>OZ012625.1:31779883-32379883 GCA_963942485.1 Pediacus dermestoides | reverse complement strand
TGAAAGTACAAAAAGTGTACTTTTTATAAGAAAGCCATTCATAAGGTATTATAATCAACTACAGAGTTTGGTTCTTACAAAACACAATACGGCCGAACGACAAAAAACAAAGAAAAAATCAAATTTTCAGCAAAAATTCAGTATCTTATAAAATAACAGGGATATCAAAATTTTGAGAAACAGGTTGTTTTCCCATTAAGTAAGGACTAAAAAAATCTACATAAAAAAATATAATTTTTTTTTGTGGAATCACGGTAGTTATAAAATTAAACAAAAAAAGAAGACTTTCTTTCACACCCTGTATATAGTAATGTACTTCAAAGTAAAAAAATCGGATAACACTGTCGCTTTCTCAATTAAATTATCTCTGAAATTCTGAAAACCGCATGTTGATATCTTTTCTACTTTTCAAAATATTTTACTTTAAATTCAACCTAAAAATTCGCTTGGTACGTTTCAATTGGCCAGCAGTTTAGTATATAGTATATACATAATATACAAAGTATACCTTTGAAAGTTAAGCACGACAATTGATAATATTAGTCTGATATAAGGATCGTGTCTCAAATGCCACCTCTTTTAAGATCATTTATTTCACCACCGTTTGCACCGCCAATATTTATTTCATCTGACAACAGGAACAAAGAATGTATACCTATGTCGCAGTCTTCTAGTGTAATTGGCAGTTTTATGAAAAGTCTGGACATTACATGAAACGCTGCCAAATAATGAAATATATAAAATTTAAACCAAAAGTTAGACATTTCATAAAATGGTTAATTTAAAGATTAAACGAACTTACCTTAAGTGAAGTTCTATCTTAATTATATGTAGCACCTTTTTCTACAGACTAATATGTAGTACACTGACCTTCCGTGTACGCCACCACAAGGTTCCAAGTAAAATTTTAAACTTGGCGCCTTACACTACCTTGCTTACTTCCTCTAAACCTAACTTCATTTTTTCAAAGTTTTATTGTTGCACACGGGGTAATATTCTTCTTTTATTGGGATGGGTTGGGACCGTCTGTAGAAAAAGGTGCTACATATAATTAAGATAGAACTTCACTTAAGGTAAGTTCGTTTAATCTTTAAATTATATTTGCACCTTTTTCTACAGACTAATATGTAGATGTTTAAAGTTTTTTACCCAACGACTCAAGGTATCTTTGAATGCAGCTCTATGTGGTTTTTTTAAATGTTAAAAACAGGATTTTTTCAACAGAACTTCTTAAGGAATCGGTACGATTTATATAATTCTGTAAAACTCTTGCACAACAAATATCTGTGTGTTCATCGAATACTGCTACGATCAATAATGGTTACATTCTATTTGAAGCAGAAGATAAATTCTGTCTGGAATTTTAATTCTAAATCCTTTAGCGTCTTTACAATTGAAAGAGATGTAGTGTTTGTAACCTGTGACCCGTCATCAGTGTCAACAGAATCATTAATTATTGTAAATTATTAATTAAAGATAAAGTTTTTCTAAATAGTCTAGGGCCACTTTGTTGTCCCAGGTTTCCAAATATATATTTTGGAGCTGGGGGTCTCATGTTAAAGATACCTTTAAAAAATCGTTTTATACTCGGTTCTTCCTTTAAATTGTGATCCGCTAATAAGGAGATAGTCAACCGATGGGGGTTTAGCGATCCATAAGAATAAGCTCCTTGGTTAAACTGTTCTAATAAAAAGTTTAAAATGTTGTTTTAGAGTTGCTTTTGATAAGGAATTTAGCATTACATCAATGAACAAATTTCCAATAGCTTTTAAAGTAAAGGCTTGAACCATAATTTCCCTGCCACCAGGAAAAGTGCATCCATAGAGGATGAGGTAATCAATTTTTTGACGATAACAAATTAATATTTGGTTTCAAGATTACTTCATGGTTCACTTATTACCATTTTTGAAAACAATGGAAACCATGGTTGCGTGTTCCACAGAGGAACCTAACTACAATACCTTCAGTTTTATTCTCAATGATCTTTTGTAAGGTTTTTGAGGTAATTGAGAAGGGTGGGAAAGCGTAAAAATTTTTGTGTCCAAGAAACGGTAAAAGCATCAATGTTTTTTGCCTCAGAATCTAGTAACCAATAAATGAACGAAGGACACTTTCGATTTAATCTTGTTGCGAAAGGATCTATGTCTGGCATTCTAAATTTACGTGTTATACTTTCGAAGGATTGTTGTGAAAGTTCCCACTCGAACACTCGATTTCTGAATAAGAGCGTTTTGACTCAAAATCTGCTTCGGTATTTTCAGAAGACTTAATGTATGATGCAAAACCCAAATGTTTCTTTTTTCACACCATTCCCATATCTGTCTGTACAAGATATTTAAATTAACAAACTTAATGCCCTCCATGCGATTAATATAGCATAGGCAGCTGTTGTATTGTGTATTCTCAACAGAATTTTACAATCCTTTAATTCGGATGCGAAACATCTTAATGTAAAAATTGTCAGCAACATGTTCAAGTAGTTTATGTGGTACGGTGCTTTTTGTACCGTCCAATGTCCATAATATGTATGGTTTCCTTAACATGCCGCCCCCCAACCTGTTTTTGAAGCGTCGGAAAATGTGTAAATGAAAGACCAAACGTGAAATCTTTTTTGAGGATTTTTAAGATGGTGAAGCCACCATACTAAATCCTTTTTAACGATCAATAGAATTCTCCATTATTGTATCATAGTTTATATTAAATCTTGTCAAGGCCAAACATTTGGCACGATCAGTGTTTTGGTATGAGCCGAACCATATGGCACTGCTGCACAAACAGATGTCAATAATCCCAATACTCTGGCAAAATCTCTGATTTTTTATTGAGAGAACAGAAAACTTTTTCTAGGCATTCTAGCTTTTCCCGCTTTTCTATAGAAAGCTTTATAGTCATTGATTTTGAATTAAATATAAATCCTAGGAATTTTTAGGACGATTTCGGAGTCAAGACATTTGTCAAAATTCATGATAAAAT
Organism: Pediacus dermestoides; assembly: GCA_963942485.1. Classification (NCBI taxonomy): domain Eukaryota; kingdom Metazoa; phylum Arthropoda; class Insecta; order Coleoptera; family Cucujidae; genus Pediacus; species Pediacus dermestoides. The sequence continues at coordinate 32,376,910 of OZ012625.1, read as the reverse complement.
CTAAAGTTTGCAAAGTGTGGCAAGTCATTATTGTTAGAATTCTCGATGAATTTTTCTAGTAGTAAAATTTCATCCAGATATAGGTACTACCGCTATAGGGCCTGTAAAAACTTCCTGCAAAGGAAAATCTCAAAAATTTTTGTGAGATTTATGGATAGATGTTAAGAAATATCTCTCTTTAAGTCTTTTGTTGACATAATACAGTTTTTAGAAATTAGTTAGGTGACAGTCCATCTGTCCGCCAATTTGAAGTGAACTGGTGTTAAAAACTATTGAGTTTTTTTACTTACTAAATGTTGTATCTATACATACAGAAATATTTATATGTATGTATATGTGTTTTTATATAGAATAATATATAGAATATTTATATAGAAAAACTTTTTAAGTAGAATTGTAGGTAAACGGAATTTTATATCTTTTTATACAAGAAAGAATATTCGTGATGTAAATCCGCTAATAACCTGGCCGCATCACTTGCCAATTCTATTTTATATTTAATCTCCCCCCCTCCTTCTTCAATAAGTCCATTACTGACAAGTTGCTACTGTAGTCGCAGCTATTTGATTCTGATAAGTGATCAGTCTTTCGTCCCTCTTTTGAACTATAGGCCCTGCAGATATGAATATCTCGGGATTTAATTTTGGTGCTGTCCAAGCCGGACAGTTGCTGGCATAGCGATCAATTCCGCTTAGTAGTTGCTGATAACCCAGAGCCTAATATTTTTTCCTATCCCTTTGAGATTTTTACCTTAACAGGTGGACCAGTGGCGACTACTGGAGGCATATCATCTCCCAAAATTCCCAGAATTTCATCCGGAAGAGACATTTCTTCCTCTAGGATCATAGGGATTTTAATTTCGTTGATATTGTCTTGATGTTATTTTTAGCAGCTAAGACGAAACAAGTTTTTTGTTCATGTTTTATTTTATTTTAAAATTGATATTAAATTTCTTGTCCATTTGAGCATTAAAGCAGATTTTTCATGAGCTAAACCTGTCTAATCATCAAGGAAATTTTAAGGTTCCTACTTAGGCAACCAATTTTTCTCATATTGCTGATATTTTTTGACTATTAATATTTAATTTCAAAAGCAAAATTGTGCTTGAGGAAATCATTTTGAAATTATCATATAATTATGCTTAATTGAGGAGGTGGCAAAATATTCATAATATATATGACAATTACTTTTGACAGTTAGTTGCGTTAGTTTTGCATTGTTTTTGTTCTTATAGATATTTAATAAAATTCACATTAGAATTGTTAGAGTGCCCCACATTATTTACTCCCCACATTATAAAATTAATATTTAATTTCCATTGCCCACATTTAGCAACTAAGCGATATTTGCTTGAGGAATTTTTATATTGAAATTATAATTATCATATAATTTTATTAGCTCACATTGAACTTTATAGCAGAATGTGTTTATGTTTAACTGTGAAATATTTTTGACAATTAACATTTAATTGTCATAGCCCACATTGAGCATTAATGCCATATATTAAGTATACTTACTTTTTATGAAATTAATATTTCATTTTCATTACCCACATTGAGCAATTAAGCGAAATTTGCTTGAGACAATTTTATTTTGAAATTATCATATAATTTCAATAGCCCATATTGAGCTTTATAGCAGGAACTGCTTGCGGTAAACATTTTACCTTTGTTACTGTTTATATTTAACAGTGAAATATTTTTTGACAATTAACATTTAATTAATGTCATAACCCACATTGAGCATTAATGCCATATATTATACTTACTTTTTATGAAATTAATATTTCATTTCCACTGCCCACATTGAGCAATTAAGCGAAATTTACTTGAGGCAATTTTATTTTGAAATTATCATATAATTTCACTAGCCCACATTGAGCTTTATAGCAGAAACTGCTTGCGGTAAACATTTTACCTTTGTACTGTTTATTTGAACAGTAAAGTATTTTTTGACAATTAACATTTAATTGTCATAGCCATAGCCCACATTGAGCATTAAGGCCATTAATTCCCATTGCCCAATTAAGCAAATTTTGCTTGAGGAAATTTTATTTTGAAATTATCAAATAATTTCAATAGCCTACATTGAGCTTTATAGCAGAAACTGCTTGCGGTAAACATTTTACCTTTGTAGGTACTGTTTATTTGAACAGTAAAATATTTTTTGACAATTAACATTTAATTGTCATAGCCATAGCCCACATTGAGCATTAAGGCCATTAATTTCCATTGCCCACATTGAGCATTTAAGCGAAATTTGCTTGAGGCAAACATTTTGCCTTATCCTGTTTATGTTAAACAGGGAAATTTGAGTTTCCTTCATTAGGCAACCAAATTTGCAGAGTTGAGGGGGTGGTTGCTGATCTGAGCAACGAACACTAATTTAAATTTTTTCCATCATCTGGTGATATTTTTTCTTGAGTCTTGGATTTCTACAATAAAGTTTTTGATTAGATAATAATTAGCTCACTATGAATTTCCTGCGGGAATTTAGGAACCGCGTCATCTGCGTCGCTCGAGATTGTAGATCGTAAATCTTCATTGTTTACAACCGTTTTTTCACTTTGCTCTACCATAGTTCCTAACTATTTCTTCAGTTCCTCGTCAGAAGATCGATGAACGTGAATAGCGACGTTTTCTTTTATTGTGCTTGCCCATTTCTTCCAAATTAATCAATTTATTTGTTGTGGTAGTAAAATGACGTGGTGACGCGCACACACAAGAAACAGTAATGAAGTTAGATTTAGAGGAAGTAAGCAAGGTAGTGTAAGGCGCCAAGTTTAAAATTTTACTTGGAACCTTGTGGTGGCGTACACGGAAGGTCAGTGTACTACATATTAGTCTGTAGAAAAAGGTGCAAATATAATTTGACTAGGAGGCTGCGACATATATAATAATGCCACATTTAATCTATACTATATTGTTATATGTTTACTGTCTTATACGAAGTAATAAGAAAGTATAATAAACGTGATTTTTTTACATAAGTAACCTTTCAAACACTAACATTATCACTCCATAAATCGTCAGGTCGTCTCCCAAAGCAATTGTGAAGAAGGCAAATAAGGAGAATAATAGAAAATGATAATAGGTATTCAAGTTTTAAGAACACATCAGAAAAAAAATTGTCCGGAAGAAATGAAACGTGTAAAGGAGAAATGTAAACAAATGCTATCTGGAAGAAACCAAGAACTACTTCTGAAACTAGAAAATAAAAAGGCATAGATTGCAACGAAAATTATAAGAAATGAGTACAAATAGTTACAACTCTGACGAGTCTTTGGTTCTAGAATCTAGATGAAATATTTGATGATTTTCGCGAAATACATAACGTGAATCTCATAATTATAAGTTTTCTCTAAAAAATTAAGTATTAAAAGTCAAAAAAGTATAAACCTCAACGAATATAACATTAAATACTTCCAACTTAAGAAAGTTATCTTCATATATTGTTAAGTAACTAAACTGTTTTGCATTCCAATTTTATCTTTTGTTTTCTGTGTGAGACAATGAGTGTGTTTTAAGTTACCAATAAAATGATTAAGTAAAAGTATACGTACTTGCTATGTATTGAGGTCTTGATTAAATGTAGCTTACTTGGAGAATTATCGGTAAAAATGGAATATTTTTTTTTTATTAAAATATTTTTATTTTTTTATCTCAGAATAAAATTGGGGCTTGGGCTATGACTTTCAGGACACCCTGTATTAAGTCTAAGAAGGAAAAGTTATCTATAGATTGCTTTAGTGTAGGTACTAAGTTTCTATTTCCCTAACCAATTAGTTTTATAAAAATAATACTATAGTACAATATTTATAGCATCATATCATAAATTTAATAATTTCAGAAAGTAGTTATCCTAATTATCGTCCTAGTATATGAAATAATGAACCATTGCCATTTAAAATTAGAATATTTCATCACAAACACACTAATTTTCTAATGAGAAAAAATACATGTAATACGTTTTAACCTACACTATAAAATGTTCTGAAACCGTACTAAAGAGCCACCTGCTATATAAAATAGCGGATGGATTTGGTGTAAAAATATAGGAGATTCCCTTTTCTCTGACGTGTCGTCAGGATGCCTTCGACTATATTTGACAGAGGATTTAGTAGGGGAATTTGTAAATGTGACATTGGGGACTGTTTCTGATCACCTACATATGAGGCATTAAGCCGATGACACATAATAATTAGACAATTTCATGTACTTTTCAACCGCAATGTAAGGGTTCATCTTTAATAATATGCTGGAATTTTGTAAATGGAATAAAATTATAATAAGTTTTTCATCAGATACAATGATATAAAAATAAGATTTATATACTAGTCAAACAAGGTAGGTGTTACCTTATACTGAAATAACTAACAAAAAATCGTAGAAGGCTTTCTATACTGCTTTAAATTACTTATAGAATTTTGTTTCCCTATATTATCAATCACCAGTTTTGCCTTTTTCCCTATAATTAAGACATTAATTATTTAAAACTTGTGTTGGTAAATAGTTAATCTTCAACTGTTTTTTCTAAATAACCTCAATAAAATTTTGCGTTTACCCCTAAATAAACCATCAATATTTTGTTGCCATAGAATGCGGTAAAATTTGTTATAAATAGTAAAGTAATTGATTTTGCCGGATGTGAAAAGAAACAACACGCCAACGTGCAAATGAAATTAAACGAATATATGTTTGTAGATTGATAGCAACCGGTGAAAGATATTTGCATGTAGATAGTGGCTAATTAATTATAGATGTTCTTGTAAGGGTTTTCCGTGCAATAAGCACGTACTCCTGCAAATAGGCGCCCGCGGTATGTCGGGAATTCGTTTTGAAGACATTGTCTAACACAATACACCAATTAAACACAATTGAGGAATAACTAGTTTGATTAGAGTAATTAAAGTGGGCTGCAGTTCCCATCCTGGTCGCCCCCCAAACAAAACAACATATGACGCCAACGCATACAATAAAACATCTGCTATCTCGCTGTAGCAGAGGCGACTCAAATTGTTTTGAAAAACAACTCGCTCTCTGCGAGAGACCGGGGTACATGTTTCGAACTCTATCTTCATGCAAATAAAACTAAAGCGCTACACACAGTTTCTCAAATCCGTTTGTGTTTTTGTTCGTAAAACGTGCAAAAGAGCGACAATAGCTTCATGTGTGCTTTTTCCGCGCTGATGCCATTTTTCTCAATTTGTAATCTCGATTATACTATGGAAATGTATCGGCTGGACGGCTGGTATTGTATTGGTCAATATTATTAATATGCAAAGTAGGGAAACAAAAACGCTATTATTGAACCGACCCTTTAAAAGCCGAATTCCAGCGGAATATTCATTGCTTATTATCAGATTGTGGATTTGCTGAATATATCCCCAATCAATACTTTTTAAGGCATATTAATGTAATAATTATTAGCATACCTACACATGATTTTCTTACACTGTGTTCAGACTTCAGGTCTTCTCTGAGCAGATTTAAAATCTGATGATGCCATATTCACGGGGGTATCCAGGCTTTAAGAAAAACTTGATGAGTGAAAGAACATTATGTTTTAAACACCCTGTCAATAAGTGTTCATCCGATCCGGTATCCCCTGATAGTGTTAAAAGGCATCAGCTTTTAAACCTGACCAGCGTGGATGAGTATTTTAAATCACATCAAACAAGTTTTATTATAAAATTAAAATTATTGAGTACATTAGTGATTCTCATGTTATTCCTTTGTGTTTTCCACCAACTTCACACCAAATTGAATTACTTTTAACCCCTTAAAATATTTTCAGTTTTTCTTCTCTACATGACATGTATATAAATTCAGAGGCATCGATTTTATAATTTGTTTATGAAAAAGACAAATAAAATATGTTTGAAATATTAGTTTTTTAATTTCCTGTTATCCATAATTATCAATTAAGACCCAGTTTTTTAATCAATTTAATGCTAATTAATTATCTTATTACCATTGGTTTAACACTCGGTTCAACAATTGTATCTAAGACATTTAACTTATAGTAATGGATAACCATCGATTGAAAAATCTATTTCACCTGAAAAGAACATACTTTTTTATTATCAAGGCTGTTTTCATTTGCAAAATCTTAAAATACATTTAATAAAGTTCTTTTCCTAGTCAGCAATAGTTAATTCTATAATTTGGAGTTGAGAATAAACAATTTTTAGTTAAGTTTATATCTTGTAGCATCAATCCTTGGATACATTGTATTCTAGGTATTCCAGAATTGCATCAAATCTTTTGAAGTAGTGATTTGACATTTTTATAGATGAAGTTTTTCAAATAACATTAGAGCTAGTATGAATTTGATTAAGGTGTTTATTACGCTGCTATCAAGGACGTATAGAGTATGGAGGACTGAAAGATCCCCAGGAAGGGGGTAAGAATTCGTGGGTCAGAAAACGTTGCACGTTCTAATGGACTCAAGCGTACTTGATAGTTTCTACGCATGCGCCAGCAGCCAGTAAGGCGCGTTATTTGTCAAGTGTTTGTTTCGGTTTGTCACTGTCACTGCAACTGGCAACGGATTTGTGCCTACGCTACGCCACCCCGGGAATTTTCTTTCCTCTATTAAATACCTTCTTGGATGCTATATTATGAAATCTAGTTTTGATTTTCTTAATTTTTTCCGAAGTTATGACAAATAAGAATGTGCTATTTCAGGTGTACACGTATACCCTCTATTTCGAAGAAGTTTTTATATGTCTAAGATAAATTATAATATTATTATGTCATTTAGGTATTTAAATAAGAACCATTTTTTAATCAAAACAGGAAATTCGAAATAAGTCTCTTGCCTTGTATGTTGAAAGTAAACGTTTTGAACAGACTTACTGAAAATTTGACATAAATCCTAAATTATACCCCGAAATAATATGAATGTGAGTGAACAAATATACAATTTTATTTAGCTTCTTTTTTTAAATAAATATACGTAATTTTCTGTTACTGTTAGACAAATTATTAATAAAATTATTAATATTTTATTATTACATAGTGTACATTGTCTATAGCAAACCCTTGTATAATATAGTGCAAGTGTTCAATGTTCTCCATTCGAAATTAATCCTGAATATCCTGTTACGTCATTAATTAATTGATGTAAATGCACAAACAGAAACACATAGAGGCGTGTACTTTGTACACCATTGAACACAAACTGAACGTTTAAGTACTCACAACACAAATAATAAAAAAACTTCGAGGAAGATTGTTTGACTATTTTAATGAATTTCTTCAATTACCATTTGGCTGCTTATAATATGTTAATTATGCAATAAAACCCATCACATGGCACCATTCCAGCATGAAACATGTTCTAGTCTTCCAATATTGTACGTGTAGTTTACATTACAACAAACTTTAACTAAATTTTTCAAATTTGTAATACCTATTCATTGTTTTTCGTTTAATACTCTGAATAACTTTATTAATTGCAAACAAGTTACGAAAATAGTTGCAGTTGTTGATTTAATATGTATTGTATCGAATTTCATCCTGAAAAGGGTAAATGTAATAGTTTGGTTCTTTTTATTATTCAGTTTTCATTCTCCTATATGAAAATTGTGCAGTTCCTGTATTTTCCATCACATTGCGCATATTATATATTTTTTCTATCTGTGCCTCGCACAAGCAAATCTTGAAAAGTTAAATTAAAGTTTCGCACAAGATTTAATTTAGATGTGAAATGACATGATCTCTCGTTTTCCTCTCATTTTCATGACCCATATTTTTGATGAAAATATAACTTTTTCTATTATCAAATAATTTCTTGTTGAGAAAAGAAGGACAAACAAGAAAATTGAGGTACATCAACCGAGTGTACTTTTGCTTTATTTAAAAATCCTCCCAATAAAAAAGTTATTATTCTATTTTCTGGTTTGGCTGAGTCGCTTATTCGTTTTGTTATTGTTTCTCTAAGAAATTATATTAACAAAGTTTTTTCCAGTAATACTGGGTTGTTACGTAAATAATGCAAGGATGTTTATTCATTCGAATTTATGAAACATTTCCCTTATCATAGACTAAATTATATTCTATTCCAAATTCCAAGACATCTTATTCTCTAAATACATTTGTGGGCGCCCACATTGCGTGTATTCTTATTAACTCTCATTACGGCACAGTAGGAGTCTATGGTTTGTCTCTAATTAATTGTAATTGTATTCTCAACCCCTTTTATATTCCCTACAAACCGAGATTACTCCCGAAATTAAGTAATATTGACCAGGAAAGGTCAAAGGCTATTATCGTTTGCCTTCTCCAATTGGCTCGTTGATTTTTCCTGTTATATCATTAACTTGTAGGAAGTTGATGCTGAAATGAGCAGTCGTTTTCTATAATGGTATTGTTTCTACACAGCTTTCGTCAAAACGGAAACTATATCGTCGAAAATGCCTCCTATTAAATACTTGTCATTAGACTAATGAATTTCGTTTATCATCACGCTTTCTATAACCCTGACTATTTTATTATACTCATCACACCTACTTTAAAATTGTTACAGACACGATTTGCTGTTAGCCTCACAAGAACTATCTCGGATAATACAACGCAATAAAATATATAATGTAGATTGCTTCGAAAGATTTTAATTAATTTTAAGTTATTAATATAACGGAAACGTAGCAAGTAAAACATTTTTAGGGGCTAATCCGGTGTAAACATTTGACGTAGCTTGTATAACGGAACAGTAATGTTTTTCCGGTAATTACAAGGGAAATGGAAATAACAGTATAAATAATTCAATATGCTTTTTATAGCATATATTCAATATTTTATTGGTTAAATATCGTACATACTTTTTATATTTAGAGATATCTACCGTCTGTATTTTTTAAACAGAACCAACCTATAACTTTTTTCTATATTTAGTAAAAAATTGTGAAAATGAAATTGTTTAAGTATGCTAACACTTCCGGAAGGAACTAATAAAAACATTAATTTTTGCTTTTCAATTGGAACTCAATAACGTTGAAGAGTTTTTGACTAATTTTCATAAAATGACTGCACCAGGGCCGGCGCTAAGTATTTTGCCAACACGGACACCTTACTTAATTGATGATCAATTTTCACTTCCTAATTTACAGTATACGCAGATAATGTGGCTTTTATCTTAAAATCAAAGTTTACAATAATCGAACCGCTTTTACATTCAATCAAAAAAAGGACACTTTTCGAGCTATTGCTTGTGCAACTGACTTGAGTAAATCTTTAAAATCTAAACATTTTGCGAATTCGCTCTCAATGGAAATAACAGCAAGTCCGTTCAATCTAGATTCGAAAATGGTCGAACGCAAATTGTTTTTTATCAACTTCGATTTGGAAAAACTGCACTTACCAATCGCTATACTGTTACAGATGTAGAGTTAATAATATGCGCAACGCGATTGTAACGTTAGACTTAGACGTGACAAATTTGTTAAGCGCAATATATATCAATACCTTGAATGGAGGTTAGGAGAGGGTTAACAGTTCTAAATTCTAAAATTCTAGAACTCAATGTCCGAATTATTCTCAAAGTTAAAGTTGTGACAAAATCATCGCAACGTTTTTTCCTTCAAAAATTTGTTTTCTCCCATTCGGTTTTTTCTTATTTCGCTTATTTACAGTTTAAATTTCGCCCATGAAAATGTCGCCCCATTGCCAACGCCTAACGCCGGCTCTGGACTGCACTATATTTAAACCACTTTAAAATCGTTATTTTTTACCGCAGGAAAATTAAAAAATCATATCTATTGTATTCAGTATGAAAAGATCTACAAAAATAAAAATTGTCCTAATTAAACCATCCGAATTTCGAAATTTCGAACTAAATATAAAAAAGGTCGGGGCTTTGTGTTTCTTACTTTCATTCTCGTTTTTCTTTAATTCTTCTTATTTTTGTTTTACTAACAATATTTCAATTCATTTCTGAGAAATTATGAAAATCATAATTCGAATTTTTATATTAAGCTAAAAACCGGCGCCTTCACCATTATGTGTGAAGTTATGGTGCTATCGTATTTATATCGCGAGTAAGAATTGCCAACTAGCCTAACGGACGGGTGAGACGGAGAGCATCATACGCTGGGCTCTTCTCTCTCTCTTTGTCTTCGCAGTGGGCTAGTTTGCATTTTCTGTTATGTATATGGAAAACATAATGTGTGAATGTGTCTAACAAAAACGTTTTCCAATAATTTTACTACAGAAATGGTTTTTATGCACCAGATATATTATAAATTGACAATTATACATGAATTTCTTTGTCATAAACGTCTTTTTATACCCCATGGACCTCTTTATGCTCATGGGCTATAATGAAACGTCAAATAAAAGTCAGATCTGTTTTTTTGTAAATAAATTCTGATTTTTCGGGTATCAAACCATCACTACTTCTTGCCGATTCAGCCAGCTCGTTTCGACTTTGCAAGCCATCACATTTTCTTGGTCTGATGAAAAATCCAACAAAGATTCTGGATCACACAATTGAAGTAAACATTTTTTGTAAAAAGTTAAAATTGATACCCTTGTTTACTCCTTTTACTATAGTAACGTACTTCAAGCGACTTGAGACATATTTAATTATTTGAGATAAATACTAAATCTGTGCATAAAATAGTGTATGTATTTCTGGCGTAACTTGCTTTTATGGCCCTACAACCTTTTCCTAACCCGAGGCGTAGCCGAAAATAAATTTGTTCGATGCCTATGGATACGAAACAAGCAAATGTATGACAAAAATGAAAGAAACATTTTTTTTATATAACTTACTCTGCTTCAATTTCGATAACGGTATATTTTACTCTATGTTGATACTATCTGAGATATTTACAAATAATGAAAATAATGACATTTTTTTTGCTCTTTTTTTCAAGATGGCGGCCAAATCCGGGCTTTCGGGGGGTGCAAATTTAAGAGGTGTTTCTTAATAACAAATCAAATAGATTAAAATTAATTCCAGCTTGTCCGGAATTGCTCCCGCTATATCAGCCATTTTAAACGATTAATCGACTGGCCTAATATTTAAATTTTCCATTTTTTTTCTTAACTTTGATATCCTGTATCTTGGAAATACAGCCTTATTGGATATGTTAATGTGAACTTTTAATCTTAAAACAAGTTAAAAATCTCTCTGAAAGATTTCACATGTCACTGATCTAAACATTTGTTTTTATAAAAAACAATATACAATAAATAATTGACGTTGACGCATTCATAAAATATTATAAATGAAGAAATATCTATGTGAGGTAAAGGTGTAAAATGAACCTGCATTAATTGCCTTGGATTTTGTGCTTTTATTTAAAATCAAACTAGGAAGTTGAATAAAATCTGATGGAATAGGACAAAGCAATATTTGTAAACTAATTTATAGATATAAATCATCAAAAAATTCCAATATTTATTGTTATTAATTCGACATTATTTTCTAAAATTTATATGTATTTGTAGATTTAACTATTAATAATAATATAAATATTACAATTGTAAAAACGTATATTTCTTGAAAATTATGAGGCTGACGTGTAGGTATATAAAATTGTTTTAGTCTTTCCAGGGTGAAGCATTAATGTTATATTTTCCCTTATTGATAGTATCAGTTGTAAAGTGTTGTTTATTTAACAATTGGCATATAATTTATCGATGTAGTGCATGCAAGGCAATATGGCATAATTTGCATGTATTAGAAGCAAACCTATATGAAAGTAATAGTAGACTAATTAGTATGTGGCCGATGACTTCTTGACATGTAGAAGTCCTTATGGGGGTACGTAAGACGGCGGTGATGGGCCTCCGCAGCATTGTGACTCTTGTACCACCTGTAAGGGCGGCGCGGCGGGCGTCTGCGCGCGCCTTTGCGGGGCGTGTGGGTCCACCAGAGAGGGTCGATCATCAGTATTCGCGCAATGCTCGTCTCGACTATATAACCGCGGTCTCGCGGTCGCAGATCGCTCAGTCTCGCTATATCGCCCTCACAGGTAAACGCCACAGGTATAGCGGCGTTCTCGGTCTCATAATAAATCACGACGTGCAATGATAAACTGGAGACGGGCAAGTTCAGCGTCAACTTGATAAAAGGCAAATTAAAGGTTTAAGTTTTGACAAGTCGATGAGTCTCAGTTATTTGAAATTAAAATAAAACTGCGACTAAGTGCTGAAAAGTGGAGTTTGCTGCCATTCTACTGTCAACAAATTAAAGAGAAGTGCACAGCAAGGAAATCGTTAAAAACAATAAAAAAGTCGGAACTTAATTAATTTACTTAGCATTGAAGCGAGAGCCGTTTACTTGGCCATTAACCGGCTCCTATAAAAACAGTTAGCAAACGGAAGATCTAAATCTGGCCCTTTTTCCTCGCCGTTTTGCGACGAGCGAATGTGGATTCCGCAAAAAAATTGACCTAACCCTTTTTCCGCGCGCGTTTCGATCTTTTTGCCTCTTTTGGGAGTAAAACTGTAATGTGCAAGCTTTGCACGAACGGTGTAAATGATCTCACATATTTCAGCACCTTACTGAGATTAGCGGTGGTTTGGTGAAGGGTGTTCGACAGGCAACGAAAACCGACCCCCCCAGAACGCAACAAGTCACGCGAGGTCGGCTAGCTTCTTCAGAGAGAGGAGGGATGCGCTGAACCCTCGCCATGGATTATGTCAGCACGGTCTGCTGCTTACTCGCCTTCCTGCTCTACTACAACACCTTGGACGCCGGCTTCGTCTACGACGACCGGTGAGTTCCAAACACAGCGCGCCAGAAATTCTGCTTTAATTAACTTCCGGATAAACGTGATTTCAAATATATACACGAATCCCGAAAACTGTTTCATATTTACATCAATGAACGCTTTTAATTAAATATTATTTGATAGATGAGAAACAGCTATTTTATCATAATAAGCCGCTGCTGGTGCACGGTCTCCTATTGATTCCAGGTTTAAATAGCTAATTAAATTTCCTCCTTTGTCTCTCTATACTTTCATTCTACCTTCCTGTTTAATTTAATATAAGCACCTATACATTTACATCCATTTATTTGATTCTCATTAAAACTCGTTTTGAGGTAACTGCAATTTGTACATAATAAAATAAAAAACCTCCACATATTACCTACGCGTAAATATTAATTTAAATAGGTAATTCGATCGAAAACACGCTAAGTAGTTAATCGTCCACATAACAAGTAGTAATTTCGAGGGTAGGTAAATATATTCGTGGTGGAAGCAAACACCATTATTTCTGTATGAGTTTGAAATGTCAGCTGTTAAAAGTAAAATTGATGTGGTATATTTGATGTAAACAAAATTGTAAACAAAACGGCTGAAATCGTTTAAATGTGTTCGCCACATTTTTGTACCAGCATTATTTACATCGTATCTTAATTCTGTTTACTAACTGCCAGCGTGACTAAAACCAAATTATAATAGGAGTAGTATATATTTCAACCCTCGTTCCAAGGTAATTAAAATAAGTATTATTCTTGAAAACTAGAACAATTGTTCGGTTCTCCGTATAAATGTGCTTAGCATAAATAGTGATCATTGATCACATGGGTATAACGTATTATTAAAAGAAAAGTGTTATTAGAAAAACACGCACACATACAGATAGGATCGATTTGCATTACATGCACGTGACATAGAAATAATAAATAAAACGTGTATATGTTGGAAATTAGCAAATATCTTTAGAATTAATGGAAATTCTCAGAATTTATTAATTAACATGTATAATGGTATGGTAGCATTACGTTAATTAATCAAAATTCTTGTGACGAAAATTAGCAGTCTAGTCTTTATGAAATGGTACTAAACAAAAATTCTCACTAGCGTATGATAATCTCTTTCATGTAAAACATAATTTATTACCCGTTTTGCGTTAGTTAGCAAAGTACGTTATTAAGCAAATATTTTTTTCAGGTAAAGTATAATTTTATACGTAATTAATTAATGGTAGGTTATGCAGTAAAATATTTATATGTTTCCATTATTTAACCTAATTAGAAATGGCTTTTATGTTGGGTTTATGAGACTGTTTAATTAAACTATTAATTATGAAGATCCTTCACAAAGGCTATTTTGCAAGATATGACGAAAAAATATTAATACTTCTAATATCCAACAGTACGAGTATAATGAATACCTTTTAAATTTCTCAACGTCTAATTTTTTATGTCGATTAAATATTAATATGATTATACTTACTATTTTGTATAGTAATTACGTATTGATTCTTTGAAGATTGATTTTAATCGATTATATATTGTACACTCCTCTGAAAAGCTGTTATCCCCTTTGACATGGGTTTAATTCTGACATCGGTTGGTGCAATGAGGGTATCCCTTAACATTGCTCTATTGAGATAATACTCCAATTTTTCAGAACCTTGTATACTTGGTATACGTAAATTTTTCTCCATGAGTAGTTTATTTATATAATAGATACTGCATATATCTGTTTAATATAGCCGGTTACACATAATCTCATTTTAATCCATGTCATCAGATATAAAACTTTTGTATGCAGTGAAGAGAGTTAGGTACTACTTTTGTAACGCTCTTTTTGTAATAGTTTGTCAGTTTTATTATTGTTATTTCCTTTGAAATAATTTTGTGTAGTAGTAAATAATTAATATACATAGTTGAAGAAACTCTATCCTAATGGAATGTTGGAATACGTGGCCACAAGAACAAAAACATTAACATCGTAAAGGTTCTCAGAATTGTTGACAAGACTAAATACTTTTAGGGATTCGATACCATCAGGTCAATTATTGTTAATAAATGCTAGGTCTGGCTATTAAATAACGAGACTGCATATGAAAAAGAGATTTAATGTAAAAATTATTCTACAAGCGAATGCTTCCCTTCAATGTACTCCCCTCGCCTCGCCACACACCGTTCCATTCGTTTTTTCCATTGGTCAAAGCAATGCTGGAAGTCTTCTATTGTGAGAGAATTTAGGAGCTCTGCCGATTTTCGCTTCACCTCTTCCATCGACTCAAACCGGGTTCCTTTTAAGGCAGACTTGATCTTCGGAAACAAGAAAAAGTCACAAGGCGCTAAATCAGGCAAGTACGGCGCGTGTGCGAGCACTGGAGTGCCTCTAGCGGCTGGTCGGGGGTCTAATTTTTTGGGATCAACTTCGCACAGACTTTCTTCATCTTCAATTCGTCATGTAAAATTTTTCTGACAGGCTCAGGTCGACCTGGACGTTGGTCATCTTCGATACTCTCTCGGCCTTCAAAAAACCTTTTATGCCATTCGAAAACACGTGCACGAGAAAGAGAATTTTCACCGTAGGCCTCTTTCAACAATTTATAGCACTCCATCGGAGTTTTTTTTTTTTAATTTAACGAGAAATTGCACATTGATTCGTTGTTCGT
Source organism: Pediacus dermestoides (assembly GCA_963942485.1). Taxonomy (NCBI): domain Eukaryota; kingdom Metazoa; phylum Arthropoda; class Insecta; order Coleoptera; family Cucujidae; genus Pediacus; species Pediacus dermestoides. The sequence goes on along the minus strand of OZ012625.1, from coordinate 32,361,527 downwards.
GTTTTTCGTCACACATTGTAATCGGCACGAGAAAAAATCGCGTTCGTTTCTAACTTCTATAGAAAAAATACTACTACAGCGACAAAAACGTGTTTTCGTACTGGCGTAGCAGACACTACACCCTAACCAACGCTGCATTCGTTTCCCTCCCTACCCCTCTAGGACGCCTTCTGCGCGCGTAGTCTCGTTATTTAATAGCCAGACCTCGTAGATACCCTTAATGGCGTTAATCTACCACTGAAAAAGGTATTTTGGCATATAATCCAACTTGCTATTGATCCTAAGGCATACGGAATTAAGACTGCACCCGGAATGGGAACGGAAATGAATTCGGATTGTTTAGTGGTTCCTCGATCTTATGATGGTTCAGCATGATGGTTCATCAGAAGACGCGGAAAAAGGCGGAAAGTTCCATATTTAATCACCAGATTCGCAGCAGAGGATTTATGGTTCGGGATCCCCACTACTTTTCCACTATTCCTACAAGGAAACGCGAATGCCCAAGTCCTCTTTTGCAATGTCTTGGAAGCCGCAACATTGTTCATAGTGAAGCTATAATATATAACTATAAAATGATTAAAACTACTTATGATTACTGATCATTCTCTGTACCAGACAGTAGACAGAATATTTATATGTATAAAATTTACTAGTACCCCAAGGAAAATTTTGAAAATTATTTTAGAGTTATAAAATCATCAACTTCAATTAATAATTTTCTCCCTCATCCGTTACAGTTTGTTATTTTTTCGTGCAATATCAGGATAATATCAACCCCTGTTTGCTTTTGCCAAACTATAGGGGTAACCTCATAAATAACGAAGGAAAAGGGAGATTGCTAATATAAATATTTACACTGTGCAGCGTACTTATACTGATAATTACGCTCTAGGATTTTGACTTGCGAAAGGAGACAGACAGCCAGCCAAACTTCCAACTACAGAACAAATGCACACGTCTGAAATGTGCAAATGAGATAAGGAGATACAAAGACAACGCATAACAAATATACCAACCAGCGTCATTTACCGATCGCAGACACTGGCAAACAATGAACGAAATAATATTCTTTGTGCGTTTCAACCGAATGAGGTTGTCGTCGAAAAAATGCTGATTTTAAGGGAGCAGCAACCGAAAAGTTTCTTTTAAGTTAAGTACTTTGTCGCTGAAAAAGCCCAAAATGGAATAACTTGAAATCTATGTTTTGTACATATAAACAAAAACACATTTAATGCTTGCAGATTTTTTTTTTCAGAAATCTATAGGTAGAAACATGTCATCAATACGTAATTTGTAATTGCTTAAACTAGAACTTTTTTTATATTTTCAGTGCTAGAATATTGAAATGGGAGTTCTTTAATTAAATTCACTTCCGATCAATAGTGGCCAGTAAAAATTGTCCGTTACAAATGTTAATTTTTCCTATTAGTCGTACGTGAATTTTGGTTACCTACATTACGTGGGTGAGGTAATTGTATTATGTGCTTTTAGTTTTCTTACATCACATATTTCGAATTACATATACAAGGTGATCAGTAATTGGCGTACTCGGAGCATACTGTGATAAACTTAACGTTTTAAGAATGACCAATTTTTTTACCGCAGTGCTGTAAGTCCGTTCTTTACAAAGATATGACCATTTTAGCGTAAATAAAAGTGGCAACACTGCATTGAACATGTGAATAGATTCGACGAGGAAAAAAAAAGAGAAACGTTCAATATTTTATGATGCGAGAACTTGTCATTTTAGTAGCATGAATTATTCATTCATTTTTGTTTTGGTTATGAAAATAATTAGCTTGTAACTTGGATGAGGGAAATTCTATAACTCGGAAACTAACCATCGGATTTAATTTTTTTTGCAGATTATTATCCTTAGTTTTAATGAGCTCCTTAATGCACTGTATTCGGAGTGCGCCTATTACTGATCACCCTGTATACATACGTTATTTCACCTAATCCAGTCTGGTCAATTGTCGCTATTCTAAATATAGGTAATCTAATATGCGGATGCATCCTGCTGTTGTGTTACATATTATTACAATAATAGGCACCCGCATTGTTAACTATGTCTAGGATAGGCTATGTTTGACATCGAATAGTATACAGAGAGGGAGTTGTCTTGGAGAATAGATTATAAGAGCTGTTTGTATTAAGCTGTTGTGTGTTGAATGACGAATACTAAGATAATGGTCGTTGTATGGCATGAATATATTGTTCTGTTCTGTATGTTTTATTCCATTATTTAAGATTTAGATAGGTCTTAAGTTGAATTTATAAAATAAAATAACTAATAAACAAGTAAATATGATTCTGATATTCAAAAAAAATGTACAGCTTACAGGGATGCTTGGGGTCGACATATTTTACACGACCGCACCATGTTGATAGATAGGCAATATGTAATTGCAAATAATCCAAAACAAAGGGAGAACTTTCAAACTTGTATCTACATAATTGTATTCAAATCAGCGAACAGCAAAATTCAATTAGCTCATTACGAATTTATTTACATACCTTGTAAGGCATAGTGAAGCCTTAATGCCTTATTATATATTTTCATTAAACCTCTTACGTACTTCAAGGCCTCAATTTGAAATTCTATATAACTTATTTCAAAATATAACATCGGCAAAACTCATTCATAATACTTTTTCTATTAGTCAGCAATGCTTTTTAATGAAACAAAATCCTACAATTTACCGGTTGTAGGTCTTCTTCCTGCTTAAGGCGTCCCTCGACTTTGTCGCCTATTCCGTGTATCCAAGACTGCTAGCTCTCCACACTTGACAGTCACCAGCAAGTGAGCTCAAGCTCATGAGCTGAAACTTAAGTGTGTGTAGTAGGGAAGGTATGGTCTCTGGGGAAAGTGCAGTCAAAGGGGAGTAGTGACATCAAGTCACTTTCACAAGTTAAAAATGTTGCTGGATTTGCACATTATTTTTTTTTAATATTTTATAATTTTTTTGTAGAGGGAAATATTACATTTGGTAATTAATTTCAAGAAATTTAGATTGCAGAGACAATAATACCCGTTCTCACAGCTTCTACTTAAAATTTAAGTTTCACTTATATGTGTGTTTAACTTAAAATTGTAGAGGTAAACTTTTAAGTTGAGCTTTATATAATAATGTTAAGTAAGAATTGTGATAATTAACCTTAATATACGAAATTAATAATATTTTTTGTATCCCAGTGGCTGTTTCTAGTGTAGTGAAGAGATATTATAATTTAAACTAAAAACTAAATAACGTGTGATTCATTAAATTTCCATTCTGAGTTGGCGGTGGAAAAAAATTCATGTCTTTGATTACACCTCATTTCTTTAAATGTCAAAAAAGGTTAGGTTTTCTGGTTGTTGTTTGAAACTGACAGCAACATATGAATCAATTCGGCGCGTACGTTCAAATTCCAAGGCTTACCTAGAATGGAAATTTAAAGAATCACACGTTACTTATACCTATACTAAACTTCCACGCAAAAACAGCATTGTATCAGGGGAATTTGAGGTTCTACCGTCAACAGGACACGTAGAAAAAATAAGAATTATTTTCGTTGGACATCATCACAATCTTTCTCTTTCTCCTTGACATATACTTGTCCTCTGCTGAACATAGGCGTTTCTTGATAGAGAAAGAGAGAGAGAATCAACTGTACATGTCTACTGAAAATAATTCTAATATATCAGTTATGTGCTTTTTTAACAAGCCTTCCAACCGTTCTATCTCGAATACGTCTACTAATCAAATCAAACTACATATTAAGATCAGTCTGTAAGGTCTCCAGTGCTTCCCATCCACTCCTATTCGCTCTAATTATTTCCTATTTGTTACACATTTTTATTCTTTTTCTGAAGACTCTCATATGTGGCTAATTTATTTTTGTAAAGGTTTTTTTTATTATATTTATTTTAAATTATACCCATGTAAAATGAACATGGTTAATACTTACAAATAAAAAATGACATGTTTTGTTTGGGTGTTGAAAATACAACTTTTGCGGAGGAAAAATTAACTAAAGGTCATGTTGAGAATGTTCTGAAATAATTTCAAAAATCAAAGTTGAATAAAGCAATGTCTAAGGCTCGAGTTATTCTAGACATCCTGTGAATTTAATAATAGACCACTGAATAAGTCTTGTGGATACAGAACCAGAGTTAAATGTGTTTCAGATTGCTGAAAGATTCAAATAATATCTGGAACTGTATTTTATCGCCTACAGGAGGATAGAACGATATCCAAAGTTGCAGCTAATCTTCAGCAGCGAGTAAATATTTGCACTTCTATTTTATCCCAAGACAAAAATCTGATAGAGTATAATAATACTACAAGAAAAAGACAAGAATAAGAAGGCTTTTCCACTAGCACATTCAAAAAAGATACTTTTGTTAGTTTGGTGGATGATGTGAACTTTTGAAACCTAATCAAACGATCAAACTATAAATACAGAAACGTATTGTGAACAACGTTCAGTATTATAATCAGAGAATAAATTAAAAAGCGACTGGGATTAGTAAACCAAAAAAAGTTTTATACTTTTGTGATCATACTAGACTGCACATACATCACATAAAACTTCAGCGAAAATGAAAGATTTCAATAGAGAGTACAAGCCGTACCCGCTTATTCGCCAAATATTGCTCTAAATGACTATTAATTCTTCCGTATAGCCTTCAGAGATTTTCACCAGGAAAAATTTGATTCTAAAGACGAAGTAAAAAGAGTAGTTGACCTTTTCAGATTAAAATCTAAACTATCATAGGTGGAATATTTGCAAATGCATTGTTTATTCTATAAAAACTGATAGACTATTGGTTTAAAAAAATTATTTCACACTAAAGGTTACTTTATTTATCTTCCCATTGACTTTGTCTGCCAGATTAATTTGTTGATTTTTCCTGTTTTCCTGTTGTAAGTAACAATTACCTATATTGTAGGATTTTTACTACCAAATAAAATTACCCAGAGTTGAACTGTTCCTTTTTATTATGATACTCGCAAGAATCACTCCTTAAGAGAAATCGTATATCTTTTGGGCCTCCTAGTATATATTAAAATATCCAAAATTTAATGTGATTTCAGAATATAAGTGCTTCAATTTCATTGACATATTTTTTCATTATAATTATAATAATTATGTTTTTAAAATATTTAGGTCCGGTATTTCAGTGTCAGTTTATACCAAATTTGGGTAAACTTCGTTTAGAATATACAAATTTAAATTGATAATTTTATTCATAGTAATTTCGACCAATCATAATGCAGTATTGGACCAACCTACATGGTTTTCCAGCGATAAAATTTCGATAAAATTAATTGTAGGTTTTCCATAGTAACAATATAAATAACAAAATTTGTATAAGAATTAATTTGTAATTAAATATTAGTATGATCTAATATTTGCATTAATATGAAATAAAATAAACTGTTGTGTACATTCATAAAATTATCTTATCGAATATAATACGTGCTTTGGATTTTCCGATGGTTAAATTCCTCAAACTTCCTGCACAGCAACAAATCGTGTCAGTTTGACAGAAAAAACCTCGTGCTTCGCACTCGGTTTTTTTAGACTGTCAAACTGACACTCTTTGTTGCTGTGCAACAAGTTATCGTAATTTAACCGGAAAATCCAAAGCACTTATTATATTACTATTGATAAAATTCACATTCTAATTGAAGTTTACCCAAATTTAGTTTAAACTGACACTGAAATACCGCACCATATAGAACTAATAAAGAGTTAAATAGCTTCTTTCGGAAACAATACTAAAAACTACTTATTTTTAAATGTTCCCAATATTTCCCTCCTGAAGAATACTGCCTATTTTCCTTCGCATCAAAATTCATTTAGTTTTTATGTTTATTGTATCACTCCGGAACAGTTCTCTATGCACAATTGAAAAAGTTATTTGAAATTAGTACTTAGGCATACGTTAATGTATGCCTGAGTGAATAAAACAGTGCAAAACGTTTTGAATAAATTTAAGCATCTAGAACTGGATAATGCTTCCAGAATGATTGTGTTCTGATGCTAATTTTATCCTCCGGATTTTCTACTTTAATATAAAATGAAACGAGTATTCGGTATTTGTTCGCAGTTTATTCCATATAGTAATTTTAAATTAAAGTTTAAATTTGAATTTTCATGTTGCTGCATTATGTTGTACGAGTACTACCATGAGGCCAGTTGTATTAAAAAAATTAAGATAGGTACTAGCACAGAATAAATGCAACAGAAACAGAACATTAGGTTTTATTTGCAGAAGTGAATGTAATCAGTAGACGTTGCAGATTGCATATCGTTTGTTAACAAGTTAGATTATATTTAGTGACGAAATAAGGTACCGCGTGGAGACAGAGATTATCATTATACAAAGACGGCGTTGAATCTTGGGGATGCCTGCCCGCGCTCTCTCAGCGTCTCAAAGGCCTGGATAAAAGGGATTCATAAAGGGGTGTGTGGCAATAACAGAGCGTGTATACACGCCCGTTGTCGGTCGCAAACGATGCCAACAGAATTTAATTGAACGGCTCCGTTTGAGAATCATAACACGTACTGTACGTCTGTAGGGTCCGCTTTTACTTCTTATAATCTCCACGCTACAAATACCACTATGATCAAAATGTGTTTGTCAATAGTGAAACTAATTTGTTTAGTTTGATTACTGTTTGCGTGGTTTAAGTTCTTCACGAGTCGTAAATATTTTGTATACACACCAGAAATAACGTATAAAGGCCATAACTCAATTTTTATTGCTTCGATAAATGGAGGTTTTAAATTGGTGCAGGAAGACAAGCTATAATTGAATTTTAGACAGATTGTATGTGTGCATTTTATCACAGAAAATTTTACACTTATATACACATTTTTTTTTCTCTTTCGGAAATACGTACATCATAGACATAAGTTGTTTCTCTATTCAGGAATTATAGGTGTAATTTTAAAAAAGCAATCGAAAGGGCGTATTGGAGTTGGGGCTAAATGAGAGAATAAGCTCCCCCCACATACAGTAAGTAATAATCAAAGAGATATTTCAAATAATATAGCAGTTACATTATTACTGAAATTCAATAAAGCAAACTAAAACTACAGCTAAACTAGAACTTTATACTTTCCTAGGCAAACCCTCACACAAAATAATTAATTATGGCATAAAGGTTTCATCATGTAAGTAGCTCCCTACGTCACTACAACTTTTGTTTAATAATACATTTCTTACAGGGTTTATGATAATGAAATTTGAATTCAAAATATCTAGTTTCTCCTAAATCGTTGAATATTGTGGACACACATTAAAACCACTCTCTAATACCATATTACAACTAATATTCATATGGTTATAATTGACGACGTAGAGCTTCTGAGAAGATATAAACTGTCCTTACCTATGTTCCGGACTTACTTATACTAGTTATAGTTACATAAATAACATTTGGAATTTTTACGTTGGTTTTGCGATGTTGAGCTCAGAAACTAATCAATAAATTACATATACAAACAAAAATGTACTGGCAATGCGAATTATACAGACTAAGAAATAGCAACTAGCCTACTCTTAAGACAAGGACTGAGACCAGTGCGACCGTACGTTGCTCTCCGTCTCACGCAGTTGTTAGGCTCGTTGATATGAAAAAAAATAAAATTTAATCGAGTTTCTTAATTGTCATAAAAACGTCTCGTTTCATAAAAACACTTTTCTTGTTCTTTGATAAAAACTGCTACTCTATAGAGAGCTTCATTCGTAATATGTGGCGTTAAAAACCAGGATTCACTAGAACAATGTGACTTGGTTCATGCACATTGCACAATAAAACAATATTTTATTTTAAGTAAGGATTCGAAGCGCTCTGTTACGTTAAATGTTTTCTCCCAAGTAAATATAAATTAATTTGAAAAAATAACAGGACCCAATAGCCATGTTAATGCTTTCATTTATTTACTTCATATTATTTTTCATTATTATTATTTTAACAGTATTCAGTGAATAGTTGTTTGTCTCCAATTCTCCATAGAAACATAAAAATTAACGACATTTGTAATAAAATCGTAACCTAGTATTATATTTTGTTTCAACCATTAACAAGATTTAAAACAGATCAAAGAGTCGGCATTTCAAACATTCTCTTACATCCGGTATAGGTACTGAAATTCGACTTCTGTACACGTGTCTAAAATTAAACAAAAGTTATAAAGTTCTTCAACAATTATAATTTAATGCCTGTCTATATTACTTAATTCTCGTAAGTTACGAAGAACTATTTCCAACACAAATTTCAATATGAATATTTCAAAGCTAAAAACAATAGAACCCCATAATTAACTAGGGAGTTTCGTTAGAAGTTATTGTACGTAAATATGTAATAAAATATTCATAAGGGCTAAAAGGTACACGCTGAAAATCAGAAACTCTATTCAGTGGATTTTAACACGTTTATATTGGTGGTTGGTAATTTTTCTAACAGGCTTAAAGGTTTATTCTGTAAGCAGAATGATAGTTTAACGCCCGCTAAAATAGGAAAATGAAGAGAGATAAATGTGGAATTCGGTAAGTTAAAAAGAGATAAAAAAATTAACAAGTGCCAAAACTTAAGATTTATTTTATGAAATAGACTTTTTAGTAAGATAGAATTTTTAATATTGAATTTGAAACTTTGGACGACAAATTGACAGCTCATCAAAGTTATTTTAACATCTAATGAAAAGAATGTATTTAAAAGTTGAAAGACAGAAAAAGAGTTTCTAATAGATATAACTTGGAAAAGCCCGATAAATGGATCTAGAGGTGACATTTGGGACAAATTGGAGAAAGTCTATTTGATGTGAAGCAGAGTTTCTTAAGCGTTACACTTCAAAAGTGTTGCACATAGAAAATCAATTCTTAATATATTTTTCTTAACTCAAATTCCAATTTATCATAACTAGTCTATAAGAAATTGTCTTGATATTTTATCACAACTTTTTCTTTATGAAAAGTTATTGTATAGCTAACGTTAATAATATGAAAGTGGTAAATATTATAGTTTACATGAGCTAAAATAAACTTTGAACAAGTTTAATTATTGACGTTTTCGGCACTGTAATCTCCCAATGTAGCATAGGAAACAAGAGATATTGACGTCACAATCAACAGGAAAAGGCACGGTCCTTGCCGATCTCAAGAGAATAATTTGCCTTCCCTAATTCCCCGGAGCAAATCTACCTCTGAAACAGAACAAATAAAGATACGTCTCAATAAATAAAATCTATAACAGGACCTCCAGCCTGGGGAAGGGTATTACAACAAATACAAAATCTAACAGGAATTTCTTTCTTTCAATTTTTCAGTAATGTACTTTTAATTGCTACAATAATTTAATAAAAAATTCTTATGTTTAACTTGTTGTCGAAATATTATTCTTAAAACTAAACCAAACACAAACTAAATGCTTGTTTGTGTTTCATCAAAGGGTTCCAAACAGCTGTAGGCAGTAGGGTTTCGCACCCGCTCAAAAGATGAAAATGAAACAAGTACATTTAATGGTGATGGGAAGTCTCTATAGACATCACCATTCAACAACAACAGTTTCTTCCCAACAATAGCAGTTAATTCAAATCACAATTGTTTGAGTATGATGAAAAAGAAGTTGGGGAACAAATGGTTGTCCTATCGTACCCTTACTAACATTTGTTTAGCCACCGGAGGCACATTTCATAAGTTCAACGAGCTTCTCTAGTCATCTGTTTTGCAACAATTTGTTCGTTAGGAGTGATAATGTAAATTGGCCAAACAACTAGGTTAAGATAGAAAAATTGGAAAAATGGCAATGGCAATTCTAGAGTCTAGTACCATTCGAGTAGTTGATGTATGAAAGCGTATGAAAATGATCATAACTAAAAACATTCATTAAATTTTCAAGTTTCCGTGTCGAAGTTTAAAATATCTATATTCCAGTAAGTCGGTAGAAGTTTCTGTATTAAGTTTAGGAAAAGCAATGTTTTCTAATAAAATAAAATTGGAACTTATATTAATGATGTAAATAAACTTATTTACGAAATATCATGTGAATTGAAGTTTATGATTTATTTTGGTGTTTTTAAAGTTGTGGAACATCGTTTCAAAAAATTTGTTTTCTACAAAATAAGCAATGTCAAAGGTCAATTATTACGAAAAAATCTACTTTTTAGCATTACAGGTACGTTTATTTGGAACCATTTCAAGAAATAACAAAAAAATATTTAAATATTACTAGGTAGATTGATTTACAAAATAGATTTTTGGCTCGTATATGTAACTAGGATGCAGATATATTGCGCGATTTAAAAGTTTAGAGTTAGTTTCGTATGTACTGATTAACTTTGTAGTTTATTAAATGCCGTAATTACAATTATTGAAACAATCGTTTTTATGGCTTTTTATCAACAATTAAAGTTAAATGAGACACAAAAAGCCGACCCAAAGCACTTTAAAAATTTACATATACAATATGGTATTTTTATTCCACAAATGTATGTTAAATTCATAATTAACTAACCTCTGATTAGCTTAAATTTTACAAACTTCCATTAGTCCATTGATCAATCTATATTCGGTCAATAAAAAAATTACTAGGTACTAATATTCTTTTAAATATTTAAGCAATGTTCGATGAAAAAATTTATGTATTGTAAATGTCGTTTTTTTTTATTGATAAATACAAATTTCTGATTTTTCTTGTAAAAATTGGAATTTTTGTCATGTTGTGATACATTGTTGGAAAGGTAATAAAAGATGCTATTGGACAGTGCCAAAAAAACAATTGACGTCCATAAGAAAAACAAAAGTTAGTAATCGTATCTCAAAAAACAAAAGAGGTGGAAAAAACTGACAACACCATTAGTAGTATCTTAAAAAAGTGCATGTATAATGTCAAAATCTCAACAGCACAAAATGGATAATAAAAAAAAATTTGAGCATTCAAGAAAATGCAACATTTTGGTTTTTCCCGAATGTCTCAAAAACTAAAAGAGATATTCAAAACCTGTTGGCTAATTTCAATTGGCCCTGAAATTTTAAAAAATTTCCTAATTTAACCGTCTTTGTATCTCCAATAATAAAGAAGTTACCCATAGTGGAGCCACCAATTTGGGACACAGTGTATAAGTAATGAGATTTGCTGCCAAATTTTTTTCTTTTTTCAAAAAGTGCTCCGTTTTGTAACTGATACACTATACCTATCCTTACACATTTCTAAAACAATTAGGACAGAAATAGACCTACCTAATTCAAACAAAATCTTATTCGTTTTATTTATTATTTATATCTGTTTGGGAAATACAAATAAGTGGCTCTCATTAAACTAGCACAAGCCATGACATTACGCAAGCTCATTACTTCTTATTATGAGGAATAATGATGGCACTTTTTATTACAAAAGTTAAATGGGAAGTTTTATGTGTTGCTTCCAATTTAATTGGATACAGTAAGTAAACTTTTTTGTTTTAAATTTATCAAGCTTCCGCTTTCCTTAATGGTATTTTCCTTCAGACTGATTTGAAAATTTCTTAACATTATTAAGAATTTCAATTACAAAGATTTATAAATATTTAAAATAACGCCGCAATGTATATTTCAGTGATGAAATACGACATTATTTTGACAAATGAAGCCAGCATGAGTTTATTGAATCAAAAAGTAGTTGTCTAATTGTTGCGATTTATTGAAAAATATGTTCGCGTATGAGTGCGTGGATTGATTTTCTTATAAAGGCATCAAGAGGGGTTCACATGTTTTAGTGTTATACTCGTATATCTAAAGAAAAATTTCCCTTTGTCTATGATCTCAGCCCTGATCTGTATTCCAATCCCCTTGGTAAATTTGTTTGAAGCTTATATAATATGGATAAGATGTAGCAGGTAGAGTAGGTAGTTTTTCCGTACATTTTTTTACTTTGCTACGTTTCCACAGAGGACGAGGGCATTTTCAAATTTGTATGTAAATTTAAAACGCTTTGTTTAAGGAAACGGTTACGGTGTTTAAGGTTTTGGCTCGGCCGACAATACCCTCATTCGTTTACTGCGATCGTTTACGTAACAGCCCTAATCTGGTGCAGCCGTCTTTTAAATTATCCCCTCGAATATCAACTGAACTAATCAATACTAATGAGTGCATTATCCGTGGCGTGCTGCTGTGGTATTCTGCTGCATATTTCATTGCGTGTCACTGCGTGTTATATCTAATAAAGAATGTCATTCCAATTATACGGCCCAACGGCACGATGCCGATCAACAGATATCGATAACTGCATGTTTTGTGTTGTTCCAGGCGTGCCATCCTGAGCAATCCGGACCTTCTACCGAAAACCCCATGGAGTCGTCTGTTGGAAAACGATTTCTGGGGCACACCATTGAGTGACAGTGGCTCACACGGCTCCTATCGGCCCCTCTGTGTACTGACATTCAGACTCAACTACCTTTTGAGTGGATATCAACCATGGGGCTACCATTTGGTCAACATACTTCTACACTGTTTGGCAACGGCGTTGCTTATCCGGGTGGCAAGGAATATCCTTCCACGATCTAAATCGTCAGTGGGAGCGACAATTGCTGGTTTAGTTTTTGCCACTCATCCCATCCACACGGAAACTGTAGCTGGTGTTGTCGGACGTGCTGATTTAGCTGCTTGTAACTTTTATTTACTCTCATTTCTGGCTTACATAGCTCATGTAAAGCATCGCGATACATCCTGCTGCTCAAGACACAACAATGTAAAACCACAAAACAGTGTGAAGAGCGATGTGAAACAGAAAAACAAAAAGTATCATAAATTTATTTTTACTCTACAAACTAATATAGTTAACTGTTCGTGGCCAAGAGGATGCATCAAAGATACAATTAGTGATAAAGAGTTCTTCCCGTCGTTTTCGAAGAAACTTTATCAAAATGAACGAATGCGTTTTTGTTGTTGGAAAAATACGTTGAAACTGTGGATTTACTTAATGCTTTGCATATTTTTATCTTTGGCTGCAATGTTAAGTAAAGAAACTGGTATCACCGTGTTGGGAATTTGCTTTCTGTACGACTTTGTTTACTCGGCGAGCTTAAAGAAGGTTAGTATTAAATTTTTATTGAAACATAAATTATGTAAAGACAGCGACATATGTATTTTTAACAAATTATTAAATTTGAAATAAATATGTTTTCAAATTTTTAAAAGTTGCAGTAAGTTAATTATGTAAAGCTTTAGCTAACATTTTTAAATATGCTAATAAATTGAAAGTCAAACGTAGTGGATAAAATATTGCATGGTATAGTGAGTAAAATGAGATATTATTCATTCGGATAAATTATTTTTTCTACCGCCTTATTGAAAAATACGTACGGTTTTCAGAATATATTCAATAGTAATATAATAAGTGTTTTGGATTTTCCGGTTAAATTACGATAACTTGTTGCACAGCAACAAAGAGTGTCAGTTTGACAGTCTAAAAAAACCGAGTGCGAAGCACGAGGTTTTTTCTATCAAACTGACACGATTTGTTGTTGTGCAGGAAGTTTGAGGAATTTAACCATCGGAAAATCCAAAGCACGTATTATATTCGATAAGATAATTTTATGAATGTACACAACAGTTTATTTTAATATTTAATTACAAATTAATTCTTATACAAATTTTGTTATTTATATTGTTACTATGGAAAACCTACAATTAATTTTATCGAAATTTTATCGCTGGAAAACCATGTAGGTTGGTCCAATACTGCATTATGATTGGTCGAAATTACTATGAATAAAATTATCGTTAGAAAATAGTAGTTTAATAAACAAGAGTGTTAATAAGAGCGATTAATAATCGAAACGATTTTGAGTCGAGATTATTAATCGCCGATTAACACTCATGTTGATTACAATTTTTTTTTTATTATACTTATCTGAAAACACCTTGTTTTCATCTGTTTTTGCAATGACGTAAAGGTGACGTTTTCAGAACAGCGCACGGAAAACTTTTCCCGATCTCCTATTCTTTTTTCCGTGCACTAAATATGACAGAAACTAAAGCATCGCCGATAATAAACAAGTCGTTGCTATGGAAATTTTAATCGTGTTTGCCTACTATTTTTACGATGTATTATGATTACTTCGAAAATAAAATGTTCTAAAATTACTTCTAATCCTTTTTTGGGTTGTTTTTAGATAAGTATAATAAAAAATATCGTTCATTACACGTGCAGAAATGGATTTTTCGTGCTTGCATGACTTCCCGTGGGAGGCGAAGCCGAACACGGGAATTTGTCACGCGCGCACGAAAAAATCCTTTTTCCCAGACTGGTAATGAAATATACTATTTGTCGATCGCTCTTTATTAGAATGAAAATAATCTAATTTTGTTTCATGGCAAAATCCAAATTCTGACATAATATGCAATAAGTCAAAATACCACTGACATAATTAATTAATTTCGGCAGGTGTCAGTTCCAAATGCATGTTTCAATAATATAATATATTGTTGGTTACCTGGCAAATCTCAACAATGTTTTTAATGTGCATGTATGCATTAAACTGAGTTATTAATACACTCCTTTTATTACATTAACTAGATCTTTAATAAACGATCGACAAAAAAATAATTTACAATATCATAGGTGGAAATGATCTTGAAAGCTTTTATAGAACTTCTCGCTCAGTAAAACATCACATTACGCTGTAGTTACGTAGTACGTAATGCTCATTTAATTCATAGAAAAATATTAGTAATTTCACTTTATTGCAAAGTTATTTTTTGCTCTACAGGTAGAGTCAATTTTCTGTAGCAGGACTCTAATAATTGATAAGAGACCTTTTTTAAGAAGAAAATTTTTTTATAATCATGGTTTCCAATACATAATAAATTCATCATCCGAAACCCCAATCATTGTATTTTTTTTAAACTACACAAAAACAAATGCACATGCTTCTGATTACAAATTTAATTAAATCCGCAAACTTCTCTAATATAATAAAGTATAATAAAGAATTTAAATTATATTATTATCAAAGCTCAAGGACCATCTATCTACGTGGGTCTTAAATCGTGGTCTCAAGTTGTAAGTCATGGATCTTAAGTGTCAAATAGGAAAATTTGAGGCTTGATTTCTGGTATCAAGTCTCAGTTGTAGAAGTTCGTTCAATTTCAACTTTATACGACTTGAGACTTGTGAGGGTCAGTGAAATGGGTCACAAGTAAATTAATATCTGATTTACTAAACTACAAAATGTCGTTGGCTGAAATTTTTGTGACGACCGTTATACTAGACAAGAACTTGGTCCTTAACATTTTGATACCGCTCCTGAATTGGGGCCCACGTAGATGGACCTTTACTTGAAAATTTATCGAGACAACGTGACAATTATCCTTTTAATTCTTTTTCACCGCTAATTTCCATGAAAAACACAATTTCTCTCGCATATGATAAGCATGTGCGCACTGGTATAATGTTGTAAGTGTATCTTAGATTTACCCAAAATACTCTTGATCGTTTCATTGATTTCAAACAGTGTTCTGCCTTCTGCGAAGGGTAATTTTTAAATTGTAAATGAAAAAAATATTTTACGGAAAAGTAATATTGGGGTAGATTAGGTACCCACCCGTAAAAATCAGAGATCATCTTTTAATATAAATAATTTACTTACAATTTTAATTTAGTAAAAACATTATTGGACCAATCATAATACATTATACAGGGTGGGTGAAATTCAAGAGACACTACAACAATAATCTGGTTTATTTGAAGAGATATACATTAGATTCGGTTAAATTGAGACGAAATCAAGAAATTCTTAAAATATATCTAAGAACCGTTTGACACGACAGCACGACACTAATTTTCGTACAAAATTTAATACTAATTATGTGCGCGCAGATTTGGTTGAAAAGTTAATAATAATTAATAGGTCTAAATTAAATCTCTTCTGTACTGCACTGTACACTATTGCACTGCATTTACTCACATTTAGTCAGATTGAATACAAGAAAATAGAACATGCTCTAATTTATTGTACCAAGTTTACTAAATCTGCGCGCGCATAAATAGTATTAAATTTTGTACTAAAATTAGCGTCGTGGCAAACGGACCTAACATATCTTGATTAATTTCTGAAATATCTGAAAAAATTGATAATTCAGATTTTCCATTTTCTCGTCCTGTGCGGTTATTTGGGGTTATCAAGTTAAAAAGGTGTTCGGCAAGATTTGTAAGGTGAAGTCTGGTTGTGTGTTATTAACTTAATATAAAAATTGTCATACTCCAGGAGTCCAGGACCCTACTGGGAAATATAATGTTTACTACAAAATGAAAACCTGAAACACTAGAGAATACCGATATGTAATATATGACTGTCATTGTAATGATTCAAGATCTTAATTTTTGTATTAAAAAATCCAGATCCGCATTTAAAATATCTGATGTGACCAACACATGACTTTCTTATACGGATAGTACCACAACTACTTTTCATAAAGAAATTAAGTAAAATTTCTTGTAGAAATCGTGTTCAAATTTTGAGGGTTTCCAGCAATTTTCAAATAATCTCTGTCGCACTTATTGCAATACACATAAATCTGTCCTTGTCTCACTCATTATAACCGAATTTTACGACAAAAATGTGTTTTATTTTAGATTTTTGACCTGCTACTCACTTAAAAAAATCTCCCGGTATAAAATCACATTTATTTATTCATTATTATTGTTTTCGGTACCATAGAAACCAGTAAATTACAAAAAAAAAATAATGGTCCTTCTGGGATTCGAACCCGGACCTTCCGTTTGGCAGCCAAGTCCCTTTAGTCACTAATCTATCTAGACTGTAGGTCGGATTCAACGATCAACGCGCACTATGAGAAATATAAGTGTTTTTTTTTTGACGGAATTTCAGAAAAAGTACAAACAAAATTTGTTTAAAATTTAATTCTAAATCAATGTTAAAGAATAAAAAAATCTTATAAATTGTTTATTTTTCAAGATATTCCTAAAAAACCTAAAAATGTATTCAGGTAAGTGTCACTTGTTTCGGTGCTAGATGAAAAACATTGAATGTGGCACCCACAAGTTTGTTCAAACTCTTAAATATGAAATTTGAATCAAACGATAACTCGTTTTTGAGTTATGGTGAATACAGACAGACAGACACACACAGACAGACATCATGGCGAAAATGGTCAAAATGGATTTAGGGGCCCTCAAAACGTGTAAATCTATCAAAATCACGATTACTACACTTTCTTATTACTTCGTATAAGAAAGTAAAAATGAAGTTGATGATGAAAGCCGATAGCATATCCTGATAGAGCGTGGAGAGCCAAAAATGGCTGCGAAAATAGCGGGATACTTTTAGGCACTTACTTTGTGTTAATTTAGCCGTAACTGTTTCTCTTCAAGTAAGCGAGATCTCTATAGTGCCTCGAATTTAATCTAATACCTACCAAGTTGGACGTTTCGTTTTTGAAAGTTCATCATCAGATCACCAAAGTCACCTCTGTAAAAATAAACTTCAAAAAACAAAAAAACGGGGGAACTCGAAACTATTAGATCCGGTATATCAATGTCAGTTTAAGCTAAGTTTGTGTAAACTTTGTTTAGAATATACAAATTTAAAATGATAAAATTCACATTCTCATTGAAGTTTATCCAAATTTGGTTTAAACTGACATTGAATTACCGGACCCTAATGAGAACCAAATTATTATTATTGAAAAATCTAACATATTACACTCAGAAAATAATATCTACATTTTTGATTTCTGCAAGAATTAGATCGATTAGAACGCGTTGGAGAGCGTTATTACTACCGCCGGCAGTATGGGCAATGGGCATGGGAAGGCAGGAAGGACATTCGAGGCTTGTCTGCCAGGCAATTAAATTACAATGGCCGCTGACAGTAAAAGTAAAATTATTACTTTGCGGTTCAAAATATCGTGAATATCATATAAGTACATTATGTAATACTAATACATTGCTAGCATTAAGAAATATCTGATGTGCCCAACACATGATTTCTTATACGGATAGTATCACAATAGTTAAATTTCTTGTAAAAATTTTGAGGGTTTCCAGCAATTTTCAAATAGTCTCTGTCGCACTTATTGCAATACGCATAAATCTGTCCTTGTCCCACTCATTATAACCGAATTTTACGACAAAAATGTGTTTTATTTTAGATTTTTGACCTATTACTCACTTAAAAGAATCTCCCGGTATGAAATTACATTTATTTATTCATTATTATTGTTTTCGGTACCATAGAAACCAGTAAAATAAAAAAAAAACTAATGGTCCGTGCTTCTGGTATTCGAACCCGTTACTTTCCGTTTGACAGCCATATAATGAGACACATGGTCTACCTCGACCGTCGGATTCAACTATCAACGCGCGCTATGAGAAATATAAAGTGTTTTAAGAATATCTAGTTCTTTTGAAACTTTTGGGACAGAATTTCAAAAAAAATGGAAACAAAAGTTGTTCAAAATGCAATTCTAAATCAATGTTAAAGAATAAAAAAATCTCATAAATTGTTTATTTTTCAAGATATTCCTAAAAAACCCAAAAATGTCTTCAGGTAACTGTCACTTGTTTTGGTGCTAGATGAAAAACATTGAATGTGGCACCCACAAATTTGTTCATACTCTTAAATATGAAATTTGAATCAAATCCGATAACTCGTTTTTGAGTTATGGTGGATACAGACAGACACACACACAGACACACAGACAGACATCATGGCGAAAATGGTCAAAATGAATTCAGGGGCCCTCAAAACGTGTAAATCCATCAAAATCTCGAAGTCAAAAAATCACGATTACAATACTTCCTTATACTTCGTATAAGAAAGTAAAAAGGGGCGCAAACATTACGGTGCAGACCAGCAGACCATAGCAACTTCTCGCTCGCGCATCGAAAGAGTGTTCATTATGAACATGCGCTTGTTCATATTCGAATGAGAATGAAACACGCATGTGCAGTAGCGCCCATTTCGAGATGCTCTATCTCTCTTTTATTACGCGCATCCAACTTATAGCGAAGGATAGGATGCTAGCAATATATTAGTATAACATGTATCATAAAAAACTGACGTTTGAAAAAACGATATTTTCTCATGGGAAAATAAAAGTTGGAAAAGATTAACGTGCGTTGGGTATGGCGGTGGCGTCCCTTGCAGATTTAGGCGCGAATTTGATTTCTTTTTCTCTCGTTGTGAAAAGTTCGCAAATTTACGATTATGGTACCACTAAGCTGTATAAGCACCGTGCTTATGGTGATGATGACCATAAAGAAATATTGGTGTCATAGTTAGATAGCTTTTCCTTAGGAAATTGATATTACTGAAATTAAAATTGATAATAGATTAATAACAAATTATTATTTAATATTTGTTTGACAATTTGTAGTTCGATAATCATCATTTGAATAATCTATACGATCATCCTGTATAGTAACTGAAAGTAATAATCGTGTTTCATTACATCCATCATGACTCCGTCTAAACTTTTATGTTGTATATTTATTTGAGGAAAATTCTTAACTACTCTTCGTTTAATACTTCCTCGAAACAATTATAATAATAACTTATACAATATGTTTTAATTAATGCAACAAAATTACTTTTGTTTTATTGTAAAGTTCTAAAGAAAGATAATTATACTTTGTCTGAAGCATAAAATTTCAATTTATAGTTAAGTAAATTTTGAAGTACATACTTTTTATCTATAAAACTAAGCGAACCAAAAACTTTTAAATCCCAGGAGAATTGATTGGCTTTGTACTTATCGAAGTTGAGGCATACTTTACCTCTTCAACGTTTGCATTGGTGGAAGGTAATTTCTTTTTTTATTCAACCACATTTCATTTTATATACAGATACAGAATTTGAAAATAATCACTTATAAATCATTTTCTTGTTGGAAAATGTTTAGAACCGCTGTTGTTTTAACAGATCGATACTTACCAATATCAGAACATCATCCAGAATGAAATTCAGAAATACGTGTCTGTTTGTGTGTCTGTTTCCGTAAACTGGGAAAACAACAAAATTTAATAATGTTTAATATTGTATACTCAGTCAGAACGCAGGTTCTGCTTCTCATTCATATTAAGGGTAAACATTCGCAATATTTATAAGCAGACGTCACCCTACATACTTTTCTAAATGTAAGTTTTAAAAATTTAATAAACATATTCCTTCATTATTTGTTTACATTATTTGGGCCGTTAGAGGCTTTTTAGAACCTTTTAAATTAAAAATTTACAATACAATCTGTAAAATGTCCAATTACAGAGATGTTATAGGATGTTATCCAACATTTTCGATATAGATATCTCCATAAAATGTGAGTTATGCGTATATAACATACTCCTATATAATAATTTAATAGCATTGAAATATTTATTTCTAATTCACAAACTTAACATAAGTATCCAATATTCAGGGTATTTGTACCTAAAGAACATGGATACCGCGTATTAAAAAAAACGGAATTTTATACTCAATAATTTATTTATTCATTTATTTATTCATAACTCCTCAACAGAGGGTATATAATTAACAATAATAAGAAAAAAATATATCAAAACACAAGTACATATCACAAACATATTAAAATAGGAAGATAATTCAACATCACAGCTCCTAGAAGTTAGGAATATTATTCAGCAAGAACAACCTTAACTCATTCAACTGTATCACATTAATATCAATATCGTTACAATATACATTAAAATTATCACAGAGTCTCATAATAGGAGAATTTTTTACATAGCCTGTTCGTGGACACTTGAATGAAAAAGTAACAGTATTTCTAGTCCTCATATCAGGCACTTTAAACAATATTTGATCAACCAGCTTGAAACAATCCACACAACCACGACATACTTTATACAAAAAAAACACATCACAGGAAATGCGTCTAATAATACCTATAATAGTCATTAAAAGTTTGGGAGAGATAAATTAATAAATAAAATATGGTGGCAGCAAAATTAGCACAATTTAAATAAACACAACAATGTGTATTACAACTATGAAATATTACTACTAGAATTATTTTCAGCAGGTATGTGCGTCACACTGTTTCTGTCTCTGTCTTTACCTCTCATTCACCTCTCTTGAGAGCGAGCGAGATCAGAAACAGAAACGGCGTGACGCACATGCCTGGAAACAATCTCAATATATATCATGTATCGCTTGAACTGATCTGTTGGCAGTGTCGACTTAGATCTCACGAATGATTTGTGGGACAAATTCGGAAAGCGATTAAAAGCTTGAAGACCAAGAACTGTTTCAATATGTTAACTCTATACATTAAAAGATATACATTGTAAGAAAACAGTAATCATTGATCATAAAGAGGGCATCGAATGTGGAAATTATTTGAGCAATTAATTGTTTTAAAGTAGTTTTGAAACATATGCGCTAACTTTGACGGTCAAATTAAATCGGCATTATTGCTAACTTCGTTATTATTAAAGGTATACGAAGTCGTTTAAATTACACTAGTTTTGCCCACCATATCTCACTCTGATTATCCCATATATTTTGGCCCACTAAACACGAAAATCATACTTACAATTTGTTTCATGGACGCGTTTTAGAGACATGAATTTTCGAAATTTTTTTTTTAATTTTCGGACTTTTTTCGTCGTTTTTGAGTATATGTTATGTATCTGTTATGTATATCGAGATCTAATTGGCCGATTTAGCCAAACAAGCACTCAAATTAAAGGTAGGTAAGTGAGCCTTCTACAACTTTTTTTACATAGTTTTGAGATCGGCTGAGTAGGTCAGATGCTAGCGATTTTAATAAGTTGAAAACGTCGTTTTTTTGACAAAAATCGATGTCGAAAATTCACGTATCATCCTGGGAAAAATAGAAATCACAAAGTTTAGTTCAAATTTTTTTACGTGAAGCTGACACTTTTACGAAAAAAACAAGCTACTATTGATGAAAATCCATGGACAAATGTGTTCTATATAAATATCATTACTCGATGCCACTTGTGGTTTCTTCTGGAAGTGTTAGCTGATGTCTGACTCAAGCCATAGAAAAATAGTTCCAAATAAACCATTTCAAATTCAAAATTTTAAACTAAATATGCAGGACTTTTTAAAAAACTGACTTGGCGGGAGATGTGTTAAGATGTACTACAAAATTAGGTAACACATAAAGTTTCATCCAAAATTGACTTGATTTTTTCCACATTCGACGATATAAGTAAAGTTACATATATGTTTGAAAACCAAGAAGCAAAGTGTTTGTTTCCATCGCTTCACCCAAATTACAGTTGAACGGGCTGAGTAAATTTTATTAAAGGATAAGAAACTTTTATTGGAATTTAAACATATCCACAAAATTGGTAAAAGTTTGTAGACGTTCCTATTAAAGTGCCAGATAGGCATCGTATTTGCAACACTCTATATATTTAGGAGAACTTTTCCAATCTTGGCCAAGCAGACGATCGGGCGACAAGACAAGATAGCAACGGCTGAACGTGACACATTAACACGTACAGCGGGGAGAGCCGTCTCTCCTTCCTTCTGGCGGTTTATTGCTACTCGTCCTTCGCCTTTTGCAAAGACCGAGATCAATGAGTTTTTCGTGAGAGAAATGGGTAAAAATTTAATGCTCCATTTGCGAAATTTCCAACTGCTTTCAGTTAATCCACAACATTTACAAGATAACTTCTGACAAAAATAACGCTGGGTTCAAATCTGAATTTTTTAAGGATCATCATCCAGAAGATCCTAAACGCAATTTAGTAAATGGACGCTTTTCTTCGTGACTTCAACAGGCATCAACTAATTAAAAATAAGTAACCCTGGGCTTCTGCTGTCATTTGTTCTTTACAATAATATACATAGTTCAGTGTGTTGTCTAATTAACAATTTACCTAAAATTTAAAGGAGAATTCCCGTACCGGCAATATGGAAATATCTAATGTGTTCAGCACATGACTTTTTACGTTCATATTTGGTACTATAGATGAACGAACCAAATTTCATATGTAAGCCTTGAACACACTTGTATACAAAGTAGAGCGATTTTTGTATCTAGAAAATGTCTACATACAATCGGGCGATTGTATATAGACAATCGGGAGACAAATTCATGTCTATAATAGACACGCTTTTGGAATAAAATCGCAGAACTTTTGGGTTCCGTTTGAAATGGGAGACATGAGACAATTGTTAGACAATGTTGCGCAATATTTCGTAGTGTGGACGTTTTGACAGATATTGTCTTTAATTTTGCTCTGTGGGCCCAGGAGAGCGCTTCTGTTTTTTTTTTATTTTTTAGAGACTTTTTTGCTCTGTGTCTACAGAAAAAGTTTTATTGTTACCCAATTGAAAATTTTCACGCGGTATCTTATTTGTGGGATGTGACTAGTCCAGAATATAAAAATTGCACAAAGAAAAAAATAATTATCAAAGAGCTGGCCAAAAAATATGAAGTAGGTGATTTAAAAAAAAATCATAATTTGATCGGGAGCATAAAAAATTGATCAGTCGAAGAAGAGCGGGGTATCTCGTGTAATTCCTGTAAAGATTGCTTGGTTCGCATACGAACACTTGTTTCTACTGTCATGTCTAGTAACTAAAACTAGGAACAAGGTATTCATGTGTTGACACGCGACAAAGTCTCTGGACTGTCTATATACATTTTCTAGATACATGTCTATAGACAGTCCCTATACATGCCTTTAGACAATCGCTCGACTTTGTATACAAGTGTGTACAAGACTTACACATAATTTTGTTCATTATCTTAAAAATTAAGTTTGCGGTAAGACGTTTTTGAGGTATCGCAGATATAAGTACTGCAACAGACATACATCTTTGCGAAAATAGTCAGAAGGGATTAATAAAAATCTCGAAGTCGAAAGTAAAATGATTCTGTGATTTTTTTTAAATTAATTTTTTGAAGGAGACGCCCAACAGAGTTAAAAACAGTAAATATAGTCTATCTGCATTTTTTTGAAACTTCAGTAAAATAGTTGGAAACAATAGTATTGAAAGAAAAACTTTTCCTTGAATTATGTTTATGAATTACAGTAAGCCTTTGACCTATGCTATAAAAGATTTTGGGTTCAAGGCCTCTATTGTGAACAAGTTAAATGAAACATCTATTGTTACGATCCCTGAGTAATCAATAAAGTATATAATATTTCTGTGGTTGAGATATAAGGGTATTTCTGGGGAACCCTGAGCAAAATGGTTATTCTATGTTCTGGTTTCTTATATAATAAGAATGTATAGTGTTTTTTTTAGACTCTGAAATTTTAATGGATATACATATAAACAAGTTATTTTAAAGTTTTGATAAATTTATAAATATGTAACGAATTGAATTGAAATTTTTATAATACTTAAACGATATTTTCTTTTTCGAATAATATATCAACCAATAAAATTTTGAATAAATTTCATCTAAGACTCTTTTGCTTTATCTATTTTTCTGGAACTTTTTTGTGGAATTAAAAAAAATGAATTTAAATAGGTATATCCTGAAATGCCTCAAAGCTTTAGTTTTTTATGATACACCCTGTACAATTATTTCGTATTTTATTAAGAAGGAAAACATAGTACAACTAATAATAGTAATAATTATAAATTAATTAAAATATTCAGTGTGTCCCTAGATCGGCGCAACCATAGGTGTAAATGACCAAAAATTTTTGAGCAGATTTTTGTCTTTCTGGGATCTCGCGCCGCTTGGTTAGAATAGTAGTTTATGCAACAAGGTAGGAATTAAGAGATTCTGACGAGTGTGGAAATTGCGCCAGAGCGAGAACACGAGACAGAATCAATTCCTACCGTGTAGCATACTCTATTTTTTCTCATACCTGTACGAAAATGGCCACTTCTTTTGTGTGAAACGCGCGAACAAATTAAATCAGCATAACACTGACATTTTGCTTGACACTGTGAGGTGAGCAAATCACCTTGACAACCATAAACAAACACAAATAACTACTGCATATCAGTCAGGGAATGGCTACCTAAGGAAGGAATGTTACCCCCACTCCTTATTTTCCGCGACTACCCTAAAAAGGCGGCTATGTATCTGCATTTCACGCAAATAAAGTGGCCATTTTCGTGTAGGTATGGGAAAAAGTAATTTTTGCCATATTTTCATTTTTTTAAAATCAAGTGTGCCTTGACAATTAAGCAAAAACTATTTTCGTTTGAGGTAAAGTGCCCTTTTTGTGGGAGATACGTCAAAATGTCATTAAGAAAAGTTGTTTAGAATGAAACGATACAGCCTCATGCGAATTTTCAGCAAAATCTGATTATTTTTATTTTTAAACAAAAATATTTGATTATTTTTTAAGTTTTTAGAAATGTTTAACTTGTTTCTTTTTACAAGTTTTCTTAATAACTTTTTGATGTAAAATTATCTGGTAAAATGTAAAATTAAATTCGCAACATTTTTGTTTAAAAATATTAATATCAGATTTTGCTGAAAATTGGCAGAGTTATAACTTTTCATTCTAAACAACTTTTCTTAATAACATTTTGACGTATCTCCCACAAAAAAGCCACTTTACCTGAAACGAAAATAGTTTTTGCTTAATTGTCAAGGCAAACTTAATTTAAAAAAAATTAAAATGTGTCCAAAATATCTATCTAACCAAGCGGGGCGAGATCCCAGAAAGACAAAACTCTGCTCAAAAATTTTTGGTCATTTACACCTATGGTTGCGTCGATCTGGGGACATAGTGTATAATATTTCACTATTTAAGAATGTGCCTTAATTAAGATAATTCTTAAAACATTAAATCTGAGTCAGTCTGACAAAATACGTTAGGTAGATTTGTGGAAAAGATGTGATATTTGTGTAGAAATTTGCAAGAATAAATAGCGGAATTGATTCTGATTTCGGTTCGTAACAAGTTTATTTTAACATAATTTCGCGATTATCCGACGAATTCGGTGGGAATTGCTAAACTTTATTTATATGTTCCACTGAAGTGTGTGTTTACATTCGATACAGTGTCAGTGATCCCGACAAATTGCTCAGTCAACACTGAACAGTCTGACTTCACAAATATCAACGGTCTGTCTTCCACCAAAAGAAGACATATTGAACGACCGAAATAAAGTAAGAAAAGCAATTTGAACGGTCTGAATCTGAGTTTCGAATTGATTTCTACAAACTGGTGTGTCTGTGTGCGGGTGGGATGAAGGAAGCGTGGGGTGGGAGCAACGAAATGACCTCGTATATTTGCGAGAAAGATTTTGCGCCACTTGGAATGAATAAGGAAACTCAATATGCGATAGGAATGGTGAGCTGAGTGAAACCGGTGTTTTTAATCCTGGCGCGGCAGCAGCAGCAGCAGGAGAGATCCGAAAGGGCTGTAAATAAAATCAGTTCAGTTCTAGTAAACGATAAACCGATATCCAGATTCGGTGATACGCGGCACGCCAGAACATTATATTATACACGATAGGCGCGCGTTTCCAGAGTCGCTCCGATCGTGTTAATGTGTTGGCGAGATGGTATCGCACCACCGTCACCGGAATTGATTTCACATGTTGACCCTCCGCGAGTTAATATTACCAAATTCGAGTGCCTTCAATTTAAATACGCGCGCGGGCTCTCGTATTTTACTGGCATCTGATACCGTCACAAATCGAATTTCCTTCGTTCTTTGGTTAATGAATTATTGTAATTTAATGCAGGCATAAATATGAAGTGTCTGTATAGGTCCGCGTGGCACTCGACACTAGCGTTGTATTTACATGTTTATCAGACCGGCTGGCGCTCCTTTGCAATTTATTGGCGCTATTCGTGTAATGTAATGGTGCGAAGAACCGGAGACGGATATGGGACCAACTTGTGTTGACTACCAAATCTAAACTACCCCTTCTACATGTCGTTGAACACCACATAGGGCTGCTTGATAACGGCCGCTCCCTTAAACACCATTCTAAATTTAAATCCATACATTTTTATTTCAAAGAGCAGGAAACTTGATCTTTCCACCTTTAGATAATGCAACTTTATGGCTGTTTTATGGAAAGTTTTTTTTTACTTAGTGAAAATTGCTACATTTATCTAGCCAGCCGTTTATAACACACGTTTAACTTGTATATTATTTGTTTTTCCTCTCCATACAGATTTTTATTTCATACATTTGCTGCTTTCGACATAAAATGTTGTAACACCACAGTCAGAACGTTAACCTTATTTAACTAAAGCCGACCTATATATTTTGATTATGGAACTTACATCCAGAAAAATGAAATCAAATTTAATATGAATATAGCATAATAATGTAGGTATTCATCAAAGTTCGATCTAGTATCTTCGTCATTATCGTTCTCCCAGAAAGCTAGACACATCAGAGCGGAAAAACATTTATTAAAAAAAGTCGTACAAAACATTTTATACTTAATGTAAAACACATTTGTTTGAGTTTTAAAAAAGAAATGAAGTTTTTTCCCGCCTGCAAATGCGGCAAGGGCACGTCATTTTGGGAAAATGGTGCCAAAAATTATTCATTTCCATTAATTTGCTTCCTGTTTGTTAGTTCTGCCGCAAAAATCGTTAATATAAAAATTCAAGATGATGAAATTAACTGGAACTATTTTGGAAGAGAATTTTATCACATCCAATTTGTATATTTTCTATTTTTGCAATAGATATAAGATAAGTGAGATATTAGCAAAAGGAGGTTTTTGGCACGCACCACCCCTCAGCCAAATGACGGTCACTTTCTGCACTTGGAGGGGGGACTCCATGTGTTATTTACACCTTCAAACCCAAGCGACATTAATTATAAAAACCTTTGTCAGGATTTGTTTACTGAAAATTCCCTGACGCGTGTCCTAAGAACCAATTAAATATCCATTATTATAGTTCTAAAGAAATAGCCAAAAAAGTTTTTTAAACGGCATATAAGATGGTGTTATAAGACTGAGTAGGCAAGGTATAAGTTTCTTTTCTATGACACCACTCTTGAGCGGCGTATAAGTAGAACTTATACTCCGGCGGAGTATAACACAAACACATTATCTGCAAAAATGTATGACAGTTGCAAAATTACTTATTAAATTGATTGTCATATTACGATTAGAATGATTCCATTTGAAAATAAAATAGTGTATTTTATTCGGAGTATAAGCACTTTCATGAGACTCCGTATGGAGTTAATTCCACTCGCTCCGCTCGGCGCTTAGACCTCCATACTTCGTCACATAAAGTTTCGCTTATACTCCTAATAAAATAAATATCTATTGTTATGATTTTGATATTAAATAGGAATTTAATGTTAATGTCACTATTTTATCACGTTGAACACTGTTGATAATATTAACTATAGTTCTCTCAATTTCGAGGTCCCGGAAGGTTAGATTATCAGAATACCTTAACACTTATTGCGTATTAAGACACATTAGTAAAAATTATACATAATTATAAATTCCAGGTAAGATGTGCTAAATAGTATTTTGATAATAACCAGTAACCAGATAGACTCGTTATACAGAATTATATTCAGTAGATATGTGCATCACACATGTTTCTGTAATATCTCTCGTTCACTTCTTTTGAGAGTGGGAGAGATGGAGAGTGTAGCATAATGTCTACTCTCGTGTCTACTAATATAGGAAAAGTTTCACAAAACTCAAAAATTAATAATGTTTCGAATATAGTTAGTCGGCCATATAACGGTCCAACAGATTTTTGTTTTCTTTTGCAGACTGTCTGTAATCAAAGTTGGAGTAATTTTGGTCGAAGGCAGCAAAACCATTTTTCGGTATTGGACCGTGGGTGGCCGGTTTAAGTTACAAAATATGCGGCATATTACACCATATATTTTTTGAATTTCCAGTGTGACCAAATTTCTTATTTGAAATATAAGGGGACCAATTATTTTTAGATTAATATTGTCGGCGTACATTTGATTCAGTAAATGTATAATATGCCTAAATTTGAACTGAAAGTTCGTCTGAAAATGACAATGTTTGTCATGATTCAGATGTTAAATTTAACAAAATTCAACAAATTCAATTAAATTAATTTTTTTAATATTACTAAAATATAGAAGAATGTTATATGATTTTTCCAAAAGTGAGAAATCCAATCTACTGACTAATTAACTAATAACTACCTATTATAATTAAAACTGGCGTATTCATAAACTTTCTCGAATGAATAAAATAAATTTATTAAAAAATTATTTTGTGGTAAAAAATAATTTGAATGATTTCCTATGATTTCCTTAACTGACTGTATTGTTTTGGATTGAAGTTCCAACATATTACAATTTAAATTTCCCAAAACAATTTCACAGTAACAACAAAACTCCTACAGAATATTTGGGTGATATTTATTATTATACGAGTACATTACATGTTCATCTCATAATGAACTTTTGAATAAAGCCTTGTTTGCTATCCGTAGGTATATCTGTAAAACATAAATTTGTAAATTTTATTTTTGTTGTATTAACTTTTCATGAACGGACGAACAATAAAACTGTATGAATTTTCGTTTTGAATCGGCTATACATGCTGTAGATGGTAACAATGATTGTTAAGTTTATTCTGCTGTAAATATAATTATTATACATTGCGGCAGCTTTGCAGTGTTTGTAGCTGGAGGCTCAATTATAAACAGCAGCAAACACATAACTGCAGAGCAAACGGATCAGCGCTCGCAGGTAACGATCAATCATTAACAATAACAGGAAATGTTTTCATTGTTTCAGAAACAATGGCGAAGCTTATTCATCCTGGCTACAGCGTTAACACTAATGTTAGCAGTCCGCCTTCAAACAAGAACACCACAGTTTTCCACTGCAGACAATCCAACAGCCCGAGAATCTGCATTTCTAACCAGATTACTCACGTTTTCTTATTTGCCAGTCTTCAATTTCTGGTTATTGTTGTACCCAAACACGCTCAGCTTTGATTGGGGAATGGAAGCCATACCTCGAATCACCACACTGAACGACAGGCGGAATTTGGTCACATTGTTCTTTTATACGTTGGCTGGACAACTTTTAATCCGGTGTGTGAGAGTAATAAACGAAAACAAACTGAGATTGAGCTCTAAAAATAATAGTTTCAAGCCAGTTAGAGAAGCTAGTCGGGAAAAAGCATGTCCGTGTTCGGTGTGTCATGCTAATTTTTCAGATCTCCATTCATTGTCGTGTCGCAACACAAATAACAACAATAGCATGAATGCATATTCAACAACGTGCGTGTGTTCGCTGTCCTTAAAACGTGATTCCATTCACATGGACAGAAAAACGTTAAATTCCAGTGGTGCTATCCTTCTATCATTAGCTTTCCTTGCTCTTCCTTTCCTACCTGCTACTAACATACTCTTTTATGTGGGCTTTGTGGTAGCTGAACGTGTTCTTTATCTTCCTAGTGCCGGGCTGTGTTTGCTACTTGGGCTTGCTGGTGCGAACTTTTGGAATTGCCGAAAATATCGCACAACGTTGGTAATCAGTTTCGTTATAGTTTTGTTTTCGTTTAGTGTGCGGACATTGTATAGAAATAAAGACTGGATTAACGAGGAATCTTTATATCGCTCGGCCATACCCGTCAACCCACCCAAAGGTAAATTACTTTTTTATATTATTATTATTTCTTATAAAGACTGATATTGCTTTACTAAAAGCAAACAACATCGGACATATACATTAATAACAAGTTTAACTGTTACTCGTTGTATAGGTGCGTGTCTATTAAAATAATTTATGAAATTTATAAAGACAGAAGACAATTATCAGGTATCAATAACTAAATAATCAATAATCTTGGCGAATTATTTCTTGTAGTATCTACATAAAAAAAGAACGCATCAAATTGGTTCCCCCACATCAAAGTTTTTTTAAGCGAACAGAATTTTAACCCTCAGAAACAACGATGCCATTATCGAGTCAATGTTTCGATCTAGTCTCTATTTCATATCCGAATGTGCTTGGAGTAGGATTGGCGATGTAATAGAACTCATAGTATCTTTTTAATGTCCACAAACATTTTGTGGATAAATTTCACCATTTCATATTTCTGCAAAGATAGTTTAGACGCGTCGAATCCATTAAAGTTAGATATACTAGTCCTTTTCTTTTTTCTGGTATTTTTAAAATATATTTCTAATTGTTTAGTACACTATTTTCTAGACGTCCTAATATTACATATAAGTAGTCTTGTTATATTGAATCATTGAGCTATCTTTACAAGGTTTAACATAAAAATAACGTGACTGATGCTGTAACGTTATATATTTACATAATTTACAAAATCAATTGTTATCGCGTGCATAGAGTAGTTCACTTCTGAATTAACACTCAGCTGCATAGTGCATATAATTCAAAGCAATGTTGCTGGTTATTTTCTCTAAGGCGGTTCGGGATCTCCGTCGTTCTTGATTTCACCTCTTCATGTATTTAATTTTTAAAAGAACAAAATCGCCAAACAGAATATAATGTTCAAGATTATTGTCGTTTTATTTTCTAAAAATTTGTTTACAGATAAAGTTTTGTGTACAAGAACTTAAATCATGATTTCATTCATTTTTCCAAAAATGATCTTATTCTCCTCTTTCTTCTTTGTAAAAATTTAAACATTTTTCCTTACTGTGTGACTGCTGGAGTTGTCCAGTAACATCACATTAACTATCAAAGTAGGCAGATATTTTCTTTGTAATAAATGTTTTATAATGGAATTCTTGTTGTTTATATTTAGAGAAAAAATGAGCATCCTGAAAAATTGAATGGACTTTTACTTTATAATTTTAAACCACTGCCTTACATTGAATTATTAAGACCTTTTACTTTATGTAATTTATATCATTATGACAGAAATTATTTTAATATGGAGAAAAATTTTAGTCGGTATTAAGTATACCTAGATATGTTATTCAAAAAGATATCAATGAAAACAGTGATTCCGCAATTAAAAATGCAGGTTGTCATAGGTCTAAAATACAGTTGATCAAATTACATTACTTTAGAATTCATGTAGCTTCTCGTCATAGATGCACCCATTACCTCTTACACCGAATCACTTAAGAAGCATGGTCAATGGTCGATCTGAGGCGACCGATCGAATATAAATCGGAAGCCAATTAAATTTGAAAACTCCTTGTCAAGAAAGATCGAATAACGTAAACTAAAATCGATTCAGATCGAGTGACTCATTTTTAGGAATTTGTTTGTTTAGCGCTAATTAATGGTTTTGAAGACTTTACATTAATATTACAAAATGAGAGACAAAATGCTTAAGTGCCACCTTACCATTTTTTTAATTTAAAAATTGTAGAAAAGAATCATAGTTTAAGAATTATGAAAATAATTTTTTTAAGAGCTTTCATAATTTATAGCTGTTGTTCTTTCAATTATCAAATTTTGAGTGTACGTTAAAATCTTATTAGCACTTAATTATTCTTTATTAATTTACAAATCTGTTACTAAACGAACTTTCTATGGCCAATAATTTTGTAGATACGGCATTTCCTGAAGGATGATAGAAATTGATAAATGATTGAATGTTTCATAAAGTATTTAAATTCAAATTCGTACTAAGAAAGAAACGCCAATTTCATAGAGTCAAACGTTTCTGAGGTCTTATGAGTCAACATGCTATTTTCAATGAAACCTATAAAATTGATCAAAAACGCATACATCACACAGTTTATATTTTAGAAACTGCAAATCATCTTCGAGTCTATTAGACTTATCGAGTTCAAATAATGCTTTTAAGTTCTTCGTAAATTTAGTCCATTTTCATTGAAGTGTTATCCACTCAAAAATAGTGATTTTTTTTAGTAATCTTGTTCATGTGAAAGCAGAGATCTATGAAAGTATTTGTCGTGGAGTTGGATTTTTATTATCGAATCGTGAATTTCAATGGAATAATTAAGTGTTAGTAACTTATATATTATTGATTATATTCTAATATACCTGGAATATTCTTCTAACTAAAAAACTGCTACAACGGTTATAAGTATAACTTTTAAAGCCTCCGAAATTTTTTTGTGTTTCTGTCGACTTGACATTAATTTTGGAAATAAAGTTGCATTTTTCATAATTTTTTGGTACCTGTCTCAAAATTTGAAAGCTGGCGTCCGTGCTCAGCAATTCTACTGAGTTACGTAACAAGTTTACCAGTTCCACAGGTCTGAAGCAGGAAGCTTATGGTACACCCCTTAACCTTAACCCATTTCTATTACCTTTCCTGCATTCAAACCCAGAACCGAGGTTGCTTAGATTGTGGTTGTTAAAAATGTTAGTGAAGAACAATTCTGTAGATAATTGTTACAATGTGCACATTATTTAAAAGTCTTTAAGATTTTAATACATTACTGATATTTTAATGTAAGATTTGCTAGTAATTTTTGGACTTGCTTAAAAATAAATATTTGTTGTCTGACATAGACTTCAAAGCTGTAAAAATATAGTAAGCTAAGTACATATATTTTCGGGAAAAAATACTTAATAATTTGGCTCTAAAGTAAACAATCAAAGAAAAATCAAATAAAAATGTAAGAGCATATCCATTTCCCAGTGAATCAACAACTTGATATTTTTCTGTCTTAAATAAATTTTAATCTTATCTTTTGAGTATATTTTATTCCATTTAGCATCGCGTGCATCATAATCTATTTAATGTTTGAAAAACTTCTAACTCTGTTTGACTTTACTATACACAATTTTAGACGTATCACGGATATTGTGCTTTCAACTTTTTCAAGTTTTTATGATGTGTTTGCTTTTAGCACGCGTTAATACAACCAGACTGAATTAGCATGAGAGGACATAAATTCTACAAAATTAATTAACTAGGGAATCGATGTGATGTGATATAAAATTTGTGCATTTAAATTGTACCTATGTTTTCTTTTATACGATTCCTTAATGTAATAGAGAGAATAACTAATTCCATTTAAATCTATTTCAGCATTTGGAAACCTGGGTAGTGTGTTAAGTAGCCAAGGGCGTGTCATTGAAGCTGAATCAGCATTCCGAAAAGCACTACAATTTAGACCCAATATGGCCGACGTGCATTATAATCTGTGAGTAACCTATTGTTGTTTAGCACGGCTAATTTCATTATAATTGCGGTTAGCTTTATTTCCCCTGCAGAGATTAATGAAAACAATTAAAAATGTATTACGACTCTACTCATTATGCGACCTTTTGTGTGCAGGTTTACCATACTTTGTTTTTAAAAGCTCTCTTGTTAATTAAATTCGCACTAGTGTTCAAGAAAATAATGACTGGAAAATAGTGGGGTACACGTGTATTTGGGAATTTATTCAATTGGATGATGGGTGAAGGTGTTATTTTATTAATATCTACATACTGCAGGATATGAAATTAATTCATATTGAAGTAATAAATATACGTGAGATATTTAATTTTGTCAGCATGTTGTTTAGAAGGATGCCTAGAAGAGAAACATGCAATTTTCCTTAAAACTATTCCGTTTTAAACACATAAACTAGAGAAAGCAAGCTTGGGCGTATTAGAAATTTAAATTTTACGACGGTTTTGGTCTTTTATTTCGGTGGACCGTCAACAGATTGAATCCGTCACTATAAAATCACAGAATTTTTGAGGCTATAGCATAAACCTCCGAAACCGTGCATCCGAATGTCTCTTTAATGGAAATAAATAAAAAATCAGAATATGTATTCGGTCGTTTATAGTTGTCGTTTCGGAATTTGAGTAGTCTCCGGATTAGACACCGGATTTGGAAGTGAAAATTCGTTTTGTGGCCTTGCCTTTGCTATAGCAAATAGGAGTTTACAGTAGTTTATAGTGCGGGGTTGCACCAACCCAATCCTATTAAGCTCTACTCTGGTGATAACGGGTCAGCAATCCGGCTTGTTCTGTCCCATTAGACCTGGTGCGGGTCTATTACAGCGGTCCGCATCACATACAGCTAACACACACACACACACACACATACACACACCCACACATACAAACTCACATTTCGTAGCCTGAACTCTCCAGCCCTGCGGCAGCTCTATTGAATTTAAGTGAATCTGGCCGCACATCTACCGTCAATCCACAAATTGAATCAGTCGAAATATTTTGATGGGGCGAATTTGCCTGCACGAGAAATATTTTGGACGTTCAACATTTTAACGATCAAAGTTGCATTGGACTTAGCGTTTTTGTAGTTTTGGGTTTGCGTATTGTTTGGTCGGTTTTGGCTTTTAGATGAAAATTTAAACATGACAAGAGGGATGTTTGAAATCCTACACCGGTCTATTGATAGAGTTGTGGTTTGTACCAACTCTCTACGCCTTTACTCAAAGTTTGATTGTTATTTGATTGTAGTTGAAATAGTTTGGCCATAACCATTAAGCAGGCCGTTGTTTGTGTACGGAGGGGATGCGGGTCGTCTTGGTTAATCTCTTGAGATAAACCTTAGAGGGCCGAGTATGTGAGAAAGACTACTAGAATTAAATCAATAGAAGCGTGTTATAATAAAACCCATCGCGAGCATTAGTATCGTCTTTTCTCACTCCCTTTCAACATTTATCTGGCCTGGAAGCGGTGAAGACGTATGAATTTACCACTCCCCAGAGACGTGCAAGGCTCATATATAATCAATAGGAGATCCTGAATGTCTGGTAGAGAAGCAGTGGAAACTAAATCATTACAGCCGCGGTTGTAATAGTTAAACGATATTGACTTCCCGATGCCAAGGTGATTTGTAAGCCTGCAAGATAATAGCCCGTGCTACCTTGTGGGTTTTCATCAACTTTCAAGGAACAATAGGGGTGAATAATCGTGCCATCAAGCAGCAGGCCGCTTTCGAGCAGGTGAGCCGGCACACAACCTTTTCGACCTGCACCACAGTTTCCAAGCGTTAAACAATTCCAAGCATAAGATATCCACTCGCATCACAAAGGCTTTTGTTCGTTGGTTCGTTGGTTGGATGCTCTTGTAAGAGTCTGGAATAATATATGCTGTGGTACAGCGGCAAAATGGGGCGGGCACAAGAGTCGCGGACGATTACTTGCAGCGCCTCTGGCTCCCATGTCATAATTGTGAAACGACTGAATTCAAATAACGGCACTGCTTCCCATTATATTCAATTCATATTCCATCCTAATGTATTGTATAATCCTGCCCGAAGCAGACTGCTCTAATCCCCGCAGCCTCATCAGTTTCTCATCTCCTCCGGCATTATCACTACCCAATCCCTGCCGCTAATTACTGAGAACTTCTCAACTCCAACAGCCCGAGATCCAGCGCTGATCACTGTTTAGTGTTTGTTGTTCTGTTGTTTGTTGAACTTGTCAGATCCGTTCTTTGTCTTAGTTTGACTTTCTCGATGACTTCTCGAACAAATCAAACAGTTAGAACGGCTAGATTACTGCATTTTACATAAACAACGCAGACTCTACCAACGTGCTCCCCTTACTAACGAACATTCAGCGTGTTTATTTTAGAAATGTTGTTTTACAAATATCAGCCCATAAAACGAGTTATCGACGTTTAAACACATACAATCTAGAAAATAACCAGCAATTTTTATGTTTACGAGCCGCGAACTGCTGTGAATTCCAGTTGATATCAACCAATCCTGGTCATTTCATCCAGAAGCGCGTCGCACACCGATCAATACGGTTGCATCGCGCAACTCGCGACTTACAACACATACTCATGCTTCGAAAATACAATAATAAGAATCACGATTTAGTGGTGTACCTCTTCCACACGTTTTACCACAATTTGTAAAATTATGAAAGTTTTCTCAAACCCTATAAA
Organism: Pediacus dermestoides; assembly: GCA_963942485.1. NCBI lineage: Eukaryota > Metazoa > Arthropoda > Insecta > Coleoptera > Cucujidae > Pediacus > Pediacus dermestoides. Next base: position 32,324,793 of record OZ012625.1, on the reverse strand, counting down.
AACATCTCTTCGAGATTTTCATCATAATTTAAAATGTAAAATATTTAATTCCTGTAGAATATCTGCACACTAATTTGCATTTGAATACAGTTAATTTGTTTTATGGGCTACAAATTGCAATGATATTAAAAAACAGCAATCATAAAATCTATATCTTTCGTATAGAAAATAATTTAGATATACAGTGTGTCCACCACTTGAGTTTCATATACCAAGTAACAACTGCCAACTAGTCCAACGACAGCATGAAATAGAGAGCAACGTATGGTCGTACGCCAAGCTCTGCACTTTGTCCCTGTCTTAAAAATAGGCTAGTTGGCAACTATTAGTATGTATGTGTGTAATGGTGCAAAAATTTTTAGGTATCACTTTGATAGGCAATTTTATGTGGTATTTCAATGTTTGCACATCAAACCTCCTTTTTCTGTAAAAGTTATTGCAAAATATCATTACCTAAAAGAAGTTATTCCGATTAAATAATTTTCTTTCTATCTAAAATTAATCAAAATTTCATTTTACAATTTGGGATTTTTATAAAATACGTTAATAATTAGGTAGTTTAAAAACATTTTGCAAGTCAACTAGAAAAGACAAATATCGCTCAAATGCATGAAACATTATGTGTGATTTCTAATATGCAGAATGATTGAAATTCCGTTTCTAGCAGACCTTGTTTATTATAATAAATAGATCATATGTTGAAATTTGGAAGAGTTTTAAATTCAATAATTTATCTTGAACTGGAAAACTGGAAAATTACCAACTTTTTTGGTTTGAAATTTTTCTATCTGTAGAAACCTTTATTATCACTACCTTATTAGATATAAAAAATATTAACGTTTCGTAATTATTTAAACAGTTCATTCTTTACTAGAAAAAAAATATATTTTATTGTAAATTAATAATATATGATTCTATGTAAAGTAATAGAATGAACGAGTGATCTATGGTCATTGTATCTAAGCATACTATTTCTCTACCAACTCCCCTCAATACACAAGCACGGGATGTGTCAGTCACCATAATTTGCATAAAAGGGTCCCTTAAAGACCCCCAAACGTATTTAGCCTGCCTATTGCATTAAAAAATATAAATCCATTTAAACGTTTTATACACATTCACGATAGTAAAGCAAAGCTATATAAACAATTACATACACATCAGAAATTGATGAACTTGTTCGTATATCACACCTTTTGTACAGTGTTAATCTAAGAAAAATTAAACAATACATATTTCTCAATGAATATGAGTCTTAAAAACATCTGAAGAATTTTTAGAGTAAGTTCTTAAATTGATAGTATTTAGATTAGAAAAATCTTATATATTTTTCTTACCAAACGAGATTTAAAAAAACTAAGGATGATTTAATACATATAAGTAAGTCATTAAGATTAATCGCTAAACGTAAATATTGACCATTATTTTCCGTCCGCAGTGGTTGACCAGTATTATTGCAGGATAAAACACATACTTCTCTCAAATAAGTTCTATAGTTATACATTTGACCTGGTTACTGGTTATTTTTAGACAAAAATAGCTTTTATACATAGGTACTTACAAAACTGCAGAAATGCCTACTCTGTTTTTCCAATACTCATTTCAAAATTCATAGATATGAAATAAAATGCTCAATTTAACACTATTTTATTGTAAAAGTACTTCTACCTATATATTAAGTTTGTTTATGAACAATTAAAACCTGTCAAGTGTGTAACTTGCTAACTTAAAATGGCCTGAATTGAATTTTCATATTTTCTGCAAGTGCCTTCGATGCCACTGAATTCGAAATTGACTTTAGAAAAAGTTTTGACGATTAGGTTGAAGTGTTGCAAAATTTATACTATGTGGCTTTAGTCATAGGTGCACTTTTTCTTTTGTTTCATTTTCTTTTGCATTATACCTCGGAAGAATTATTTTTTAACATGCAACTCAACTTACAACTCAAACAACTTACGAAGCTAAAATATACTTAATGTATGACAAGTTATATCTCCAATTATAAAAAACTGTTAATCATATTGTCTGTTTCTCTTTAGTAATATCTAAGTAAAAGATAGAATCTTTAAGTAATTCAACTGTCAAATTCAACTTTTTATACAGAGTCATTATAGAAGTGGGCTGTGAAATTTAATATATTTAAAATTACTGGAGAATCTCAAAGAGAAAACATTTTAATGTAAATGCCGATCTGACCAATGGATACTAGTATGATATTTAAATAATATTCTCTAATTCACTACTGACTGTGAGAGGTGGCAAATCCTAATACATGAAAAGTGCACAGCCACCTTAGATGTTAGATTCTTTTATAATTACTTTGTACTTTAAATACATATAATATATGTCTATATTATATAGAGTAAAACTAAAGCCAACTAACCCAACGATGGCGTGAGACGGAGAGCAACGTATAGTCGTACACCGTGCTCTGGTCTCTGTCCTTGTCTTAGCAGTCGGCTAACTGACATTCAGTTATATGTATATATTTTGTGCATATCTCCTCCATCATCATTATATTTTATTTTTTCCTTCATGTCATAAATAGAGTATAATAATAAACTGGAATAATAGATATTTATTTTATTAGGAGTATAAGCGAAACTTTATGTGACGAAGTATGGAGGTGTTAGCGCCGAGCGGAGCGAGGAGAATTAACTCCATACGGAGTCACATGAAAGTGCTTATACTCCGAATAAAATACACTATTTTTTTTCAAATGGAATCATTCTAATCGTAATATGACAATCAATTTAATAAGTAATTTTGCAACTGTCATACATTTTTGCAGATAATGTGTTTGTGTTATACTCCGCCGGAGTATAAGTTTTACTTATACGCCCCTCAAGAGTGGTTTCAGAAATGAAACTTATACCTTGCGTACTCAGTCTTATAACATCATGTTATATGCCGTTTGAAAATAAAAAAAATTATTATTCTGTAACTACGTATTAACCGTCAATAAAGATGAGATCTGTCTAGTACTTACCTAGAAAATATTTCTCTACTAAATACAGTTTTAATAATATTCGATAGTTTCTGTCTCTCATATAAATAGTGGAGGTCATGAACTATTGATTTTATATTTAAACCCATTAAAATTTCACTTCAATCGTTTGCAATATTAGAGTAAATATGCAAAACTCATAAATATATGCAAATTCCTCCTCGGCCATAAATAATACAAAGCACTGGCTAGAGCACAGTGTTTTCTCAAATTGATGACGCAACATTCTTTTTTAGCGCACTCTGTTATCCGGGAGATATTTTGAGGTGTATTTATTTTTTTGCTAGCTTAGCAAATTCTACAATAAGGGTCGGTTTTTATACGAAACTCGATATACTGAGATTAACAATTATTTAGGATTTTTTCCAAAGTTCAATCAATAATCCCTAAGTTTAGTGGAAGTGGATATAAAATACTATCCGACAATGATGCACTCGGAAGTAACTTTAAATGTGGGTGTGTGTATAAGGGTTTTTATTGTTTGTGACGTTAGTTTTCTGTATGTCACAGAAAGGTCACATCCTTCTTTAAACCGTAAAAAATTAATCCGCCCCCTTTTCTAAAAGAAACGAATTGTTTTGTACCCCAAAAGTGCGAATACATCAGAAAATCCAGCCTATATTTGCATTTAATCAATAAAATTAGATAGGCATTATTGCCTGGTAATCGTAAACATTACGGTTATGTAATATAATTAATACTAGTTGTAATAATCTCAATATCTGGTTATTAGTAATTAAATTTATAGGTGTCGGGGGATAGTAATTGCTGTTTTGAAAAGTCAATGTGATCTGCTAGAGAGTTAGAGAAACCTCAACCGAATCAACTAAAATATAGAAGTAGGTAGACCTATCACTGTGATATATCTAAAAGAGTTTCTGAAGTTATTAAAGTAAAACCTGTAAAGTTGTGGCTGGGACATATTTAGAAGTTTCAATTAGAAGTCGGTGACAAGTTGCGAACTTTGAGCAGAGTGTAATTTCTGTTTGCAAATTCTTATTTTGGCGTATATGCAGAGTAACGAAGGAAATTATGAAAGTTTCGCGTTGGCTGGAAGGAAGTTGCAGTTATTTTTCATGTAACGGGTCGCGGGGCGTCGTTTTGATACATGGGGGATATTTGCTGGGTTTAATTAGAAGAGAGTCCGGAAGATATCCATCTTGATGTAAGTCTGGAAGCGGTCTGTTCTAGGTAATTTCAATTAGGGTGCGAGTTAAACAGTCGACAATGAGTGCCGTCGAAGAGGCGGAACGTCACTAGATTAAATACACAAGCGCAATTAGAACGAAGCCGGGGTTATTCCGGCCATATTCTTCCGGACGAGCTTTCCGGCATTGGTTATTCCGCGAACGTCCAACAAAGCGCTTCGACACGTGCTCGGCCTGCCGGCTTGATGGGATTAACAGCCCATCGGTAATGACACGGCAGGATGCAAAGATCGAGGAACGTGCGGTGTCGCGGCAACCTATCGATTATGTTAGAGTGATGATCCAGTGGAGAAAGCAAAAGTGGAAAAGCGCCGATAACGGCGGTATTAAGGCGCGCATTAAAGAGGTGATGACGTTAGAACGATAAAAACACACTGATCCCTAATTGCCACTTCTACAAGGAACAGGACTTCACTGATAAATTCATAACTCAACTTGGGAGGGTTTTTTTTTCGCCAAAAAAATACGATAAAATACTCTGTACTTAACTAGCTGCTAAAACTGATTTGGAAAGCGCATATGCAATCTGAGTAGGTGAAGAAGTCTTAAGTGGTCCCGAAAATGATATAGTTTGAAAGTTGTATGAAAAATTCAATTTCCTCTCTACAGGTCCATCTCTCCGGAAGGGGCAATGCCTTTCTCGAACACTGCGCCAATTTGGCCAGACTTCTAATCTACACTTTTTTTGAAGGGCAATGTAAACAAAATTTTGAAAATTCAAAAATTATGCAAGAAAATGAATAAGAAGATAGATAGATAGATAGATAGATAACATTTATTGACCGATACATTTGAATTTATGTTTACAGTCATACATTATACAATATACAGTAAAAAATGGCAGTATAATAATAAGACTTCATAAAATAAACGTGCATACTTATACTATATGGATATCATAATTTCTCTTTATGCTTTAAATATTTAGTTTTACAAAATATTAAAACCTACATTTTTATTTTGCCAAGATTTTTATAATTTGTATCACGTTATTGTATTTTGAAACTGTCTATCATTTCCAAATTACATAAAATCTGTATTATGAAATTATAATCTCAGAAAACGCTAATAAACAATTTTTTAATTTGAATGAATTCTCATCTAATAGAGGTAAAATACTTTCAAATATAGTAATTTTTACTTTTCTTTACTTTCTTTTGTAAGTATGTAGCTTCAAAAATAAAAAATTCGATATCTTAACATTTTTAAGATAGGAATATTACCAAAAAATGATGTGGATTATCAATAATTCGTATTATATCAACAGTGGCCCCTAATCAATTAATTTATTCTTAGCGTCATTAAGCTTAAAGTTGTTATTGAAACAATTTAAATAAAAGTACCGATGCTAAAGTCGGCAATTTAATTATAATAGATAATATTTAATATTTAATATCTTAATAACTAACATAATTGATAGAATGTTTAAATTAGGTCAATATTATTTGTAGTTAATACCTACCTATGGATATTACTATAATATTAAAAACTTAACTACGGCGACGTAAATAAAATAAAATTGGAGTAAAGCTTTTCCTCCCTTGGATAATTAGTAATTGCAAGTGAGTCAATAACTATTAGAATTTCAGTTTTCATCCACGTGTAACTTTTAAACTTTTAACCATCTATACCAAGAGTACCTTGACTGAATTTTGAGATTTAATTTATTCTATAAATTTAAGAGTTAACATATATTACTAAAAAATACTTACACTTTGGAATAATTTTATATTTCATTGGAGATTTCTTAAAATATTTGAATTTCTATAACTGCAAAAAAGGCCATGTTTTAATTTTAATTAGGCTGAAGTGGCGTTTATTACTTTTAGCCCTTGAATTCGTTTGCCAAAAAAGCTCATGTCTTTCTAATCTGGACACTAGCTAGACTACTTGTACCAGCCACTCGAATAAACGGTGGCTTCCTCAAATCGCGTGCTGTTCGCAACATGAAATCACTCTCAATCAATCAGTCATCGGTTGCACTGCATATAATGCCTATCCATTATATAGACCGGTTCTGACAGCACCGCAAAAATTACACAACTGCCTTCAATAAAATAAATATATCACCTACCAAAACCGACAAAAACCAATAATTGATGGAATATTCCCGAGACGCGATTATATTAATAACTTTGTTAAAGTAATTGACTAATTCTCGGAACACATTCAATTCTGGATTGACAATTATTTCATGATTTATCCGTTTTATTATGTTGCGGAAGTGGAACTTATCAATTTCATTATTAATATTGGCAGGATTCTTCTTTTATTAAAGCGGATATTAATAGAGACTCGCCAATATTTGCCATGGGGGTTCTGTTTCATACAATAAATCCAATATACGTTCATTGACACTCTGTTTAATTAATAAAATTAGGTTTTTATTAATAAACCTTGACAAGTATTTTTAGACCAGAAGAAATTGATCATTATTTATTCTGTTTATTACCATTCGTTTATAGTTAATTATTATAAATCAGTATGTACAAGGAGTTCATTTATTTCATAAAAGGATCGTATAAATATTATCATCAAGTCCTTTTTATATCGTAGTTGTATATTCAAAAGTGTTTCTTTTCATTAGTTAAGGAACAACCACCTATAAACAAGTCTGTTTTATCTGGATATACTCTTTTGACCTACTTAAAAGCAATTAACAATTTTATTTTACTATTTTTGCTGTTCTACGAGTGTACGTGCTCTTAGATAAATTTAAGACGGAAATCAAGGATAAAGATTTTCTTTTTGGTTTATTACAATAATACATTGAGCACCTTCAAGGATTTTTCTCTTCTTGAGCAGAACATTTTGTCACTGAATTACATTTATTTTTGGAAAATGCAATGGAAAATGTCCAAAGAAGAGTAAATTATAATACTTTTATGTTTAGGTTTATAAACTCTTTTCAAAAACAAGTGGGTGATTAAAACCACTTCATGTAAAACATAACCACTTTTTGCTTGTGGTTATTGAGACTTTCCATTGAATGTGGGTTTATTGGTCATCAATATAACATCCTGGTTTTTAAACTGATGAACTGTTAATTTTATACAAATAGACCATCTATATGTAGGTATATGTATGTCCTTAGCAAAAACTTCATTTATGGAATTCCTACAAAATATAACTTGTAACGTGGTTACGAAATGTAAAACATCATAGTACCTACCAAATTATTCTTAAATATTTTAACCAATCAAAAATACAAATTTTCAAATTTTTATCATTCATTACTCAAATTTTCTTTAAATAGCTATAAACTCCTTAAAAAGTAATCTATTACAGTTACAATTATTAATTTAACTTCTCTCGTAGGAAAATAGTTTACTATCAAACGCACGAAGTCGCTATTCGCTGAGATTTCTCCCTAATTTTGTTTTATTTTTTTACTAAATTTATTGTACAGAACCAAACGATTTTTCTTGTCCTCCACTGTAATAAATTCCTATGTTTAGGCTTGGAACTGTATACGAAACAAATCAAAAACCAATCTTCCTCTACCCTTTGCCCCATTTCGTTTATTTCCATTATCTTATTCAAATTAAATATCCTTCCTTATTGGTATATTGCAGCCGCACAACAAAACTGTTATGGTTTGTTTGTTTCTTTCCTAAAAATTTTGCATCCAAAACTTTTATACTGTTATACCATATAAATTTCAAACCCCATTTCCTCTGTTTCATTTATCGAATTAAACCACTATTTTTAACTCGGTTTGTTTGCAATAACAAAAATATTTTGCAGACATTAAATCGTGAATACATATAATAGAATTTGTATGCCGTCTGCATTTAAAGCATCAACATCAATTCGTGTATGCACATTAGAATATATTGCTATGCCTCGGCATGTAGTTCTGTAGCAATAGCGGATGGATGTGGGTGGTTAATGACGCGATCGTAGGGTAGGATGTTTCTAGAGGACTGGAATGCTTCGTCATGTTTATTGGCAATTAGAGCAGGACCGTTGCACGTATGCACAAACCTGAATTACGTTTAATTTACCTTTGAATCATATACGTGCTTCAATCTGAATTGAGGAGATTACTTTATGTTTATTATTATAAAAAAAAATGAGTTGGAAAATTTTAAATCTGGCATTAGTTCAAAAATATTTAACTTGAAACAGAACATATAAGCGGGGTTATCTTTGTTCCCAATTATTAAGGAGATTCGGAAATAAGCGTTTAAAAAATAATGTTTCAATTGAAAATCTTTTTTTTTTGTCGTATCTTCTAAAGTACAAAACTGTAGGTACTGAGACAACAAAATTTACAAAATTCAGAGGTACAAAAATTATGAACGTTACTCCATATTATTATCAACTCTTTCCAATTGTTTTTATTTTTATTTTAAATTAGTATTTATTGACTAATTTTCATAGAAATAGTACAATTTCCATTACAAAAATTAAATAACCAATTTCCATTGGCCAATGTTATGTTCCATTTTTATTCAGTGCAAACAATAAATAAAATTTAAAATGAATATGCCTGTAAACACATTATATAATTTTTAATGAAAATCAATATTATGCTGGCCTCTGCTACATTAATTTTAATTTTGGGTTTTATGATTTTAATTAAAACAAGATGAACAACAATTGTGAAATGGGCGATATCCAATTTGAAGTCTTTACAAATTAAAAGAGCAATTATCTAGTAACATAAAATTTATTAAACAATGAATTTGGAATTTAATTTTCAACAGAATTTGTTATAACAATACATCGTAAATTTATTACTTAACATTTCATGTAAAAATAAATAACATTCAAATACAGTGACCGCCAAAAAGTTTACACATGTAAAAACCAAAATTTTAATTTTTTTAAACTGTTTGTGCCAACAACTTCTCCTTCTCTGAAAACTAAAAGTTAGCTAGGTAACCTATACATATAGAATCAGCAACTAATTTTTAGTTTACCAGAAATGGCACCTTTTGAAATGTTTAAAATAAAGGAAAACCTAATATTTCGAAAAATATCAACGTCTTTCAGAAAATTTTGGTACAACAGGAAGAAGAAAAAAGATATGATTACCAATACATTTTCGAAAAAATGATAATTTTACAATTTTCAAATAATTTCTGATAAATTTGAACTTTATGTAGCCCAAAAATACAGATTTTATATAACTACAAAAAGTATTTTAAACAATTTGTCTCGATTTTTCGTTTTTTAATGAATTTGGCGCTTTCCTGGCAAATTTAAAATCACAAATTCGATCTAGTCAACCCATTTAAGGATTTCAGGCATGCGGAAATTATTGGCGCAATTAAAAAGAGTGACAATCATTTTTTTAATTTTTGGCGGTAACTATAGGTATATGTATATATACAAAAACGACAGTATCTTTTTGCTTTTGCTAGATGCTACATTAGGCATTCTATTAAATAATATTAGCTTATTAAATAAAGTTAGGCATATTTTTTATTACTTTACTTGTTAAAGAATATTTCCTATAAATAATATACAGGCAATTCTTCAACCCTAAATGATTTTATAATGTTGAAATGTTATAAACAAAACAATTAGGATTTAAATTTCGAGAAAACATCCAATATGTAATTAAAATATTATTTCCATCTGCTTTTAATAAGCTAGAATAATAGTAATATTGATAACCATTTTAACAAAATACTGTTTTTCGTTCCTGCAACAAAATAAAACAATTATTTTAATTAAATTCAACAATAGAAAATACAAAACTAGGTAGTTTTTGTACTTATTGTAATTAAACAAGAAACTGGAAATTCCTACCATGATAAATGCCTGAACCTAATTAAATTTATTTCACATTTCATCAAAAGAGTAAACTCATTTGCTCTAAACATCACCCGCATTTTGAATTTGGATAATAAATATGCATTTCTGCTGAAATGTCAGCCAAAACAATGAGTTTAATTTGTAAAATATAATGTGCTATTCTTATATTCTACCGGAATTAGAGAAATTAATCACTAGGGTTTTTTAGTTTGCTCTTTCCATGATGAAACATCAGTAATAAAAAAATATTTAATCAACGTTATGATGCGCAAGTACTCGTATTAGATTTCAGGGAAACTTGCTATATACGAAATGTCTTGCATTGTTTCTATTAAACTATTTTAACCCCATTTGAAATGGGAAATTTTCCTAAAATAAGTCTACAAAGAATAATTAGAAAAACATTATAAGAGCGCTTTACTTCAATTAAAGATAATTACTTTCTTTGTTGCTTTTGCTTTTGTTTTCCTGTTTCTAAATTCACATTTCTTTGTATTATAAATTGTTTCTTAAATAGTGCAAAGATACACAAGAAAAATTAGTTTATAAAACAAATACATACAAACTTTTCTTTTGGTTTTTGTCAAACGAAACATAAAAAATTAATATCGAGAAAGGCGCATAAACTTACACTTTTCATCTACTAACTAAATTGTGTGCTTTATATTCTCCCCTCAATTTTATGAACACTGCACCCAACTAATCTATTTCTTTCATAAGTTTCCCGTTAAGTTGGGAACTTATATTGATATATGGCTATATAAACTAGCATATCGAAGAAGCTAAAGCCTATGGCAAGAGATAAATGTATTTTAATGCCTATTTCGGATTTATCTTATCTCTAGAACCAGGACTTGTTACACCATTAAATTACAATCGTATAATAGTGATGAATTGCACTACATATTGCTATTTTATATGTTGAGTGCGAATGTTAAACCAATTGAATAGAAACAGGGAGCTGCTTGACGAAGCCATAAAAAACATAAGTTTAATATATTTCCACGTTAATTGTACTAATTGTAATAAATTACCTACCTGTTAGCTGGTTAGGGCCACACGAAATGTTCCTATAATAGCCACATATATTGACAAAATAAATTATAGGTAAAGTTTAATTCCGCTGGAAGCCACATTTAATCTTGGTGGTTAAACAAATTTGTTTATTTTGGTTAGACATAACAACTTCTCGTCCAAACGCACACAACCTCTCTAGTTTAAGGAAATTGATCACAAACCAATCATGCGTAAGCCAAAACACGCAACTCTATCCTCTTGGAGATCAATAAAATTAATGGAAAGTCGTGTTAAAATTATTTAACTTTTGAATTTCGCATGCATCCTTTTAATTTGTGTGCATAAGAGAACTTAGACTAATTTTGAAGATGTCGACTAATACAACGTCTTTTATGGGCTATACTTGAATGCTAAATTTAAAATAGATTTTCGAGTCATTCAATTTGTTTTAAAAGATATGTCCAAATTTGGAATGTTTGACTAAATAAAAATTTCGAAATGTTTCTTCCTACGTTGTAGCCATCTTTTTCTATTTATCGTAGGTAATTATATTTTCTGACTGCGATACCTGGTGATTAAGTAAACGTAAAAGTAAACTAAGGCCCTAAATACTAGTAGTATAATAAGATTTCTATATATTATTATGTTAATGACTGACACGTTGTGTTGTCTTATGTTGATGAATTTGAACCTTACAATTTAGAAAGAAAAAGAAAATATCTTTTCTTAAGAACTTTAGTTGGAAACCTATATAGGAAACTTCAAACGATCATTCACTTCCAAATTAACATACATAAATTAAGATTAAAAACTCGGAAAATAAAATTTGTTTAGATTTTTCTCATGATTGTATGTTGAATTTATATTACGTTATACGGGTAACGTACGCTAAGTTGTAAATGAGCTTTAAAACTGAAAGAAGTAGTGAAAATAAAAAATTAAACTGACGAGTGAAAATCGAAGAAAATATATCCACTGTGTAATGATTTCTTGAGGTGGATATTAATCTGCTAGTAAGTAAGGACCATTTTCACTAAATCGGGAATTTTAAGCTATCACTTCTACTGAGATACGTTATGTAGTTCATGTAAAGAACACTAAGCTAATAGGCAAAAGGGTACGTCTTTTTATTTATTTTTTTACTCCAAGAAATATTGATGTAAACGATCACACAAGATCATGTTTCCTTAGTTAGTATAGCTCAATCATACACGAATTACTAGTTTGACACCATACTATCCTACATGTTAGAGGAACCATTACAGGATAGAGACCATCAATTGATATGAATTGAAACTTCATATTTGTGTCCATCTTTTTTCAGTACGTTGTATTTTATATGCAAAATGAGGAATATTGCCTTCGATGTTCATTGCATAATAAGCAAAACATTACATGATAAATTTTATATAACTTATAATATATCAATAGTATTACATTAATCGTACAGGTTGGTTGAGATTCGACGGACACTACAACATTATTTGAATAGATACAGCTTCAGTTAAATTAAGGCAAAGTTGCGTAACTTAGAGGTGTCCAATATAAAAATATACAACATTTTTTTTGATTAGATCCTGAAATATCGGAAAAAGTTTAATTTCAGGATATCTTGTTTTCCGTTTTGTGAGTGTACACGTTAGACTTAAATTAAGGATCATTGGGACTAGATGTTACCAACTCGTGAACTACTGCTACTTTCAAAAAATCTTTCTATTGCGATAAGCGTTGATTTAACAAAAATTTCAATCATTACTGACCAGATTAAAATATATATATATATATATATATATATATATATATACTATAAGTAGTTATGGTAAGAGTGATATAGCTGGTTCTACAAATTCTGTATTATCACAATTTGAACAACCATTTAGAAACAAACTTGCAATTCTATAAAATACTAAACTATACAGTCTTCAACATTATTACTAAGTATACAGTTTTCAAACGCAATTAAATATTTTATGCAGAAATTTCCCAACGTGTGGAATATTGTTATAGTTAACATTAACAACAAGTTTATTACTTTAATAAGTGTTTAGCTATTAGCTGAAATGTTGAATAAACTAATAAAAAAATGCTTGTAGGAAACATGGTCTAAGCTTTTTTAATATGTCTTTAATACAAGAACACACTAATAAGGCATTGGATGTCGTGCTATATGGTAATTATATTTACATGGAATTCAAGTGTTATACGTAAATTTCAAATGCAATGTAAATGATCGTATAACTGCGCATTTGTAGTTGCTGTGTGGTGTAGAACAGGCTTTGGGCTTGCGTGTTTGTTGAGTATTTAATTAATTAAGACCGTAATAATTCATTGTAGTCCTCGAGGATGTCAAATGTCTTAATTCTGGAGTCCTATTCGTTTCCTAATAATTAACTTGTCCCCTTGGGAAGTTTGTTATGAAACGAAATTGAATTCAATATTATGCTCCACCAACGGAAATGTATATTTAATAACATAAATCTGTTGAGTCAATGTTAATATTCCATATTGATTTTTGTGTAAACAAGTTTCGTCAGTTTGAGGTTTGAGGATGAGGAGGGTACATTAAAAACCGTGAACGCTCTGTATAATAAGTAATGCTGGTATTGATATTTAGTGACCATTACAAATAGATCGTTAGTATGTGCGTCTATTACTTTTTTAGTATCGTGCTACTAATAAATCAAATAATGCCTTTGTGTGTTTATCAAACATCATTTGATAACAGGAAGCTGTAAAATACTTTATTGATTATTTTATTGATACCTAATGTATGTTCGGTTATAAAAACTGAAATCGCCAAACAATATTCATATCTTCTATTATCAGATGCAAAACAGTAAATATTTATTTATAATTAATATTAATAAATTATAAATTATTATTAGATGGCATAATATTTTTTAAATTAACAAACAATTAAATAACAAAAAATATATATAAGTACATATTAGACATCCAGGTCATGTAATCAGCGGAATTCTTGGACCAAGAAGTAAAAATTTTGGTTACCTAAGCTATTTTCCTATCCTAGGAAACTGGCGGCATTCGTATAAATAGAATTTTCACAAATAATATCTTGAAATACATTCTACTAAAAAATAATTGAAATTGAAAAATTATATGGTAATAATGAGGATAATCATAACTTCCGTATTAGAAGGACAAATTTCAAATTAGATTGTCAGGAGGGAATATTGTTGCCTCTTGACAAGCTATCCTCCCCCTCTCAATTAAGATTAATATTCCTAATTGCGATACTATTTGCTAAATACTGGTTATGCCAGTCATATGTTATTTTACTATGTAAATGTCTTCTGCATAGGTAAGTTGTTATTATAAATATAGGTATCGACTAGGGTCATTCTTAGCCAAGGCAAACGATATTTGACTATACCGAGTAGGAAATGCCAACTAGCCCAACTAGTATGAGACGGAGAGTAACGTACGGTCGTACACCGGGCTCTGTTTTCTGTTCTTCTGTTAGCAGTCGCTTAGTTGGCATTTCCTTATATGTAGACAGATGTTATCTGACCGATACAAACATTTTCCCGCGACATAGTTATAGACAACTAAACAAACTATTTGTGCTATGATTTATGTCTATTTTTTCAAACTACGAATAAGTAAATACTATTGTCTCCGTTTCAATAAAATTCTCTTAATGCTCTTTGAGCTATAACCCATTTTTAATGCACCGAATCAGTAAAAGCTATTTAATATAAAGGGTTTTGATTGAATAAGCAATATTAAAAGAAGTTTAATGTTAACGATAAGTTTTATGACAGAATATTAAATTACTACGTAAGTTATAAAACCGAAACTTTCCAAACGTTATTAAAAAGTTTCTGTTTGTTGCAACAGTTAAAATACTTATTTTACATAGTAATGCTTTCTTAATTCCTATCTCAATATTTTAAAACTGCAAACTAAAACTTTGCATAAACGATTAATAACTTGCTGGTAAAATTACTGTAATTTTATTCTTATGTAAATATTTAAGAAGTATTTTCACACAAACAGAGATATATGCAAATAATTGCACAGGCTATTAAGATAATTTCTTTGAGACCGTGAAAACTTTTCCAAGGAAACTGGAGAGAAATCCCAAAGTTTATTTTATAAGACACTGATAAAGGGTCTATGGGCTTCTTGACCTTTAGGCGCGTGAGGCGAGAGAAGATTCCGGACATATTTCCTATTTGGTCCACATTCACAAGAAGTTCGGACGCTTAAAAGTCGTCAAATATTATGAAATACTTTTAAAAAACATCAATTATAGAAAGATTTGTGTAGCATTTTCACAAATATTAATAGTATATTATTATATGGGCGATTATGATAGCCATTATTCACGAAAATGATGTTTGAGCCCACGAGCCTTAGACGAGTGGCGCAATTCATTTGAGTGAATAATGGCCATAATCGCCAATGTAATAATATGCTTTTTCCACACCTATTAAAGAAAAAAATGAGACTCAAATTTGATAATTTTTTTGGCACTTATTTAATTACTGTCAAACTAGTCGTTTGTCAAGTGCGAAAGACTTGATGGGGAGCGATTTAAAATATTATTGGTTCAGCAACATTGAATTATGAATTTGTGTATTTGTGATTGGCCGGATACACAGTGAATAATGAAAATAATTCACTGTAGTGAATTATGGGCACAATTTTCCACGATAAAAATACAAATAATTGACATATAATTAAACAGGTGTGAAAAAAATAGTTTTTGTCTACTTTTAGACATAATAATTAATACTGAAAATTGTATGCACACAATCAATTTTTTTCTTTCTTGAAGAAAATGTACCCAGTTCGTACAGTTAGTACAAATTATAATGATAAACTTTCTTATATACTTTGTTCACCAGGGACCATCCTGTATTTCAAAACTCCATTTTAATATTAATTTAACTTTAATAACAAACTGACAAAAATGAATGAAATATAAAGCTTAAAAATTCTGTTACTTTCGCAGAGTTAAGAATAGATTTACATCTTAATTAGAATTTATTTATGAAAGGATTGGTCGGTTGCTAAATTTCATTAAAATATAAGATTTTTTTCTAACTTTGGATAATACAATACGAAATGTATATTTTGATGACTCAGATTAAATAGTATATTATTTCAACCACGTATAATAGGGGTATAATTTCTATAGAAGTACCCTATACTTTTCACTGCACCCCCTATAGTGATATTTTAATGAATCTAGAGGGGAAAAATCTTTCTAATTATTGCTAAGTACTGTGGGAATTGCAGAGTGTGTCAGTATTTTATAGCAAACATGAAATGACGAATGGCTGATATGGGGAAATGCATCAAACATAATATTTTAACCAATAAAAATAACTTTAACAAATAAAACGAATCTAAACACACAAACGATTAAATTCCCAATTTATTATCGAAAGTAGATTAGAAAGTGATAATAACAATTTGTAATTTTGTTAAATCGAATTGATTCCCAATGAGTTCTACCCCAAAAGTTTCACAGAGGGTGAGCTCGTTTATATTCCAATAGCAGGTTTTACCCTCACTACAACAATCGGTAGTAGAAAGCAGTATAGGGACGGATGTTTATTTGTAATGGTAACCCTCTAATAATTAACTCCAAATCGAGCATCTAATCGTTTAATCCTTACCTACATATTTTTTTTGGTTTTAATTATTGACAAACTTATTTTAATGAAGTCAGGGAAATGTATGGCGATGGCGTTGATATATTCCTTTCAAAAGTTGCAAAACTGTTTTGAGAATTAAAACAATATGTGTAAATGAAATATCATGCACAACATTTTCAACGAATTCTCATTATGTTGATTTTAATGTAACAAAAAGTTTTTATCCGATTTTTAGAACCGAAGTTGACTCTGTGCTGTATTCCTTATAAATTATCTCAGAGCTAATCTGCAATTTTTCCTTGTCCACGAAATAAAAGCAAACAACATCAAACTCATCAATAATGTATTGTGATGTATCCAGAATATTTTTGTACATTAAACTTTCACAGCATGTATTAATAATTTACTAGAATGTAACATATTTATCATTTTATTGTTATTTATCGATTCGGCCAGTTTGGCTTTGCATTAAGGTGGTAAAGAAGGCGCACAAGGCCTTCATCCTTACATACAGCCCTCTGAAAAGGAAATGAATGCGATATAAACTTACAAGTCATTGTGATATATTGCTGATTGTCAATCTAAAATGTATTGTGGTTTTGAGCTATTGTTGTCCGTGTCAGGAGCCTAATCACTTCAATCATATCAACGCTTTTGATTGTTACAGGGGCATTCTACTTCAGGGGAAGCAACGATTGGACGAAGCTATTCTAAGCTACCAGAGAGCTATTCATTTTCGACCATCATTAGCACGTAAGTCGACAATAAGCATAATACATTATGTTATATAGGCTAATGATTCTTTCATTTCTATTATATTTCGGTGCAAATCGATTCTTGATGGCTGTTTTATACGTTTACAACCCATTTATTTTATTTTGTATTTGTCATGATTTCGAAATATAGATATGTTTGAATGTTTTACAGAATAAAAAAGACGGATAGTTTCTACGATTTTATTATTGTAGGTGTAGGAATGGAATTTTTGTTTTGTTCTTCAGATATCGAAGGACTTGACATGCATCAATAATAAAATTGTAGACATTTATAATATTATTATTATTAGACATTCTATACATTATTCAAGTGAAGAAGACACTTTTGCAATTTTACAAATGTGTATGTATTATTATTATTTTGAAGAATACTGTTTAAAAATGTAGTTATTTAAATAACAATCAAATATACGTATAGGTATTAAAACCAAATTAAAAACGTGTATATTTGGGATAATTAATTCTGATTAACATGGTAGGTACTTGATGGTTATTTCATTAGCGTTATTTTTAAAAACATTCTGCCAACAGCAAATTAAAATATTCAAAATTCAGGTAATCCTGAGGTACCTCATGTGTCCGATCCCTTTACAAATTTTTTTCATTGAGACACCATTTACAGCTTAACTTCATCCAAAAAGTGCAACTGGATATACCTATACTAAATGTAAATTACACTTACATACCATATACCGTAGGGGGAATGCAACTAGGCACATATCAAAAGTAGGTGAAGTTTCTTTCCTATTTAAAAATAAATAAATAGAAAACACTTAAATATTTAACAATTTACAAAAAACCAACTTATGTTATCATTTGACAAAACCGCCAAATTTTCGGTTTACTTTATATTACTAACGAGCAGAGTGTACGCACATGTGCAATATAGGTCAGTATCTCATATTGCACATTCATATAAATAATTTGCTATATGAATAGCTGTGCTCCCCAAACGCTATAATATAATTTTTACGACGTCAGTGACAAATTATCACTGGGCAGTTCGGTGCGGCGCTCTAGGGCTCCTGGTGTCTGGGAGCCTTACAACCTCAAAGGATAATTTGAATCCAAAAAAGTTTCTGAAATTAGGTATGTCTTTTATGTCTGAAAATTCGATGGGCACTAAAATAGACAATCGTTTATAGATGATGCAACATTCTAAATCTAATCAGTCAATATTATTGACATATGATTCACTAGAAGGCTCGCTTAAAAAACTCAAGTTTTCGTATTCAAGGGTGCTGACCTCGAGCTGATATCTCGATTTAAAGAGGTAGAAAAACGGCTTTTCGAAATATACAGTATTCGATTATTCTTACGTTAAAAATGGCTAAGATAAAATTTACAAATAAAAGTGTTTCCTACAATTTGTGTCGAACGAACCAACAGTTTTACCTTGTAGGTTGTGTGTAAATGGAAACTTTGGTTTATTTATGAAAATAAGGAAAAAATAATTCCAGCTATTTTAAAAATTTTGCTCTAACTCGGCAAAATATTCCCAATTAAAGTTACAGAAAATGTATTTATATAAAATTCCTACACCACTATTCATCCGCAGAAACAATTGAAAGATATATTTTTAACACCTTTATGCTGCTATAACCCTGTAATTTTCAACCGTACATAAAAGCTTTGTTTATTACGAAAATATGTAAAAGTTCTACTAAAGCTTTAGCTGTAGTACTAATATTTTGTTAAGGTTCAAAACTATTTGGTTTTCAGAAAAAAAATTCATCCAGTTTACGACGTTCAATTATCCTACATTTTCAGAATATAAATTTAAAAAATGTCATTCCCAAATGTAATTGTTCAAATAGCTAAGTTTCAGTGAAATAAAACTAGCATTGAATTTTTTATTTTTGTGTTAAACATAAACACTGTTGTTTATATTTTGTATAATTAGGGTACGTTAAACACGGCTCCTGACTAACAAGAACTTAAATATAAGCTTGTGTAAAATTCGGCAAATACAAACTTTGAAATATTTTATAATTATACCCGTTGAAAATGCTATAGTACACTTTCTGTATTGCACGGACAAATTTGCATTTTATAATAGCCGGGAGTTTATTTTATTTTATATCGTGAATTTATGCGGGGGTATATTTTTATTGGAGCTTGAGCTGGAGCGAGCGGCGGCGGTAAATGCGGCTCAGAGGAAAACGAACACTGGACAGAATATTGATGAACGGCATCTAAAATGTCAAATTATCTTGCAATCAAAATCCTTTTTGAAATCTTTTCATATTTTCGAGGAACAAGCTTTCCTAAGCCCTCCCCCATATTCATTGCGCCACCCCGTCCCCAAGGATCCCATCTTCATTTTGCTCCTGCAATAAAACTCCGCTACCGGAACGCGTTTTGCATAAAAATATGTCCTGGATGAAGAAGAGATTCTGTGAGACTCCAGTCCAGATATGAATTGGCGTTATTAAGGAATCTGAATGTTAAATATCTCTAGTGCCGACGCAACTTCTCTGAATTGCTCCTCATTTATTGACGATTTCCTCTTTTATTATTACGCGTTTTTTAAATTTCTAAAATTGTTTCTTCGTTTTATTAATTTGCCTGAGATGCTTTAATCGATGTAGCCTCAACTTGAATATAAATTCTTCTAAAAAGGGCATAGCGTGAAAATAATAAATAATTTTGATTATTTTACCTCCAATATAAATGTTGAATTTAATGAAGTAATAGTTGAATTCATATTTTATTGTTTGTTTATTTGATTTAAAATTCTATAATTTTTGTTGTGCGCTGCCATATTTATAATTTATTTGCAATAAATTAAATAAAAAATCGTTAACAAAAATCAACAAATCTATGTAGAAATGAATAATAAACTACTGAATATGTAAATATAATGTTTGATATCCATGATTATATGCAAAAACACAAATATTCATTAATACTCTAAAGGTATTTATTTAATGATAACTTCTTTGCACACACAAATCTGCTCTTTTTTCAATGGTATACTTTCCCTTATTCTTGAAATTAAAAATTTACACTATGTACTTTGGTAGGGTGGTTTTAGCAAAGTTTTGTTTGAACAAAAAGCGCAAGTAAAAGTATAATGTTTTTATAAATTGATATTTTGAAAGAATTAATAATAGATTACGTGCTAAGGAAAAGGATCGACCCTTACAAAGTTTGAAATCCGTGGAGAGATTATTCTTAGTATGAAAGTTTAGCGCGCAACTTTAATTCTTAAAGACCTTTTTCTTTTAGAAATAAAATATGAAATATACTAAATGTAGATTAGTTTTATTTTGCGAATATATTTTCCAGTTGAGACCTCCGCTTAATTTAACAGGATTTCCATAAGAAGTGTTAATTACAAGAACTTTCATCCCTGCCAACAGATTATGTATTCATGAATCTGCACCCGTGTACGGCAACAACTTTGTCGTAGACCTTTATGAGTAGCTAACATGAAATTTCATAACGAATTATATAGTCGCTGCTCAATATTTTAATCCTTTATTCCATACATTTATTATGCTTCATAACATTAATAAATCTCCGCTTATAATTAAATACTAAACCGAAATTAATTTCCATTGGAAAATAGTAAAATTGTAAAATACAATACCAAACTCGTCCAAAGCGAAAAAAAAAAGACTAGAGGTAGATAAGTACCTACATGAATCGAGACCAGGATATAATAAATAAATTTTTGGCAAGTCAACGAAGGAAATATTAGAGGAACTATGAAAATAAATTTAGTGGAAAATGTGGTAACAATGTTTGTAATGTAATCACGTAATAAAGTAAAGTTGGTAATTAATTATGTTCACCAAAATCCTAGTTGGTCAGTTACAAAAATAGTACACGACTGGTAATTTACTACACGTTGCATTTTGAAATCTAAAATTTACACCACTTTATTCTCTATAAATTTTCCCAATGAAGGTATATCTATAGCCTGTTCATTTTGTAATGGAAATTTGTGGTTCTATTTCTATATAAAATAGGGCAAACAGCACTTGAAAAATATTTTTATAACAAAACCAATAATATAATTTATGACGGAAACGTTTTTAAATTTTTTATCACTTGATAATAAAACAAAATCCATAATATAAATTACTATTTGCTCACTATTACTGTAAAATTAATCGAAATAATGATACAGTGAACTTTAATACACAAGTTTGAAACTAAGTAAAATGTTTTTAACATTTAAAGTGACTGAGACATTAAATTTATGCATTTTTATAAAATAGCATATTATGAAATATTTTAAAATTAAATTAAAAATGACTAACTCGTGCACGCGATATCAGTAAGTAATGTTCGTTTTTATCTGCAATATATTTTACAGCAATCGTAATTGAAATATAACATTTCATAAAGTTTCATATGCATTAAGTTTATCGTCAGTTTCACATAATATAACTCCGTCTAAGAAATTGTATTATTAAAAATGTCGGGACGCAGGTGTTTCCCGTTAAGTTTACAAGATGTGACAAAAATTTGTTCCTCAAACATAAAGAAAACTATGTGTTATCTAAGTCGGTGCATCATAGTACTACAAAACCATTTTATAAAAAGCTTGTAACAAAACAAAATATTTTAGTAGTCCGGTTTATAACGTTCTCCAATGTTGTCCGATTTCCAATCTCCACCTGTCTTGGTCATTCCATAAATCGTCCTCCGGTTCCCGTTCTCTCAAAATAAAACATAAATTTATTAAATAGTATAACTTAAATAATGTAATAAAACTATGTTCGTTCTAGAGTATCGTAAATTTTTGTGCTATTAGAGTTGTAGTATCACAAGTCAGGCCAGACAGTTGGGAGATAGTTTAGACCCCCTATTTTGTGCTTTACGAATTTCATTGTATAGGTAGACCAATAATAATAAATAAACAATAAGAATCTATAGTGATACAAAAAAAGTCGGTCACTGTCTGCCGAGTGTCTGATGTGTTCGATAACGTACAATGAATCAAACTAATTGTACAATTCATTTTTTAAAGCTTTTTCACAGATGAGAGAAGTTTTATTGTTCCCACATTTTGCATGTTTTATGATAGAACTTCTAAAACTAAAGAAAGTAACCATATAACATACAGAAAAATTTAATTTTTATTGAATACAGTGGCCAAATTAAACTACATATTTCAAATTCATCATTTATCCCTATGCTGATTAATTACTTAGTTCTTACTGAGAATCATGTAAAAAATAATATATTTGTATGTAGCGTGCGAACTCACTCACCGTCATAAACCTGTGTAACAGGCGCACTTTTTTAAACTTAAAGGATTCGCCGGATATGTTCTATTTAATACGAACGATATATGTATGTACGAGTATATAGACTACTTATTTATTTTTTAAGTACTTTTTTTTTAATATTGTTGACTATTATTTTTATTTTGGTACCTATTCATTTTGGATATTATTTTCAATGTATCCGTTATGTTGCTTTAAATAATTCCAATATGATTTTCTGGTTAATAATATAACATTATAGGTATACCTATTGATAGCTGAACATATGGGTAAATAAAATGGTATTATACAAAAGAAATTTTAACAGGTTTAACATAATTAAGACTATGGAAAAATATTTTTGGTGTTTTGTGTTTTCATTTTGAAGTTAAAAATTATAATATTACAGACTAAGCTATAATAAGCCTCTAAGCCAACAATTTAGGGATAATATCCTCTTGCTAGGAATTTAATAAACAGCAGGTATGCTACGGTATATTTACTAATAGTAAGAAAATCTGCGGTATTATTAGCATACGGTGTACGCGTATAATAATCTTTATTGTTTGTTTAACATCTATAGGGTTCATCGTGTACGTGGCGAGCAAAACAAGTGATTTCAGCGGATATAAGCTTATCAGAGGAGGAAGCGCGCTAATGCAGAGAAACGATCCGAGGTGACAAAACCAGCAAGAAAGACGATATGGAATATTAAGCGGAGTGACGAGGAGAAGGCATGAGGAAATACACTCTCTGAGACAGAAAGCAGGAAAGAGCGGTATATAAATAATGTTCAAGTTTTGCATCTGAGTTCCGTGTGCCTGTGGGAAAGAAGAATAACAATAAAACATTTAGAGCAAAATGGAATCAAAAAGCGAGTCACGCGTTGGTTTAAAATATGGAGAAAGCGAACAGCAAAGTGTTTGATAATGTGCTGACTTATACACATTTATCAAAATAACCGCTTAAAATCCCGTTTGTAAAGAAAGAAGAAATCGGATCGGGCCAGAGCACACATACTCAAACACTTTCAACTCGATATTTCTATTTGCGAATATATGTCGATGTGAAATACCATAACAGAAAAAAACCGCATGCAAATCAAAATATTCAAATAGGGTGGACCCGAATATACTGGAATCCTTTTTTGTGCAGGGCACGCATTACGTTATACAATGGTGTTCCGGTACAACTCGAGCTTCTCTCTCTCGACCCCACACCAAATTTCCGGGTCCCGGACTCTTTTCTTCTGGGACGGTGTTTGTTCCATTTCCATTCCGACCGCTAATTAACCACACTTGCAAATGGATCTCGAGACGCCTCGCAAACTGGCGACCTGTCCATTATCGTTCGCCCAACAGATTCCATTTATCAACCACCGGCCGCAGTTACACAGACTATGCTTTGTATTCAGATTTAGTTAGAGCACGCATTGTTAATTTACATATCATTCAAAAAGTTTTACTTGTGTTCTATTCCTCATATAAATTACACACATATACACTCCAAACTGTCACAACCCACGCTATTTTTTGTATTTAATAAAAAACTCGAGTAACTTATATTAGAACTAAACATATTTTACAAAATTCTTAAAACATTTTAATTATTATTTTATCCCCAGCGCACAAATTGTGGTAATCAAATATATTTATCATAATTAATTTCTAGACGTCCATTGCCAACATCATTATACAGGGTGTTCTCGATTGACTGTATAAATAGCACCAAAAACGTAAATTTTTTTCTCATTTACACCTACATACAGAGAGGATCTTATTCCGTTGAACATAGGGGTAATTTTCCCATGTTCAGTTCTAAATAACGCGAGTCAATAGGCGGTATTTATAAAAAGAAGCATTACCTTTTGCTTGCAAAAAATTAAGCAATTGCTTCAGGTTATATGCATAAAAAAAGCGAAGGAAAAGGTTTTACTTCAAAATAAAAGCTATTACTTTTTTCGTATTTATAAAAAGAAGTATTTGTTTCTAAACTGAAGGATTTGCTTCTAAAAAAATGCATCTAGTTCGCAGCAACTTTTTTTGCTTCATTTTTATAAATACCACCTAATACATAGGCGCAGCCTGGATAACCAAACTTACAGAGGTGTTAATAAATTAACTTCTTGACACTTCAAAATTAATAGAATAATGCCCGATCTCACCGACAATGCTTAAATCTAAGATTTGCTAAGTATTTCTTAACTTTAAGAAATATTTAAAATGCTATTGCGTTGCATGAGACTTTTTAAGATTCAACTTAGCGTAAGAACAGTTCAGGATTACACTATCAAGAGGCACAAAATTATAGTGCAAGAAACGATGAAAATTACTATAAATTTGTTTACCGCTTTATAGAATTGTGCAACTATATTATATTATAGCCTCCTAAAACTTAACCAAACTTAACCTAATATTTATCGGCATTTCATGATTGTGTACTGACGTAGGTCAGGATAATCAATAAAAAATAAAAAATATCTGATGTGTCCAACACATGACTTTCTTATACCTACGGATAGTACCACAATTACTTTTCCTAAAGAAATTAAGTTAAATTGCTTGTAAAAATCGTGTTTCAATTTTGAGCGTTTCCAGCAATTTTCAAATAATTTTCGGAAGTCTCTCTCGCACTTATTGCAATACGCATAAATCTGTCCTTGTCCCACTCATTATAACAGAATTTTACGACAAAAATATGTTTCATTTTTTTGAAATTTTTTTTACGGAATTTAAAAAAAAAGTTTAAACAAAATTTGTTCAAAATTTAATTCTAAATCAATGTTAAAGAATAAAAAAATGTCGTAAATTGTGTATTTTTCAAGATATTCCTAAAAAACCTAAAAATATCTTCAGCTAAGTGCCACTTGTGTTGGTGCTAGATGAAAAACATTTAATGTGGCACCCATGTCATTTTATAATAAATAATACAAAAAAATGACACGCAATAAATGCTGACCAGCAACAGAATAAAAATGTTAACCGGCAACATGTATAGTTTTATTATTATAATTCTGCAATGATGGTAACGTGTGATTCTTTAAATTTCCATTCTAGGTAAGCCTTGGAATTTGAACGTACGCGCCGAATTGATTCATGTGTTGCTGTCAGTTTCAAACAACAACCAGAAAACCTAACCTTTTTTGACATTTAAAGAAATGAGGTGTAATCAAAGACATGAATTTTTTTTCCACCGCCAACTCAGAATGGAAATTTAATGAATCACACGTTACAATGATTGTCACTACATTATTGCTATGTCGGAGTATTTTGGGAATACATTAGTGGAATTGGAAATTTCACCCTATAAGATTCTTTTTTTCAATTTAAAATTTGCAGAGCCTTACTCAGCATAATTGAATTATAAGACATTCGCATCATTTTCATCATTCGAACCAGAGATGTTCTAAATAACTAATCCCAAATTTCAAATTACATGTAATCGATTACAATCGACTTACTAAACTTCATATAATCGAGTAATTTGAAATTTTTTAAATTACATGTAATTGAGTAATTGGGCCAGAGTTTCTTATATGTAGGTAATCTTTAATTCTTTTTGTAATTATCACTCAATGTGATTTAATTATGCTCATCTCTGAATTTCAATCTTCTATAACCCTTTTTCCATAATAAGTCTTAACTGAGTGAGTAACTTGAATTTAATTATTACTTACATTGTTGCTTGCTGCTACCATTTTTTGCAATTCAGTTTGGATATTTGGCTTGAAAGTTGAGTCTTACGAGCTCGACACCCGTCAAAATTACTATTCTGTTGCTGATCAGCATTTGTTGCGTGACATTTTTTTGAATTATTTATTACAAAATGACATGGGAGTACTGTCACAAACTTTATAACTTTTTAACAATTTTTTAAAGGTATTTCCGGCAGCATTTGCTCAGGCAGGATTGTCGTTCCACGATTGCACATATTAGAGCTATATATTAATGATAGTCAGAACACATAACTCGATAGGGGTAGTAAAACTGCAGCCGTCTCCCTTACTATACATCATTATCGCGAAAAATAAGCAGATTTTCTATTTTATAAGACAGTATTTAATTGACATTTAGGTTAAGTTTCAATTTAAGTCACCAAAGTTTAGGACTTAAATATAAGAATGTCTTAAGGATATAAGTATATCTTAAATGTCTGGTGCAACACTTTAAGATATTGCTTAATATTAAAGCATATCTTAAATTTTAAGTCATGTCGGTGAGATCGGGCATAATTGGCTTTTAGGTTACGTTTCATTAAATTGAAATAACAGGTTTAAATTAGAAACTTATAATAAAATAATTATAAGAAGTGCTCAAAGTGACCACCTTCTTGTTCTAAACTATATGCTACACGGTTGTAAAATCACTGAACAGCATTTCTTAAAAAACTGAATTGATTTCATTGACAACTGTATTAATGGAAATTGTTTTATCTTGGGATAATACAAATTTCTATATCAATGATTTGACCTACGTTATTTAAAACTGAACATAATCATATTTTCAGTAAAATAAGATCCTCTATTGTATATTGCACCCTGTATACCCTAAATTAAAAAACGAAAAATGTTCTAAACTGACAAATGTTTTCTTTATTTTTTATCTTTCTACAAATGATTAATTAAAGAAATTTTGTGGAACATTAGTCAGTAAACTGGGTCCTTACCAACTTTAGTAGGTATATGCATAGTGAACTAGTGCCTCTGTCGTCAATTAATTAAAATTTGTTGGAACATTATGGATTAAACGATTTTTCTGTTTATTGCATTTCGTTATTGCCAAACTATCAATCAGTAATGTGTATGTATACATTTAATATTTGTTTATCACTTCATATATGTTAGGGCTTAACATGACTTGCTCTAAATAAAAAATAGAAAACATCAGGTCATATAATCCATAGTTATTGCATTTTATGAATGATGAATTTTAAACAGACTTTAAAAATCTATATAGTTCGTTGACAGTTAAAACAAATACTAAAAACATCAAACAATGTCGATAAAAACAACTCATTTGGATATAAAACCCTTTGCTTATCGTGTAATTTGAATTGGAAGAATTAAATAAAATAATCTGAATAGTGTTGGAATTAATTCTACCATTTTGTATATGAACAATACAGCCACATTTTGTTTTAACTCGTTATCCTTTTAATTTTTTTTTATATTTAATTAAATCTACTGCGTGTTATGTATAAAACACCACGCCGAGGGTTAATTGACCTCGTTTGTAATAATTGTGAAAACAACCGTGTAGGTTTATGTATGAGAATTTTAAAATATTATGAGTATGTTTATTATTACTCCCATCCGGAAGTAGCAAATGTTACGAGAATTTTAACAAAATCAAAATCTATACATTACATGTTCTGTATTAGCTTTCATATTTGTTTTTAGTTAGTATAATTTAAAATTGAGTTTCATTGTCATTTTCTTTATTTAATATGCTTAAGATGGATGCACCTAAATAACATTTTTATTTTTCATTTAGAACAATTTTCTTCTAGCATATGAAACTTCCAAAAGTACATAAAATTTTCATTATACTTATACATTATACCTGCAGGGTCATTATAATGAATCTAACGTGGCAGCTGAAAATTAAATTAATATTGTGCCATCGTATAAAAATTATTTAGGTGTATCAGTTTAACTAAAATGCTTATTATTTGGATTATATCCATAACTTGAAAAGGAAAACGCTTTTCTCCGGTGAACTTTTCAAATGTAAACGACACTTAACAATAATTATAAATAGAAATCTCTATGAAAATTAAACTTTTTATGTATAAATTTATTGCTGGTTAAATATCGTAAGCAAGAAGACTAGAGGTAGGAGAGCGAACTTCCCATGTTGCCCTGTACATAGAGATGGGACGCTATGCGGCGAGAGTTCCCCTCTCAATCGCCACTCGCCATGTGCGCCATGCAATTGCTGTACTGCGCATCTGTCGCCGTATATCGGTCTTCCCTTTCCAAGTGAGTTCGCTCTCCTGTTTCTAGTCTTCTTTACTATTTAAGTATAATGTAATTAATAAAGATACCGCATGCATAAAATCCAAGATTTGATATGGTATTATTCTTTGTTATTGAGATTTTGACAGAGTTAAAGCTTGCAAGAAAAATCTGTCAAAAGTATTTGTGATAAATGGTGGTATAGTCGTAGGATAATAATGTACTTTACTGTTGCAGTATACAACAAAGCATGTTTTTATATAAGAAATACCATTTTGCATTATATGATATGTATTCACTTCGAAGATATATTAAATTTTTTCATATTAAAACTACAAATCGTCTTTCAACATTATTAATGGTTGATATAATATAATTATATTTTAAAATATGCGAATCTTACTTCTCTGTAAAACGTTATCAAAATATATCTGTAACCTATTGATTTTGTAAATCTTAAATAAATAGAACTCATGTTGTACATAATACATACCGGGTGCCCGTTTTCAAACTTTTTTTTTTAAACAAATTTAACTTTATTGTGAATTCCTGCTCGCCAATTCGGCCTAGAGAAAATATTTTGGTATCAATGGAATAAGAAACTTATTGCGCACCGAATGATATCAAAAACTATACCTACATTATTTTCATCGCTTTTTATGGAAAAATATTAATTTAAAATTTTTCAATCAAATTTGACGAAAATAATGTAGTTTTTCATATCGTTCGATGCACAATAAGTTTCTCATTCCACTGATACCAAAATCTTTTCTCTAGGCCGAATTGGGGAGCAGGAATTCACAATAATGTTAAAAACATTATTAAATTTTTAAATTAAAATTTTCCAATAAAAGTCGATGAAAATAATGTAGCTTTTGATGTCATTCGGTGCGCAATAAGTTTCTCGTTCCATGAATACAAAAATATTTTTTTCTAAACCGAAATGGCGAGCAGTAATTCATAATAATGTTAAAAACAATGTTAAATCCCTATGTGCCAGTGTGAAAACGGCCACACTGTATATTGTATATTATAATACAATCAAAATTACACACAATAAATCCGTGTATAACATTTTCACAAACATGTACTTAATTTACAGGAACTTAAAGCAATATACATTAGGATAGAAGAAAAAAATAAAAGAAAATTCTGTCGGATTTATTCGTTTACTTTTATACAACACGCAAATATATTTCGTGAAGTCCGCCGAACTCGGTATTTGGAATCCTAGAAAAAATTTGTAAAACATCATTTCACGAAAAGTAACAAAGTGCGATCAATCAACAAAATATAATTTGGTTATTTCTATAAAAAATATATATAATAAATTATATTTTACTATTTCAGCTAAACAATCCTTTAATTTACATCCATTTGAAGTGCAGTTAGTTTGTTTTAGATTTCCAGATGATATTAATCTGAGCTACCACAAACCAACCTGTAATTTGTTCTGTTTTACTTGAATTATGTGCTTTGCCTGTTCACTGCATTTAAAGTTTTATCTTTGTAGTTTTCTAATGCACAAAATTAACATGTGAAAGAGTTTTAAGTGCATATTACATAATTTTATTCATATACTTACAGTAACTTAAAAAAATGCAAAATATTAAAAAATTGGGTTAAAAGATCTATAAAAGAAACGTGATTTAAAAACATGCATGTGTCGTAAATGGTTTCTGAGTAATAAAATTTGGAAAACGGTTATAGGATTCCAAAAATTATGCAAATGTGGAATATTGTTGGTAAACTAAAGCAAACTTTTTGAGTTAGCATTAAATGAGCCTTGTAAAACATTGATATGTTAGTTGTGAGCTTTTCGTTTCGGTGCGTTTGTTTATTTTATTCACATATTTCGGGCAATGGAACTTTTGCATATGAGGACTATAAGAGTGACAGAAAACGGTTTTGCTCATTTATCAAGTAAAGCTCTTTGTATTTCTTGTACGACACACAATCATAAAGAAATTCGCATTGCGGTCCACATTGTATAACGCCGGTATAAAGTGTAACTATACACATAAACAACTTAAACTGTCTACAACGTTGTATTTTCCAGCCCATATCTGCTTATTTATAGCGGTATTTGATCTGGTGTGTTTACGTTAGCCTGCCATGTTGATATTAGGGCTGCAGTTCGTTCCAGATTTCATTTAATACACGGCCTCACCTTATGGAGACCATTAATATTTAACGACCGAACTCTTGCTGGATTTTCTGATTTAAAAACTTCAACGATAAACTTTGTAATTTTCATTAATTATTTAGTATTCAAAGTAGAGTGCAAAGTATACATCACTACAAAGTAATAATAGTTTAGTTGTACTCATGCTAAATAGAGAAACACTGAATTTATGATCTGAATCGTAAATGAGTTTTAATAAGGGTACCTCCTGCAAAGGATATCTCGTTTTTGATCTTCTAGTCATGACTGTAATAATTGGTTTCAGAACTAGTTGCCATATACCTATACCTAACTCTCTTCCATTATAATTTATACCTTTATCAAAACAATTTACTATACGAGTACAACTTGCAAACAACATTACTACATTATTAACACCGATCTTAAGTATCTACATCTACCTTATATTTATTTTCTGTCACAATCTAAACATTAAACCAAAATTACTGAATGAAAAAAAATAATTGAAAACAGAATGAAGCTTCCTCAATCACTGCCGCAGCCTCAGCAGAATCTAGTAAACAGGAAACTGGATACTCTATGTCTTTAATTAACTGAAGTTTGAGGGTAAATAGCATGAAATGATGCTGCCATTAGTTGTACAAATTGAGACATCTAATGTAGCATGTGTATGTGTGCAGAAATAGGGGATGTGAAGAATAATATAAAGGTACAAATAGCTTTCTCAACTATTGGAAATTATTTTCTTTTCTGCCACTAATTGACCTTTAAGAGTCGGTAAACAATTTTTAATTGGAAACTATATTGCGGGAAAAATAATTACATTATTATTGTAGCAGCTATACAGGGTGAGTAAATGTACTTTTTACTGTATAAACAAAAACAATATTCAACTTCTACTTTTTAAGAAAAAAATATTTTTGAAATAGTAGATACATAGGTACTGTATGTTTTTTCATTTTTATATTCTACATTAATTTTAGATGTTATAACTAAACTTAATGGTTTTCTACTTTTTCAAAAAATTTCCCAGATTTATACAATTCTTCTATAAAAATAACGAATGATGTTCATTAAGTCTAAAAAATCCGACTCTTTATTTTAGCAATCTCAGTTTTAAGTTCTTAAATCTACAGCCACCAAGAACTTTTTGTATACCCATTATTAAAGTGTTTGCCGAAAAATAAAATTCAGTGGTAGTGTGTACTATCGTTTCATAATGTAGAATTTCATATAAGTACTTTGCCTCTGTCTTATACATTTGCAAGTGTTCTTGAAACAGAAATAAAGCATAGAAATTGGCATTCTACAGTAACAACGAGATGATAGCGCACATAATTTCACCAACCACAGAATTATAAAAATGAAACAAGAAAATATTTTGGAAAGTACGCTTTTAATAAAATTAACTTAGATAGCTTTAAATAGTATATTATGCAATGAGCATTTAATGATAGTTATTAAGACACGAGTATGAGAAATACAACGCGACCTGTAGGTGTGTGTCGTAATGAACACAAGTGTCTTAATAACCATTAAATGTGAGTTGTCAGTTGCATACACTATTTTTTCTACAACTAGTCAAAATAATGAAAAATAAAAAATAAATATTATGGTAACTTTATCATAAACTCAGAAATGTCAGAAAATCAATATGAACTGTCAATTTTTAAATTTTTTGATCTGTCAGATGTTCATGGCAATATTTGATATTGACGAAATATTGCTGTGATGTTGCATTTCTATTGGTTATAAACTTGTATCGTAATAAAAAATCTGTATCGTAATGAATCTCATTACAGTAGAGGTAGTAAATATCTAATAAATCAATTAAAGTATGGAAGTAGAAAAAAGTTATAATTTATTGTTTCAAATTGGACCTCCTGTATATATTTTTATGGTAGGCGATAAACTTATTCACTGCATTTTTCATTAGCTATTTCCCTATACCAAAATTTAATATTTAAATTCTCATATCCGAATTTTGTTTACTGAATATGTAAATAAACTATTTATCACATAATGTTATGGAGAAAAATTTACAACGAAAGTAGGTAGGTATTATAAGTATACTTGTCCATTTAAACTATTAAATTTTTTATTATATTTATGAATGTAGAGGTAATTATTCTATGGTAACTGAAATCAATAGTTCAGTTTAATTGAATATCTCACACGATATTGTCGTAAACGACCAAAGCCATACTACAAACTATTCATTGAAAATTGATGACTTTGATGTCGCTTAATGTTCATTTTAGATTGTGTGTTACAGAATTATAATCTAAATGATATAATATACTGTTCAGATTCCATTCAGGGTGATGGCACGAATTTGTATTAGTCTAACTAGATGTATATAATTACAAAAACACATAATTATATGACTCTTTAATGTCGGTAATTGAAGTTTACAATATGAATCTAGAAATCTTAAGTAAAAAATACTATTCCTAACTGAAATAAAAGCAAATTATTATTTTAGAGATTAAGGGTAGGTTTATTTATCTTTCCGGTAACTTTATTTGTTAGTTTATATATATAAAGTCATAAAAATTTCCATCGTTGTAACTTTTGCAACTTAGAATTATAATTGGCAAAAATGCCATAAAGTCATAAATGTAAGCCCTTGATACTGAACCTGTATTACTGTATTTATGAAAATGTTTCATGCAATATAGACATATTACAT
Source organism: Pediacus dermestoides (assembly GCA_963942485.1). Taxonomy (NCBI): domain Eukaryota; kingdom Metazoa; phylum Arthropoda; class Insecta; order Coleoptera; family Cucujidae; genus Pediacus; species Pediacus dermestoides. The sequence continues at coordinate 32,291,370 of OZ012625.1, read as the reverse complement.
AAAGCATATGTTGTCGCCCTAATTTTTCTTTATTATGGACATTACACGAAAATTTTGATACAAAGGCTTCTACACAATCTCAAGTTATATTTTTTATAATTTTTAATTTCTCTTATTTTCGTATTTTAGATTGTGTTTTTATATTCTATTATTTAGATTTAAAACCTTTAAGTTTCCATATTCTTAAAATGAAGGGTATCAACAAATGTGGCAAATATAAATTAAAGAAATTATTTCCGATTTCTAAGACATACTTGGCTGTTTCTGGAAAATAAGTTTAGTTTCGCAGTTTTGCGATACAGCAATAGTAACTAGCCTATAGTTTTGTTATTAACTGAAATATTCTTATACATAGATAACTGACTAAAAATTTTTATGAAACAAGAACCTATTATTAAATAATTGCTCAAATTAAAATTATATAATAGGACGCGTCTGAATGTTGTCCATTATTTACTACGTTAGTATCAAATAATCAACGCGCGGTACTTCAATATGCGGTTAACTCAAATCACTGGTTATTATTTCTATAGAAACAATTGTTAATTAAAGTACTAAGCTATTGTGTTTAACTATAGTCAATATTGAAATATAGGTATATCGTATATTTTGCAGGTAGACATGAAATTAAAATATTTCTACATATTTAGGTATACTTATGTGTTAACTGTAATAGCAAATAATTGTTTCAGTTGCCTATGTCAACCTTGGTGCTGCGTTGATAGCTGCAGGTAGATGTCAGGAGGCCGTGTCAGTGCTGAGACAAGGATCACGCCTCGATGGGACAGGTTTAAGGGACCGAAGGGAGCATGAGACAGCGAAGGTATCAGCGCTTCTCCAGCTTGGGGCTCTGTACTCCGACCAAGGCCGCCTACAACGGGCCTTGGCAGCATACAGAGAAGCCGCTCACTCGTTGCCCGACCACTACCCGCCGCAGGTAATCCTGAAATATAGCTTGTTACTAGCAAATAGCTGCTGGCTGTCCCTCAATCAGTTTTGTGACCCAAATGTGTGATCGAGTTCATCCCTAATTTGTCATATCAAGTGCCAGCTTGGGTACGTCAACTTGGCTGCGGGTATTCGCGTCTTTATCTAATAAATGCAAATTGGGAACGACCAGGAGGTCGCAGTGTACAAAAGGACATGGGGTCTAGCGACCATCTGGCTTGGCTCTCCTACCAGCTGGGGCCTGACAAATGCCGCGCTTACTGATAATCACGCTAAGTGCAGGCCGCCTTCGCCTAAACTCTAACTACTACTCATATCTCAACAAATGTAATAACCATTATTGCTTCCCTTGTTATACTCTATATTCGTTTAATTTAATTTATTTGTCATCACCAAAGTGAAATTGCTTGTTGCACAAATATTAGCAGTTGTGGATAATTTCGTGTCCACGTTTCCGATATATCCCAAATTCTAGATAACTATACAAGTATTTATAATGCAACCACCAACTACAATATTTATGTAGCCCTAGGCGCATAATTATCTAGTTTGAAATTCAAATTCATATAGTTACATCAGAATATTCTTCAATAAGAAGAAACTATCCGGAACCCAAACTTTCGTTTTAATGTTAGTTGAAGTTTCCATCAGTACATAATAATTATTAAATGTTATAATTATTTCTATTATAAATGTATAAATTTGTAGAAAAATAGTTGTCTAAAATTAGCTCTAGGTTCTTTAGAAAGAATATAATAAATTATGGTGAATGCGCCGGTATTAATAAAATATTTGTGATTTCCGAATATTAAAAATGATTTTAAAGTACCTTCATTGCCAGACTAGGTATTTACAGAATACTTACACAAATATCAGGTAACAATTCAGTTTAAACATCAAATATACATACCTATTACAAAAGCTTCTTTTGAATGATTTAATTCTAAATCGGTATAGTACCCCAATAAATTTCATTTTTATTATTCTTAATTATTTGAGTAGGACTATACACAGTATCCAAAGTTATTGGATCACCATTGCTAACTCCGTAATTTAAGTGAAAATGAAAAAACTAATTTTCTAACATTTGTCGTGACCGTTCTCCAAAGTATTTAATGGTTCAAATCTATTTTCACTATTTTAGTGAATATTAACATTAAAATAAGTTTTCATGTCTAAGAACACATCTACCAAATTTACTATATCTACTTGGAAATTTTTTTAATTAGGTCTGTGGTCCATTTTTTTTAAGAAGAGAGTATTGAAACTAAAAACATTTTGCAGGAATTACAAATACATTAATTTGATTAGCTGCTTAGAGATAACTAACAAGTAACTAACAGTCAATCAAATTATAGTATTTTAAACTTGCTGCAAAATATTCATTGCAACTCTTTCTAGAAATGATTTCTACTATATAAATAATCATAATAATAGGTATACTTATCTAATAATCTAATACAGTTCAGTTTTTACCAGGTCAAGTGATACAAATTCGTAATATTTCTTATAGCTTAAGGAATGTTTCTGGCGACAAAATTTCACTCATTCTCTAAGTTTATTGCTAACAGAAAACAATTTGTTCCGAAAATGATCATTTAACGATTATATGCCGCAATAATAATTAACCTGAGTAGGGTTTAAATACTTTTCACTGACAATTTCGAACCAAAGGGACTGTTCCTTACCTTTTACATGGCCTTAGCCTCTAATTTCACATAACATTAAAGGACCCTTCAGTTATTTAATTTAAATTTTTATTGTAACGTAATTAAAATGCCTTGTTGATATTCAACTTCATTAGGAACGTTATCATCACAGTCAGCAATATAATAATTGAATAAAAAAAAAAAGAAAAACGTTAAAAACCCGTGGCAAGTAATATTTATGTGTTGATAATATAATAAAATTGTATCAAATACAAGCAGGTGCAATCGATTAAACATTTAAAACATCTGTTACCTTAGAATGACGATAAAGTTAGATTTTAATTGTTAACGACACAATTAGAATTTTACTGGTAAGAAAATAGCAATTCGTTTCTACAACCATCAGCTTGCTGCCACCTAAAATAACAGAAATAAAGTACATTTTTACTGCGACAGAAAACCTGTTTGCACACGAAAATCTTTTTATTATTTAAACCTGGCCTAAATGAAAACGCACAGAAATGTTTTCACAAAGAAACACGCAAAATAAAATTAATTATTGAAAATTTACTGATCAATTTATTAATCGGAGATTAAATATGCCTTACTATATTTTTTTGTAATTTGAATTTAATTACCGCAGATTTTAAAGTACGGACTTAAGGAAATTTATAGAAAGATTCTGGGAAATTAGAACATCTTCAATTAAACTTTTTAATTTACTGTTCTATTAAATCGGAAACTAATAAGATCCTTTAAACTATAGTTATAGAGAAAGTTGCCGGGTGCTATTGTCCTTGCAGACGTTTTAGAAATTAATGTTACGTTTCGTTAGCGCAGGGGTGGCTGCCTAATTATTGAGTAGATAAAGGGGTGTTTTCAGATTACAATATTGATTAAAAGCTCCAACCCTTCCTAGACAACCATGAGTAGAGCTGTACAGTTTTTAATAGTAAAATGATGAAACTGGGACGCAAAATGTTTATTAATACCAATGCACAGCATTATCGATTTATCTTTCAGCTCGAGTACATCCATCAAATCACTGCTTCGTTTGAAAACTTGCTTAGATTACGGTTATTTTTACTTCATGAGGATTGGGAGTATACTTCAAAAGTTTTTATAATGCTTCGTATTTACACCCTGGATTTCCAGGAATTTGTATATTTGAAAAGCACTAATATATTTTTATCTAGATAGGAAACTTTTGGACAGAGAAATGGATTTTAATAATTAACTGTCAACGCCTAGAATAAGTGCGTTTCGTTTTATATAAAGGTTTGTAAGTAGTTTTGAGTGTAAAAAATAGGAAAAAAGAAATAAAAACCTCACCATCATATGAAGACAAATATAATAAAAATATATTTTTGAGACATATCAAAATTAAATCATTATACATTGAAAGCAGTTGAAGGGAAAGGTTTTCGTTCAATATATTTATGTATATAAAATTTTGAGTATAAAGGCCTTATTTCTAAGTCATGAAAAAAATGGTTTAAAATTAGAGTCATATACATAGAAAATTATTATCTCTAATTTTCATAATATGTGTAGGTATATATCTTTTTAAGATTTTCACCATAAACAATAATTTACTATTTTACAGTTTAATCATGTTGCCTATTTTAATATGTGTATCAAATAAATAGTGAACTATAATTATTTTAAACTAATGACAAAAACTATAAAATTCAATACAAAGTTTGAACAAAATCCCAAACAGACCATCTAATTGAATTTTCATGTTAACAGTAAAATTTCATTAAATCTCATCAAATTTAATCTACAGTGCATATTAAATTAACGACAGACTACAAATTGGAATGGGTTGGAAGATATTAATATTAAGTCATTATATTATTTGATGGGCATGGTATAAGAAAACCAGGTAAATATTTGGAAAATATGAACTTTATATTTAGTCTATAATTTTATTATATATGGTTATAAATCTATTTATGGTATAATAGTCTCTAATTTTTCTTCCAAATATGACTATACAATTTAATTGATAATTTGTTGCAGATAAGTAGGCATATTAATTAAATGACCTGATGTAGGTATAGATAATATAAACCGGTAGGTTTTTGTGCATATGTAAAATTATCAAATAACGCTGTTGCTTATAGGGTCGACGGCATGGTATTAGAGAACTAACTAATTAGTAAAGTTTGAGGACGCTGATGTTCGTATTACATACAGGCCACGCCGGGAGAGACGCATTCTAAAAGTTCCATCCCCGAATAAATGAAGCTTGTTTGCTTAATATTTAAATATAGCAGTATATGAGTATGAGTACAATGCAGCGAACTAGATTGCATAGAAACATCACTGCACATTGTATAAAACGAAACAATAAAAATGTTAGCACAGCAATCTCTTGCTGACTTCATTGTGGAAGCTATTCTATTTGTCCGTTTTAGTGAGTCGATGATTTATTACTGCACCCATTGTTTCAGAGCGTGTTCAACGTGTTAGGGGAAACCCTCGCTCGTCTACAACAAGACGAGGAAGCTGAAAGGTGGTACCAAGCTGCTCTAACAGCTCAACCTGATCACGTGCCTGCTCACATAACATATGGCAAACTTCTGGCCAAAAATGTAAGTTGCACCATATTTCTTTATATTTATTTTTTCACCAGTTTCATAAATATGCCACAGGATAGGCACTGTTGTTTCAAACAACAGAATAAATAGTTTCCGCGTTCTATTTTTGAGGAAAATCCAATTTTTGTAAAGTGGTAAGTTTTACTTTGTGATATCAAGTTAAGTTAGGCAAAGTGGATTTCTTTTAGACAACCTAATCATCTCACTTTACAATATGAAGGTTTTAAAGAATTTAAATATGCATGGGATCGAATTTCCCCAACACATATTTTTACATTAATCATACGGAAATGAAAAATCGATAGATAGTAGATAAAATTTTAATATTATTAAACCGTCGAAGGAACAACAGAATTACTAATAACTTAACAAAACTGTAGTATTCCAGCCTACACATTATTATTACGATATTTATCGCTTTTATTTCAGCTTTGTATAACTAAAAATAGTGTGGGCATGTTCAAACACAAACACACTTTTAACAATATTTACTTTTTCCCCTCGTTTATTTATTTGAACTTTCCACTCACTTTCCGTAATACGGTTGCCATTCAGCGGAAATGATTTTTGAAATATAACAACAGCTGTCCAGATTAATTTAGTACGTTCGTGACTTTGGGTCAGTCTAACTTTTGTAGGAACAAAAACACAACCACCACACAAAGCCAACAAGATAAAAAAAATTAATTTAAGAACTGTAGAGTTAATCTTTCGGATAGTCTTCTTATTGGAATTGTGTACAATATGTCGCAGTTTCATCATAAGGATATCGTATATTTAATATGATAATTCACGATTTGATTAAATTGCGGGTCAACATTAATTAATTATTTTTTACTGAAAGTTTGAAGTATAGAAAAGTAATTAGAACATAAGTAGATACCTAGTACTCGTACCATGAAAATCAAATATAGTGGGCAAATACAAAAGTTGATAAAGCTTCTTGAGGTCTGCAAATTGCGCACCTAAATGATGTAGGCACAATAGAGTTCTAAAATTGCGGACCCGGTAACGTATGGATTAGATATCCACAAAACTGTAATTTAAACAGTTACTTACATTGTATAAAAGAGAAAATTTTTGAATAACATTTAAAAATTGAATTTGCTAATTCGAGATAAATTGTGTATTTATTAATAAATTTATCCAACACCTGTTTATTATGAAGTCATAATAATGTCGATTTTGAATATCTTATGTGGTCTATAAAACACTAGTAGTCTTATGAACCCATAATTAAACTGTTTTTTTTTTATAATTAAACTGTTTTTTTATAATTAAACAGTAGACAAACAAGAACTGTTACAGAAGGAGGTGTTGGATAAAACTATGTAATACACTCTTGCCTTAACTGCAAATAAGACACTTGTACAATAAATAGATATAAGCAATACAATGCAATACAATTTATTTCCAATAAAAAAATGCAATATACAAATTGTGTTTGGAAAAATTTACATAAAAAATTGCAGTTTGAATACCGAAAAATACACAATATTACAAAAAACATGCAATAATGACAAAAAATACAATACTATGATAACACGATAAACAAGGCAACTATTTAAAATGTAACATCACATAAAATAAAAGACAGTTTATAGAAACAAAAAAATATTTAATTAACCTATAGTTATGCACTATATTTACTAATTCCAGAGGCTATACACGCTTGTGGCCTATTAGAAGTATTAAGAGAACCAAATGAGATAGAGAGCTGAAATTTTGCATGCAGACCTAGCTTCATATAATCTATCAACTGAAAATATTTGCAAGATGGCGGCACATCCGGTTATACCGGAAGTTGATACCAACTTCGTTATTTTAAATGGGATACCCTGTATATATATTTTTTTTCTAATTCCCCAAGAAATTCTGAGTCTTTTGACATAAAAAATCCTATACCTAAATTTTACCGTTTTCGAGAAAAAAAATATTATCTAAACTTTTTACAAAAAATCAAGTCACATTTAAATTGTAATATCTTCGTTAAAAGTAAAGATAAAAAACTGAAATTTTCACAGTAGCGTTATGGGACTTTGTGGCTTCTGTCCATGGCAAATTATTTCAAAATTATTATGTACAGGGCGATATTTAATTCATAACATTTCGTTCTCATAAAATGTCAAAAAACTCATTTTTGTACAAATAAAAAGCCCACGTGAGCTTTGACTTGGAGGTCTTTTGTCTTATTTCAACAATAAATGTTGTGTAATAGATTCCAAATATTTTCGAACCGATACGCAAATGCTCGATCTCTCCAGATATAAAATAATAATTAAATTAGTTTGCATTAATATTAATAATATACCAGATCGTGGCAGCACATAATTATAGATTACGGCTTGATTACTTTCCAAAGATCAGAATTAAACCCACATCGTATAAGAAAGTCATGTGCAGATCACATTAGATATTTTTAGTCTTTTGTCTTTTTGTGTACTCTTACCAAAAAGCTGTGATGAATTTTTAAAACATTTATAAACTTGGTAAATAAAATGCGTTTAAAAATAGTTATCAATCTATCCATACAACAAACTAGAATAAAGAAAACTGTGGAGTCGAGTTATATTCTAGCTTAATCAATTAGTGAAATTATAGTATATTACATAACGAGCATGGAAAGTAGCAAATAATATATGAGTGTGTAAATCACACGTATATGTTAGACTCTTTCTAAGATATGTATATGTCTCAGTCAAATGGTTATTTCAGTCAAATAGTTCTAATTCTGAAGAAATCGTTATACCATTGTGATTTTTATACCTGGATGACCTGATGTACTTAACCAAAATTTTCAATTTTTTACAATTCTGAATACTTTTTTCACTTTTTATAGCAAACACCACATCGTTATCAAACTTCAATAAATCAAAGTTTTATGGACATACATTTTTATTTGTTCGAAAATGCTGACATGATATAATTATAATTGCTAATAATTAATGATTTCCACGAAATATTTCTTTTTTTATTGTAATAATTGAACAGGCTAATGTAAATATCTACATTAAAACCATGCTATTACAATAATATACCAAGGGAGGTAAAATAATAAACATCTACAATAATGAAAAATGTAATTTTGTTTTATGCATTATTTACTTCATTAAAAATGAGCAGTTGGTATACAACAGTGTATAATAAAGAACGAAATTGATGAAAAATTAATGACTGCGTTTCGTATATATTTTCTTAATATAGCAACGGAGCATTAATCTTCATTTGGTCGTTATTTCATATAATATATATCTCCGTTGGAATATCAAATTTATTGCTCGAAGTAGATGAAAAAATATTAGCAATTGACTTATTCACCAAAAGCATTACTTAAATTAAAAAGGAATAATAGCCGTATAATATCGACGAGTCGATCAAATATTGACATCATTAAAATTCTCATCATCATTGGAATGAGTTGGAGCTTTGTGTTTTTACGATTAAAAATTGCATTATCAATTAAGTTTTATTTGTGTATCTTTCAAAGAGCAAGTTAGACCTTTATTATGAATATTTAATAGCTCTATCTCATAAAAGGACGCAAGATTACGGAGACATGACGATCTGGGGAACAAATTTTACTTCTACTAAAATTTTATAGCTAAGTGTGGCTTAATATTCATTAAAGCATAAGTAGTTAAAGGTCGTCTGTACCCTTTTCATTATACCTGGTATAACAGCGCCATTTTAGTAAACAAATTTAGGTGATGCAGAATTTTTATAAAATGGAAATTAAGCTGGTTTTACGTTTGTTATTAATTAAAATGGACTTAAAGCTACCTCGATGGATCTAAGGAAACCCCTCTTTCTCTTAATTTTATATTATACCTTAAATACTGCCACTGCTAATGGATTACACAGGGTATCTTAGGAGTGCTACCAATTGTTTTAAGATATTGAAATGTGTTGCATCACTTATTTCTTTGAAGTCATTAGCCCTTCAATTTTCTTTAAAAACAAGTCGTTTTAGATAAAAAAAAATTGCCGTGATTAATAGAATCTGTAATCGTTCTGCTCTGGAACATCATGTATAAACGAAACCGTCTTTATATGAACTTTCAAAATGAAGATAAAAATATGCAATTGATTTTTCTTTTGTGTAATTTCTTATTTCCATACCAAAATTATAATGATTATGATAAGGAATAATTTTATTTATTACCCCCGAATCTTTTTGAATACGATCTGAAATCAAGCAACTTTGGAATACTTTTTCTCCCTGAAGGAAGAAACTTATATACATTTTACATTGATTATTCAGTAATATAAAAAATAGATTTTGCAAACTAATATGTAACATTGTACAGCATATTTGAAATTAGTTAAAATTTATACAAAAGTTTACAACTTGTTTTAATGTAAATGTTACACACCACGACATTTTCACATTACTTTTTTATGAGGCAAAATTTAGCACGTGCATATTCTTGGTAAAACCATCAAGATATATGTGACTTAGGCCTTTATTTAATAAGCTGTAAAATTTATGTAGAAAAATTTAATATATATTTCGCGTATATGAAATAAATTTTAATTTTCAGGTGAGTCGAGCTGGAGAAGCGGAGCAGTGGTTTCGAAAAGCACAGCGATTGGCCCCCGAGGATCCCAGCGTGTACCATCATTATGGTTAGTAAATTGAACTTTTCTAATTAAATTACTTCTCTCACCGTGTGAATTATTTCATGCTTACGGAAGCAAATAATATAAAAGAAGACAATAAACCTAAATGGATGTATTATGATACGCCATCAACTGAATAGCGTTTCGTATTTCTAATATTGCTGGGAGTGCTTACTTTATTATTAATCCTTTTAAGGCTTTTGTGACATAAAATTCATAACATAAAACGCAAAGAAATTTAATGTAATATTTGCTGAAAATAGCAGAGTTTCCGTCACATAGCTTTAGCAAATTAATACTATTAAAAAAATTAAATGTAAACAACTCGTATAACGTGGTGTTTCGATTTTATTGTAATTCACATATATCAGGATATAGCCTCCACTGCGAGCTTCTGTTTCAGCTTGTTGTCGGTTTCTGTTGTATACTTTTCCATTTATCATAATTAAAAATCTTGCACAGTGTAAATAAATCAAACTAAACAATATTTTTACGCAGTTTTGAGAGTATATTATATTTGATTAAAAATAATATTTGGTGGATGGAACTTTGTTACATTCAATGATCGATGACGATAGCATAGGATTTACTTTACAATATCAAAACTGTGATGAATTATTTGGTTATTTTATACGCAATTTACCATTTTCATCTGGAAATGTAGGTTATAATTATATAGGGAGATCAGTAATTGGCGTACTCGGAGCATACTGTGATAAACTTTACGTGTTAAGAATTACCAATTTTTTTACCGCAGTGCTATAAATCCTTTCTTTACAAAGATATGACCATTTTTGCGTAAATAAAAGTGGCAACACTGCATTGAACATGTGAATAGGTTCGGAGTGAAAAAAAAAGATAAACGTTCAATATTTTATGATGGGAGAACTTGTCAATAGTAGTTTAATAAACAAGAGTGTTAATGAGTCGAGATTATTAATCGCCGATTAACACTCGTGTTGATTACAATATTTTTTTGTCGATCGCTCTTTATTAGAATGAAAATAATCTAATTTTGTTCCATGGCAAAATCCAAATTCTGACATAATATGCAATAAGTCAAAATACCACTGACATAATTAATTAATTTCGGCAGGTGTCAGTTCCAAATGAATGTTTCAATAATATAATATATTGTTGGTTACATAACAAATCTCATAATCTCAACAATGTTTTTAATGTGCATGTATGCATTAAACTGAGTTATTAATACACTCCTTTTATTACATTAACTAGATCTTTAATAAACGATCGATAAAAAAGTAATTTAGTACTGTCAATTTTATTAAAAAACAGAAACAATTGAAATTCATTATTTATATTTTCATGGAAATAGAAGGTATTTAATTTATCCGAAGGGGAGTTTGAGAGGTTGCCAAACTTCAAATTTCTCGCAAATTTAGTTATTTTATTAAATTTTAACATTTTCAATTTCTTTGTAGGAGAGGTTTTGTGAAAAAAATTGAACAAATCATATTACATTTTTTCCAGAGATTATAATAGCATGAATTATTCACTCATTTTTGTTTTGGTTATTAAAATAATTAGCTTGTAACTTGGATGAGGGAAACTCTATAACTCGGAAACTAACCATCAGATTTAACTTTTCTTTGCAGATTATTCTTAGTTTTAATGTACTCTATAACGCCCTGTATTCGGAGTGCGCCAATTACTGATCACCCTGTATATAATCTATTTTTCCATAATCTATTATGAAAGTAATACCGTTTACTTAAATTTAATCATAACACTGGTAAAATTGTTTCAATTTATGGTTATTGTTTTTGACAAAAGGCATTCTTATTTTTTAATTATACAGGGTGGAAATTAAGTAACGCATAAATTCAGTAATAGAGTCATCCGGAAATTTTTTGATATACCTTTTTTATTCTTAATAGCAAAGATTATGCAAAAAAACTAATAAGAGCATTGAAAAAATTGTTTCTTTTTTGCTCAATTTTAAATTATTCAATATTAAAAGTAGTAAAAATTAGTTCGCATTTTAAACACGACGTGATCGGTTTAAGAGTTTGTGACGTCATTAGCCATGTTCTGTTCAGCCATCAATGTCATTTGTGTATGTATTTTAGAATTGACTGACATTTCGGCACTGGCTTCTGACATCACACAACATGGCGCGCTTTTCGGGGTGTTTGAAAAGTACCTTTTTTTCAAATTTGAAATTTTGGGGTCGGGATAAACTTTTGGAGTATAAAAAAATTTCTACAATGTCTTTTTACCTCTAAATTACATTAAGCAGGTTTTTAAGCGTTTGCATTTTTGACCGGATGACTCTATTCCGTTGATATTAATTTTTAAAAACCTCGAAGGGCTATAGCGATTTTAATTTCAGGAAATATTTTCAGCCTATTTTCAGTTTCTTATGTCATTTGTTTTTCATGTTATGACGTCATCGACATTTTTTTTAAATGACAACCTATATTTTTTATAATTGGTTTTGGTAGTACTTTTTATTGCGTTTCCAACCATGTAAAAAAAAAATCGATAAAAACAGTCTTAAAGTTCAAATATTAAAAATTTATTAAATTGGAAAAATAAATGTAGCCACCTAAGTTTGATGGGAAGTTATCGACGGCACATTCGTTTTTATTTTGAAATTATAAAAATAGTTGAAAAACACCCCTCCGAGATTTTTTCCAAAAAATTAATATCAACGGAATTACTGAATTTATGCGTTATTTAATTTCCACACAATTTTTTGGAAAAAATCGTATAAATAATATGTAATATGTAACCTCATATTAATACGTTTATTTACAAGAAACAATTTAGAATAAACCTTTTTCACTTAATAACAATAAATTTTGAATTTAGATTATATTCCATTGTAAGGTACAACGATTTGCAGTTACAGTAGTTCATTTGCTTCCCTGTAAATGATGTACTTACAGGAACAATTCCAGAATTGACAAAATTATGTTTTTGTAAATATGTTAGTTACAGTTTAGGGTAAGCTACAGATTTACAAATTTACAGAAATAACACAATTTATCTACTACCAATTCATAATAGCCTTGATTTGACATTAATTTGAGTAAGGTAAGTCAGATTATTACGCAACATGTGTTTTAAAGAAATCATTACCACACTGAAATTTCAACAAGAAAATTCTTTCTTACAAGTATTTATAACACAATTTTTACAATTTAGTATCTTTATAGGAAAGTTTATATTTGTAAATGTCTAATTATAATATAATATATATTGTTTAATTCTTTAAAATTTGTGATTAACATTGAGTAATGACACTTCATACTCTTAAGTTTGATTTTTTGAAACCTGGAGAATTTTATAATAGCGTATCTACCTAGAAAAAACCCTAACTTCACGTTAGATAACTGAAAAAATTTTTAGTTTTATTTTATAATAAATTAGTTTTATATTTTAATAATAAATATAACACGGTCCACGTCCCAGGTTTTTTGGTGTATAAATTGTTTAATTATTTGAAAATTTATGATTCAAATTCATTGTTGTGTAGCGCTGGCTAGTTTTTACACAACTTAGGTTAGGTAGTCCAGTACGACAACTTGACAACAACTACTGAGCAATGTTGCTGAAGATAAATTCAAAATTCATTTTTAATTATTTGGACGGTAGAAGATAAAATCTTGTATATTACACGTGGGATATACACACATTAACATATTCGTCTGATTACAGAACTCGTCTACGACTCGTTCTGCAATTTCCAGGCTCTTATGTTAATGATGTTCATATCCCACTTATAATATAAATAACTATTATATATGTATTTTTTAAACCCGATGTAGCTGTAAGTGAAGCTTTTGTATCATCGCATTGCAACATTTACTGCAAAAAACGTTATTGTTGTAAAAGTTTCTGTTGCAGCTACGTCTGACTTAAAAAAAAATACGGTGTCTTATGCCGTAAATGCCGTAAAAACTAATTTCCCTGATTTTATACAACGTAAATAATTATTTTCTCATACTTGCACGAAAATGGCCACTTTATTTGCGTGAAATGCAGGTACAAAGTCGCCTTTTTAGGGTAGTCGCGGAAAATAAGGAGGGGGTAACCTTTCTCACTTAGGTAACCATTCCCTCCCTGATACGCGGGAGTTATTTGTGTTGTCAGCATAAACAAAGTAATTTGTATATGGTTGTCAAGGTGATTTTCTCACCCCAAAGTTTCAAACAAAAATGTCAATGTTATGCTGTTATAGTTTGTTCGCGCGTTTCACGCAAAAGAAGTGACCATTTTCGTACAAGTATGAAAAAAATTGAGTATGCTACACGGGAGGAATTGTCTCGTGTTCTTGCGGCCTCGCTTCGCTCGGGCCCAATTTTCACACTCGTCTGAATCTCTTAATTCCTACCTTGTTGCAACTACTATTAAGCCCTTGTGAGAGAAGTTCTATATACAAGATTTTGTATCGCGACAAACCACTTTATGTATAGGCATATCATAAAAAATGATATAGGTATGAAGTCCGATGAAGGTTAAATAAAGGGCGAAACGTCGAATTGAACGATTTTGTTTAATTTACCCCATACATCTAACACGCAAAAATGAAGTACCTATTTTTTCGTTTATAATAATACTGTGGGTGAAACTCCGTTTCTAAGCTAATGTAACATCCCTTATTATATTAGGTAGACCGTAGATATTATTCTGCAAAATTACTACATTTATAGGACTAAAATTACCTTCACAACGTCCAAATTAGTGAATAAATTAGATGATTAACATGTTTTTCAAAAAATTTTTTTTTAATAATTCATACCCACTTTTATGTATAAATTTTTTTTCTCCGAATTTTTTGAGCGCTGGAAAATTTTTGAAACGCGTTTGAAATTCGAACAAATTTGAAAAAGCCGACGACATGCCGAACACGCCCGAAAAAAGCAAAGCAAATGTGACGTCATTCCTGTACATCTGTCATCTGATCAGATTTAAATTGTCAATAATAATAATACTGACGGATCAATAATCTCTTAAATATATCGTTATCCAAATCGATTATAAATGTAAAAAGTGATAATCACCGTTCGTATCGGTGTTGCTTTGTGCCTAGTTGTCCAAATACATAAAGAAATTCGTCCAAAAAGTTGTTTTTGTACGTTCCGGAAAATTTCGAACGTCGAAATTTGTGGTTTATACTTGCCCGAACCCGAAGGATCGATGAACCGTCGACAACTACAAGATTCTCATTCCACTGGAACCAAAATATTTTCTCTAGGCCGAATTGGCGAGCAGGAATTCACAATAATGTTAAAAACTAATGTTAAGTCCCTATGTGCGGGTTTGAAAGTAGACCCCCGGTATGTACTATTAATTATTGTTGTACTTACATTAAAGGGATCCTCACAGCAATAATAATTTGTAGTTGTTGACGGTTTATTGATGCTTTAGGCAAGTATAAACCACAAATTTTGACGTTCTAATTTTTCCGGAACGTGCAAAAACAACTTTTTGGACGATTTTTTTATGTATTTGGACAACTAGGCTCAAAGCAACACCGATACGAACGATGATTATCACTTTTTACATTCATAATCGATTTGGATAACGATATATTTAAGAGATTATTGATCCGTCAGTATTATTGACAAGTTTCTAGTCTTCTTGATTGATAATTTAAATCTGATCAGATGACAGATGTACAGGAATGACGTCACATAGGCTCGACTTTTTTTCGGCTATTTCAAATTTGTAGGAATTTTTCAATTGCTTGTTAAATATTTAAAAAAAAAGAAAAATAATGAACAATAATTGTTTTTGGACTCAGGGCAACTCAAATTATACAAATAATATGCGAAACAAGTAATCTAAAAAAAAGTTAATCCTCTATTAACTATTTATCAATAGAATAACTCCGATTATTAATACTTCCTTTCTTGCTTATTAATTCGTTTAAGAAAGTAACAACCTAAATAGTTATCACTGTTAAAAAAAGTGGCCATTATTGGGCGAATGTTTATTTTGTTCTTTTGTTGTAAATGGTTCGAGCTTAAATGGAGCTTTAATAATAAACCAAAAACTAATTTGAGTTAGCTTGAACAGTATTATCAACCGCCAAAATATGAAAATGCTACTTTAGAAATTTTTTAAATTCTGTGAAAGCATTATTAGAACGACATTTTATCCACTACATTGCTAGAGACGCAAAAATGTCAACATGTCGAAGAAGAGAGTCGCGTCGATATTTATGTAGTAGGATTAATTTCAGCATTCATGTGCATCACACTGTTCTTGTCTCTTCATCTCTCCCACTCTCAAGAGAAGCGAACGAGAGGTAAAGCTGGAGATAGTGTGATGCACATGTATGCTGAAAATATAGAAGAGTATAACTCTAAGGATTTTTGCAGTGATGCTTAAATCTACTTACCTATTTCAGTCTTCTTATAACAATATTTGTTGACAGAACTTGTAACACTAACGTGAGGATATACTTAGCTATTATTGTTTCAATTTTCTAATAGAATTTCAAATTTGTTTATCATTTCAAATTTGCCAAATTGTATCTACCTATCTACAGCCAACTGACGATTTCGAGATTTAAAAAAATTGGTGAATGCGCCGGGACAATAACATGAAACCTATTTATATTTCTTTCATTCCTATATTTAAATCACGTTATACATTGGTTACTAAGTTTTTCTCCAATTTACATTACCCACTTACAAAGTGTCACGCTCCTCTTATTTGTTTATACAACTTGTCCACTCAACAACACACGTCCACCCAAACAAATTTGAATAAGGATCAGCGATTTAAACGTATCCTGAGTAGACTGCCGTGAGCTGGTTTCTCTCTACTAGTCGCTGCAAAAAGCCTTTGTAAGTGCCCGTCTGTCTTGTGGCAGCTCTTTTTATACGTTACCAGCCGAAAGCTGGCAAATTTGCATGAATTTGCAAGTGTAGTACGTGAGGTATCTTCACCGACATTGCAATTCCTCTTCTGAGATGTTCGTTCGTCTCACAGGGAGTGTCCCGGTTTAACAGTGTCCTCAACCGCAGCCGTGGGACCGCTACAACGAAGTACTTAGCAGCCCGTTGGAAGCGTTAAAGCCAGGTTGGTTGTTTGTAAGATTTGTTATACAAAAACGTGCTGCACACCATAAATACACATCTAGGGAATTATACATTTTGTAACAAGTTTTCGGTATAATTATTTGTAAATGCACTTCTCTACGTACTGAAATTGCCTAGAATCAGGTTGGAATAGTTGTTACGGGTGAGGTTTGCAGCCAATTAAAACTTGGTGCATTTAATAATGTTATTCTCAGAAACCAAGAACTTTCAAGAAAGTTTGGTTTTGCCCTTGCTGCTTTAAATGTGATACGGGTATTTTTTTGTAGTCGTAAATTATTAGAAATAGTTTTTTCTATGACCTGATCTCCATATCTAATAAGAAAATTGATTAATATACAGCAAATTAAATTGTTTCGTTTTTCAATATGTATGTCTTACACTGTAAGAAATTTTTAACATAATTTAACACAATTAAACACGAAATCGTGTTGATCCAGGTCCACACCGAAATGTGTTAAATTTTACACGGAAAAAATATGTAAGTGCGCAAACCTCACTCTGTAAATGTTTTACACTTTCATTTAATATATTTTTTACACAAAATATGTATTTATTTGAAACATTTGTGTGTAATTATTAAGCACATTCTTAAAAATATTCGTTACATAATATTGTGTTAGTTTTTTTATATACTACACATATTGTGTGTAAATACTCTCTTTAAAAGAATAATTAATACAATGTAAAAAATGTTTAAAAAAGTTTATTATTATGTAATACTTATACAGTAACAAAAAAAAACAAAATAAATATATGTTTCTTATAAATAGTTTAAAAAATATAAAAACTTATAGGACAAAAACATACTTAGGTACTAAAAAATAATCAGTGCTGTTGTAGTTTTGATGTAACTCAAAGGATTCCTCTGTACATCATCAAGCTTTGTAAATAAACTATTTCAAAATCACAACTATAGGAATGCTTATCTTTAATATTATAGGAACTTAAGTTACTATTAAAACTACTAGTATAATAAAACTGGGTTACCAAAAAAAAAACTGATTTTCATAGTAAATAATATCGACAATCTTTCCAAAAATAGGTAACTAAGAATTTGAATCGATTCGTTGACAAATAATAGATATTTATTTTATTAGGAGTATAAGCGAAACTTTTATGTGACGAAGTATGGAGGTGTAAGCGCCGAGCGGAGCGAGGAGAATTAACTCCATACGGAGTCACATAAAAGTTTCGCTTATACTCCGAATAAAATACAATATTTTATTTTCAAATGGAATCATTCTAATCGTAATATGACAAACAATTTAATAAATAATTTTGCAACTGTCATGCAACTGTCATACATTTTTGCAGATAATGATATAACTCATACTCCGCCGGAGTATAAGTCCTACTTATACGCCGCTCAAAAGTGGTGTCATAGAAATGAAACTTATACCTTGCCTACTCAGTCTTATAACACCATGTTATACGCCGTTTGAAAATAAAATAATTTATTTTCAAACGGCGTATAAGTAGGACTTATACTCCGGCGGAGTATAAGTTATATCATTATCTGCAAAAATGTATGACAGTTGCATGACAGTTGCAAAATTATTTATTAAATTGATTGTCATATTACGATTAGAATGATTCCATTTGAAAATAAAATATTGTATTTTATTCGGAGTATAAGCACTTTTATGTGACTCCGTATGGAGTTAATTCTCCTCGCTCCGCTCGGCGCTTAAACCTCCATACTTCGTCACATAATAGTTTCGCTTATACTCCTAATAAAATAAATATCTATTTTCTTATACAAATCTCCATATTTCAACCATTTTAACGAACGACAAACGATTTTTACATCAACATCAATACATTCTTGTAATTCTTTAAAAAAAGAATAATTTTTTAAGTCAATATTTGTAGATGGACCACAA
Organism: Pediacus dermestoides; assembly: GCA_963942485.1. NCBI lineage: Eukaryota > Metazoa > Arthropoda > Insecta > Coleoptera > Cucujidae > Pediacus > Pediacus dermestoides. Next base: position 32,272,585 of record OZ012625.1, on the reverse strand, counting down.
TAATATATGTATTTTTCTGTTGTTCATAGAAAAAAAAAACTCACTATACAATCCTCGATATTAACTAGTAGGTAATGTAAATTTACTAAGTTGATATTAAACATACAATTTTTATTATTATTAGATAAATAATACTTATATATGTTATTAATGAATTTACCTAAATTAACGTAGTCCTGATAAGTGTAATTTGTGGTCACTTTCACCCACTTAGTGTATTTGTATCTAAGCTTCAATTTAAGAAAACTTGCTTCCATTTTTCATTCACACAATCGTGCATGTATCCAGTCTCAAACAGGAATAAGAATAAATTAATGCGTTATTACATCGCTACCCCTACCACTTATATATACGCAATTTATAGAAAATTGTGTCAAAATTACACAGAACTGTGTATATCCCTGTGATTCACCGATATTTAACACAATATTGTGCAAACTTAATAAAAGTCAATTTTGTGTAAAAAGTTTACACACAAAATGTACACATATTTACACACAAAAATTTACAGACGGAATATACTCGTTTACACAATAAAATTTCTTACAGTGTAGCTATATTAGAGTGTTTCATAATAGTGTTTCAAGCTAATAAATTACATTATATAAATTATATTTGTAATATTATTAAAATATTTAAGCCTTGTAATGTAACGTTACGAATTTAATTTACATTGTTTAAACACATCTAATTAAATTTTGTCCGTTATACCAGGTTAGAAAATTCATCGCACACCTATTGCTTTTCTATAAGAAAGAGCAAGGTCGCATAATAAATAGATGGCACTGAAAAGAATGAATCAAACAGCACCAGTTAGCGAGTTGTTTATGTGTGCCCATACTTACTGAAGCATTCTCACGTCATGTTTTCACGTTAGCAATGTCGTTTAAAATGCGACTTTGCTCTTACAGCAATAGATAAAAAGTCATTTTTAGGAGGGTTAAATTTAACATTATAGGTATTAGATCAAACCGGTGGATGTAGCAAAAACAATACTGAATCTGATTATTTTCAAGATTAGTTGATTGTAAGTTCATGGTTTTATAATTATAGTTTCATAGCTCGCCAAACAGTTTTTTTTCTGCAACGAAGTTGAATTTTGGCGAAACTTGACAATAAAGTTGTAAATTGTTTTGAATGCACTTCAATTATCTATTACTATCTATTAATAAAAAATCCACAGATCTCGCAATTCTTGCAATCATCGGAGGGTGTTGAAAACAAACACAATATGTAATCATGATAAAAAATGTTCGCAATCCTTGCAACCATCGGAGACATTGGAAATCATAACACCATATTTGAAACATAATTAACTGTTTATTATACACGCAAGGTTATTATAAACATAGAATTTTTTAGCATTTTATTTTTGAAAAACTTAAGTAGGTAGTACTTATTAATACCATATGATCAAAAATTTATTTATTTATTTATTTATTTACGGAATATCCATTTTTACAAAATAAGGAACAATTTTTAAATCTTATTTAATTGTAATTGCAATTGCGGCTTAAATTTACCCAAATCAACTGAGAAATCCAGATTCAGAGTATTAGCCTTCCTGCAGGCTCTATCAATTGAAGAATTAAATGCATAATTTGTTCTATGAAAATCAATATAAAACGAATTCGAATTTCTAGTTGATCTACTGAGAACATAAAAATTTAACATAGATAAAGCAGCTGGGCAATCGACTATACCATTAATTAATTTATATAAAAACATTAAATCAAATTTAGTTCTTCTTACTTCAAGAAGTTCAACATCAAAATATGCTCTCAGCACTTCCGAATTCACATTAGAAAGAGAAACGTTAGATTTAAAAAATAAAAATCTCAAAAATCGATTTTGAACTTTCTCGATCAGACATTTACAATTGGAGTAATAAGGCGACCAAATAATAGAACTAAATTCTAGGTTCGATCTAACAATAGAAAAATATAAACACTTAATACAATTAATATTTTTAAAATCTTTTAAATTTCGCTTTAAAAAACCTAACAATTTCAACGACTTATTTATTAACTTGAATTGAAATGTGTTCGTTAAAACACAGCTTATTATCGTAGGTAACTCCAAGATCTTTAATAGTATTTATGTTATCAAGAAGAACGTTGCCAATGTTATAGAAATTGAAAATGGGATTTTCGTTCCTAAAAAGTTGAAGAACTTTGCATTTTTCAGCGTTAAGTTGCATGCCATTTACTTGACACCAATTGAAAATACTGTTTAAAACACTTTGTATTTTAGCGCAGTCATCCGGCGAACGTATAATATGATATAACTTAAGATCATCTGCAAACATGAGAAATTTACAATCATTCATAGTAACCGAAATGTCGTTTATAAAACAGGGAAATAAAAGTGTGGATAAATGTCCACCTTGAGGGACACCAGAAGTTACTTCAATAATATCTGACAGAACATTATATATTTTAACAGCTTGTTGTCTATTTGTAAGGTAATCAGAAAGCCAATTGTACATTTTGCCACTCAGACCTAATGATAACATTTTTTTTAATAAAATATAATAAGGTACTTTATCAAACGCTTTGGAAAAATCAGTATATATTGTGTCTTCCTGAAACCCCTTTTCAAGGGCATCTAACACATCATTTTGGAAACATAATAAATTTGTTACAGTGGATCGGCCTTTGCAAAAACCATGCTGTTCATCAATAATAACATTATGGAAATGACTGTCAAAATACTTGCTCACAAGTTTTTCAAAAATTTTTGGTATTTATTTAGATAAAGGGTGGCCATGGTGAATAGATAATAAATAAATAAAAATAGAAAATAAACCCGTACTTTAATAACTAAGTTTTATTTGACAAGCTGATTAGCTTACAAACTTATATAATTTCCACTACTGACGATGAATCAAAAATGCAAGGTAAATTCAGAATTCCAAAGCCACCCTTTATCTAAATAATTTTTGATCATATGGTATAATACTTCTTATACACATCTCAATTTACGAGTTAGGTAGTAAGAAATAATAAAAATCATTTTTAATTAACCAACTTATTTATAGCCCTCGGCTACTACTTTTCTACTCAGTGTCAGTTTTTTCTTTTATAGTGTAATATACTATTTCTAAGCAGATAGCACCTACCATCCGTTGTCTTTAATCATAAATGAGTATACATATTTTTTTATATTAACAACATTAAAATCCAGTCCGCCTTGCACGTGTTTAACATAAACAACCCTGAACATTACCATACTGTTCTAAAACCACAGAATAGGTACCCTCTTTATCTAAAACTCACATACAAAACTATAACCATTGACCACAAACCAGCATAATGTGGTCCAGATAAACAATTTCATATTTAGTTTAAAATACTATAGGTACTTTTCAAAACTCTCTTTTCAGCTAATTTCTAAAATTTAAGGATATAAAAAATTCTTACAGCTATACAGGGTGGTTCGAATTTTTCCTTTAATAATTTGGGAATCAATTAAAAATGTTAAAATAATATCAATTTTCTTAATAAACTTATATCGAAAACTCAACCGTTTCAGAAATACAGGGTGTTGAAGTTGCATATTTTTTTTTAATAAATTCAATATCTCCTGAACCAAAGGGAATAATTTATTGAAATTTGGTGGATATTATTTTATTAATAAGTATCATGTTTAATCATCATAATTTGTTTTCCTATTTCAAGCAGTGGCGTAACCACAGGGTGAGATTATTTCTTTTTATATAAAAACAATACTTCCTTATACTACGTATAAGAAAGTAAAAAGGTACGCCAGTGATATAATATTTTTTCTACATTTCTGAAATTAGCAGTCGATTTACGAAAAAAAGTCCTTTTGTAGTTTTTTCCTAAAACGTATCGTTTTATAGTAAATTTTTAATTAGAATTCATTGTAGGTAATTTGTCGCAACAAGACAAGTACCTATCCTATGTATTTCAAACAAATAAATTAAAAATAAAACAACTAAATTTATTTTACAACAGAAACTTAAATCATTGGAGGAACTGCTCAAAATAAAAAAAAAGTTCAGGAGATATTAAATTTATTAAAAAATATATGTAATTTCAACACCCTGTATATCTGAAACGGTTGAGATTTAGATATAAGTTTATTTATTATTATTTATTATTAAGAAAATTGATATTATTTTAACATTTTTAATTGATTCCCAAATTATCGAAAGTTCAATTCGGACCACCCTGTATATGTACTTGGTACTTGTCTTATTGCAATAAATTACCTACAATGACTTCTAATTAGTATTTTACTGTATAACGATTTGTTTTACAAAAAAACTACAAGAAAACTTTGTTTTCTTAAATCGACTGCTGATTTCAAAAATGTAGAAAAAAATGTATTATATCATTGGCGTACCACTTTTTTTTCTAAAAAGAAATAATTTCAACTTCGTGGTTACGCCACTGCTTGAAGTAGGAAAACAAATTATGGTGTTTAATATGGTACTTATTAAGAAAATAATATCCACCAAATTTCATTAAAATATTCCCATTGGTTCAGGAGATATTAATTTAATTTTAAAAAAATATACAACTTCAACACCCAGTATTTCTGAAACGGTTGAGTTTTCGATATAAGTTTATTTAGAAAATTGATGTTTTTTTAAGGTTTTCTATTGATTCCCAAATTATCGAAGGTAAAATTCGGACCACCCTGTATAATAGTAATCGTATAAACGTGTTTGTGTTGTTTTCTACATGTTTTCAACAAATTAAGAACTACCTGGTCTAGTTTGTTGCATTGAACCATTTCATGTTAAAGCGAGAAAATTCTACTGTTATTAAATTTTAAGTTTTTTTTTTAATAATTATTTAAATAACATTTATATTTATTAAGTAAAATCGTACTTACTCAAATTTACTGCTGTTCAGCTTTGAAATTTAGATTAATAGATTATACGCTGTGATTATTCAAAAATACTAGTTTTAAATTTTTTCATTCATTTAAATTACCCAGTCTGTTAATATTACAACGATACAGGAACATCCCACCCATTCCGGTCACCATCATATCATCATCACTCTGATCAGTACAATTTTACTGAAAGGGCAACATTCCAACATTGGACACTGATCGTGCATTTCAACCTATCTATCTCATCTAACTGCGCTGCGTGACGCTTGAGCGTTTCAGTCAGCCCCGGAATCCTGCATAACATAAGTGTTTTCAACACTAAAACGAATGGGAATAGCAGAGTACGAATTTTTGTTAGTTACCTTGACTATTTTTTTCTGTTCTCGGAATACATTCAATTATTTTGTATACCTAGTCCAGTTTGAACTAATAAAGCTGAGGATGACGAAGAGCGTATACACCACTGTGAATATCAAGTAGCAAATTTCAAAGCTTTTTCTATAAGTTTTTTAAAATATTATAGACTATTTTTATTGCTCATAATATGTTGCAGTAACGAGTTTTATTATTAAATCTTAAAATCCAAAACACACTTGCTGTAAATGTTAGTGCTAGCTAGAAAGGTTTATAGTTTTGATTGGTTTGTTTTATATCCAGAGCACGTGGCCACACAGAAGCCCCATTAAAGTGATATAAAAAAAAGAATTTTATTGGCCATTCTTCAAGATCATAAAAAACAGAAAGTAATCTTTTTTCTAAGAACAAATCGAAATGCTCCCTAAAATGCCCCACCTATTATTTAATCATAAATATATTGCTGATGTAAAACTTTTTCTAATACAGTAAAAGAATAAGTATAATTGTAAATCTACTTATATGTACGTTGATGTAATGCAAATATTTTATAGAATACTAAAAGCCAGCCTACATAGGTACCTACCTATATGTTCTTACTTGTTTGAATTTTAAAAGTTAACTTGAGAGAAAGCATTCACACTATTATTTACAACATAAATGATTTGGTGAAACATTAATTCAAAATAAAGCGTTTCTTTAATAACGGTGAATAACGCAAAGAAACCAAGAGAAAACTTTTCTCCATTAAAGCGTAAGCGCAAGTTCAAAGGTTACCAACGAAATTTGAAAATTTCAAAGTTGAGTTTTAATGTTTATAAAAGGTTTTACTTTAGAATCAGAGGTGAATTAAAATGTTTGAGAAATTTTAAAGGCAATATCAATTTATATAATGAGTTGATGCGAATCAATAGAGGGGTGACGTGTTACAAGTAAACGAGTTGTTCGCTGGCGATTATTAAATTACATCTAGACGCTTCAAATCGGTATCGTTTCACGATAATTGGACACGAACTGTTGCAAACTACCTAAACGCCATTCCATACCTTAAATCGTGTCTGCCAGCCGCGGTAAATCATTTTGTGTACCAACCGGTGTAACTGCACATAAAATATTTTAACTCAATAAGTACTGCACATCTATTTTCTCAATGTTCCACTTATTTATTACATTATCTGAATTTTCTGCGGCCGCTCCACCACCATAGACGTTTCCCGAGAAAAATTAATGTGGTTTCGGACACGTAGGCAGGATTTAAACTTATTTTGCTCCAGTTTTTGCCAGAATAACTCCTGGGGTTAATTGATATCGGCGCTAGATTATTTGGAGATCGTGTCAAAGTTTTTAACGACGGGTTAATAGACTGCGATCTTAGGAAGATATCACAAATGCCTACCAATTTTTAATGATAGAATATGAGGAATAAAAATAGTGGAACCTACATTACAATTTATATGAAATCATCATGAATAGCCAGATTTTGTTTTTATGTTAATGAACGGCAAATATTTCAAGAAAACTTTTGTAAAATGTTCGTTATTTTTCAAATTAGTGTGCCTAGTGTGTTTAGTTTTTGGCTACATGTTTAATAATTTATCATAATATTCATGGAATAAGTGATTATGTGAGTTTTATTATTCTAAATCATTTTTAATGTAATAAAGTACCTAATTTAGTTTTAAAATTGTCTGGAAACTAAAAACAGTGTCCGGAAATACCCTGATGTCTGAATTTATAGGGGAACAAAAACGTATGAAAGCTTTAATAATCGATAGCTGTAAATATTAAAAGCTTTAATATTTTATTATAAATCAGAGTAATGAAAGAAAAATGTTGAATCATGGTTGTTTTTTTATGTTTTTAGGTCTTTTCACATTCTATATGCTGGTGCTTAAATTTATTATTATATATTTTTAAATGAACGGCTGTAAAAGCGTTACGAATTCCATATTAATAATAAATATTTGATTTGCGGTGGATAATAATGTATATAATTTCATTTTCCACACACATTTATGTAATTTATTACCTAATAATTTCTACCAAAATTTATAGTTAATATAAATTAAAAATATTGGTTTGTTTTGGTCAGATTATACATTAATCTGATTATTGTTTTATTAGTCATTTTTACACATATGTGGATTTATATTTTGAATAATTTGAAAATTTCGTATATGTACATGTACAGCAGATATTACTAATTTTAATTTTTAAGAATTTTGAATACTTAAATCTGTGAAGTTACCCTACCTCCAAACACACTTATTTCGCAAAAAAGTGTAAACACAAATAAAGAGCGAGCAAATAAATTTGTAATCGAGTCATCCATGAACGCGAAATCGTATATAGTTACTTGAACTGCATTACAATAAAATGTCAGTTGAAAGCTAAAATGGTTCAAGTTAAAGACATACGGTTTCAAATCCATGGATGACTCGATTACAAATTTATTTGCTCGCACGATATATTATTTAAACGTTTAAATTCAATTAAAAATTAATATATTCTCTTTACTTAGGTACTTGTTAGTACCGTAATTTAACCTTTGGGTAATTTTTTCCTAATCTTATAAATGACGACAGATGCACTAAAGTAAAATTTTACGCCATAAAAATCACTTTGAAAGTGCGTAAAGTACAATATATACCTATGTGCAAAATAGCTATTTATATCAGTAGGGTGGAAAGTGACACATTACTGAACGAGAAGGCATATTTCACTACAAGCGAGTGCTGAAATGAAAGCCGTCGAAGTCAGTAAAGACACTTTTTATTATACTTACCTGAAAACACTTTGTTTTCATCTGTTTTTGCAATGACGTAAAGGTGACATTTTCAGAACAGCACACGGAAAACTTTTCCCGATCTCCTATTCTTTTTTCCGTGCGCTAAATCTGAGAGAAAATAAAACATTGCTGATAATAAACAAGTCGTTGCTATGGAAATGTTAATCGTGTTGGCCTACTATTTTTTCGATGTAATATTATTACTTTGAAAATAAAATGTTCTAAAATTACTTCTAATCCTTTTTTGGGTTGTTTTAAGATAAGTATAATAAAAAATATCGTTCATTACACATCCAGAAATGGATTTTCCGTGCTTGCATGACTTCCCGTGTTCGGCTTCGCTTCCCACAAGAATTTGTCACGCGCGCACAGAAAAATCCTTATTTCCAGACTGGTAATGAAATATACTATTTCTGCCATATTTCATACACTACGTTTTGGAAAATAAGTTTTTCTAAACTCATTTTATTTTAAAAATTGGTACTTCCTTGCAAATGTGTAGCAAAGTACGAGTACCTACCATTTTCTAAACTAATCAAACTGAAGAAAAATATATGTATTTGAAATTGCCTGCGATATGGGTGCATAGTGTTAGAAGATCCACTCTGTAGAATATAATATACATACAGGGTGTTTTAAGAAAGACAATATGACTATTGTCCCTAACTCTGAAGTTCACATGACCATTTGTTTTCAACCATATAACACACTGGCAGGTATACAGTATACAATCTCTTATATTCTTATCAAATTAAGTATATCTTCAGATTTTATATATTCAGAATTAATTTAAAGGGTTTCATGACAACAATTTTAATATCAGCGACTTACCAACCTTTGTTTTGAAGATTGAGTAGGTGATTAAAAATAATATAGCGATGAAACGTCAAATTCTCGTTTCGTTCCTAGTGATTTTTTAGGTGAAGAAATCCTATACGTAATCGACTAGATATCATTGTGTGATATCAATTTTATATATGGGCAAACACCGAAAGGTAATAGTGTATACAAGGAAACATGTTTGTTATGGTTATTAAAGCCGTTAAATAAACACAATTGTTATTGAATGTACCGCGCTCAGATAGTTAGTTTTTACGAGTCCATATAATTTTGCTTGATGTTATGCCTATAAGGTGCAATTACACGGGCAAAATCTCTTCGTTCGTACAAAGTTTACCAATAAATAAAGTATACGACATTACGGAGCGTTCACAAGTGGGACCGTTAAAATTTCAGATGCAAATAATATTCGTTTAAGTGTGCTATTTCAAGAGCAATCTTTTTATTGTCGGATTTGTGTGTGATTTCGTGCGCGCTTCTCTTTTTCTCTATATTCTCCACCAGCCTCAATTTCTAGAGTCATAAAAGAGATTCGCCGGCATATGCTACTTGGAGGCCTCTATATATCCAGGGATATATGTACGGCTTGTATGCTGGTAATATTAAGAGAATTAATGGTATAAGCAAGCACCGAAATAATCTTAGCAACAAACCGTTGGCCATTTTATTCCGCTATTTTTCTTCATGAAAACTGTTAGAAGGGATATATCTTCTATTAGCTTAATGAAAACATATTTTGTAGACCGGTATTAATTTTACAGGTGAGTTCCTGGCTTCTAGACGGCGCTACAAGGAGGCGGCCGGCATGTACGAGAAGGCGGCTGAATTACGGCCGGGGGATTATGAACTGGCTGTGGCTGCAGCGACCGCCATGCGACAAGCTGCTAGACATCATGACGCTGAAAGATGGTACAGGAAGGCAGTTTCTCTCAAACCAACTGTGAGTATATTAAGGTTGACTACTGAATAATGTAATTTATCACAAAGTCTATCTAATTGAATCATATTTGCCAGACGCCGGCCAGGACGAACTTCATTAACACCCAACATTTTATTATTGCACTTTTTTGTACACAATATTAAATGTGGTAGGGAAAACTTTTAATGAAGTATTTCCTGTCACATTATATAATACAGATAATTATTAAAGTTTCGTGGTTACTTTTTAGAGTAGTGATTAAATTCAAAATCTGTAACCCAATTTTAGAAAAATGTATATAACATGTATATAAAGCTACCCTGACCGCTTTCTCAGACATGTATTGTAAAAAACGAAAATCAAGACTTCCAAATATCTATAAGCAATCATATAAACTAAGTACTCAATCTTCTGTAATATGCTTACAGTTCGTCCCCGGATGGGCGCAACTATAGACGTATTAGAATTTTCTCTTTATAGAATGTCGCCCGGTTTGGTTATTAGAAAATAATTTTGTTTTTTTTTTAATTATCTATTAGGGAAAACTAATTTCTCTTCAGGTATAATATATTATGTGATAAAACCATTGTGTAAGACAACTATAATCTCTCATTTTTACCTAGCGGTTTACTAATGGTAAATAAACATTTCTTTAAAAAATAAAATTAATTATCATAGTTGACCGATCTTTTAGAAATTTCGTATACCTACCTAGTAGGTAAATTTTATAACCCTATATCCCTGCATAGTTTATCCATATTATTCCAAGAACCTTTTCAATATCGTATTGAATAAGAATAATTAAAATAAATTGTATGAACACAGTTTGTTGAGTAAATTGCAGAGAAGTAGGTAAATACGAAAGATTATAACAAAGTAACAGATAAAGTTGAATTTATCTACGATTTATATTGCTCAAACGGAAAAGAATTTACTCTGATATGTAGAAGTTGTTTATATTATTTTTTTCTAGAGTGAACAAATGTATTGTAAAATTAATTAAAAAGTCTTTAATTCTACGAGTATTGAATTTACTTTTATTTTTATAGCATACTATGGAAACAATAATAAAGGACAATTATTGATAATCATATATTAAGGTCGTGCAGCTGACGAACTTTCCAAACAAAATTGAATTTTCTTTATACAATTTGAGTGGTTATTTGAAATATTATTCTACAAAACATTAATATATAATTTTCAAAACTAATAAAATTGGACTTCAGCGAAAAATCTAGACGGAAGATACTTAATTAAATGTCCGAGAGAACATTTTGAAAGTTCTGTTAAAAATATGTTTCAATTTGCTATTTTATAAATCCAGTTATTTATAAATAGGTATATATTTTAAAATACGGGTAGGCACTTAATACAGTTTACTACTATTTTACTAATGTGTCGGTACCTACATGATAACTAATAAGAAATTGAATTTATGTAAATCTAACCTAATACGTAGTATTATCGATTATTTTCATTAACGACTTGGATTTGTTATACCTTTTATATTTTTGTGCCCATAAACATTCTGTTATCGTTAACCGTTAAAGTAAAATAAAAAGCAAAAAGGATTAAAAGTCACTAAATGTTATTTACCATTAAGGAGAAGAAATATATGTAGGCAATATCCATTTAGGTAATTATTAATTTATATGGACAACACCAGTAAAAAAACATTATATTTACATTAACAAATTGGAAAAGCACATTCCGAAATACCTATTTCATTGTGTTTGGTTGACTTCCGAAATTTTTTATTCACTAGATAATATTGATTCGATGGAAATTGTACATAGACATAATCTAATATGTAATCTTCTTGTCTTTTTATAACATAATGTTACATGGTAAAAACATCAATTTTTTAAGTGTAGTTCTTATGAATTATATAACGACCAACTATTACATTGATTGAATTTTTTATCGATTTATTAAAATAACATGGAAGCATTTTAATAATTAAAACAAAAAATGGGTTACAGATTTGTCATTAATATTTAATCGTATCAGTAGTCAATTCAAGAAAAATCTAAATCTAAAATATTTTTTTACCATTCAATGTAATGGTGCATATGGTAATAAATTCTTAATGAATGCACTTAAACTATCCGAACATAGACTATTAAATTAATAGAAAATCTGAAGAGTGCTTAAATGGAGGATATGCTAATCTGAGTATAATCTGTTGACTTATAATGACTTTCTCTTTCAGGATGCGCGCAGCCATACAAATTTAGGTGCCATCCTACACCTAAATGGCAAATACAGGGAAGCAGCTGACAGCTATCGGGAAGCTCTTCGACTTCAACCAAATGACGTAACGACCTTAACGAATTTGCACAGACTGCACAGCGTAATGACTTGACGGTAACGAATTTGATAAATTAACTATAAATTAGATTTAAAGGCACATATATCAAGCCATAACTCAAAACAGAGAATGTGCCTTTGACTGGCTCAAAGTAAGTTATCCAATATATGAAAAGGTTTTTATCAACGAAAATATCAATGTGCACATGCCGGCGAAATGGGACCACCATGTGTAGCTATGCTCGGCAAAACACAAGATTATGACAATATTTGAATGACGATCGATAGTGATATTTTTGTTACATTGCATAAAGTTATTTTTTTTAAATATTAAACTTAAGGAAAGTGATATTGTACATAGTATTTTGGTTAACATTCCGATTAAAGAAATAAATAAAATAAAATTACATATCTTTTAATCTGTGTCATGTTTTGTATTGAATAAAGCTTTCTACCATTGTTCATGTTCCAAATATAAGCTTTGAACAGTAATGTTTTCAGACAATGTTGGCTTTTAATGGGTCGTATGCTGTATTTACATATGTATTTATGAAATATTGTAAAATAAAGCTTTAACTTATTTTGTGTACTTCTAACTTTTATTGATTACCCTTCCTTTTCAGCCGAAATTCTTCGTCTTCACCCTCATTCACTACAAGACAATGTTGAAATTTGTAACATTTGCACCAAAACGTTAAAACATTATTTCGAAAATAATTAAATTAAAAACTAACATTAAAATTTAAAAATGTTGTATGTAAAACATGTCCAGAATATGTTATTTTTAGTTTAAATAATTTTGAATTAACTACACCTAGTGGTTAGCAGAAACTGCAGTATACCATTGTATAAAGCTAAATAACCAGTTTCAGAAGCTGAATAATAAGTACCTACTGTAATGTAAGAGTCATAAGTAAAGAGTTAGACACGTTCATCTTTATGTATTGTAATTATATATTAAGGGTATGAGAAGGTAATTTGGTACCTATAATAAATATTTACACAAATATAGATCCAATTTATGGATGCTAGTTTCAAATATAATTATACCGAGGTTACACTTTCTCCAGAAAATAGGTAAGTTTTCCAGTTTGTGCTAAATGACCTAATAGTATATTATTATACGAGTTTTATAAGACGCTATATTGTGGCACAAGTTGTTTGAAGTACGACGAGCGAAGCGAGGAGTGCTTCAAAGGAACGAGTGCCACAATAATGTCTTATAAAACAAGTGTAATATACAATTTTTTCTATTTTGCATCTATTTATACTTTAAATTTAAGAATATGTGCAAAATATAAACCTAGGAATATTTGGAATGATTTGACAATGGTTGGTAACACTAACCAAACATAACCAAACAGTAAAACAAGGTTAATTTGAAATTAGTTGTCAATTTTACTTCACAACCAGCAACAAGCTTTTTTGGCATTCTATTGAAATGTGTAAACAAGCAAGAATAAGTAATACACCATCTGAACTAAGAAAAAGAGCCCAATTAGCTATAAATGATTTACTTTTGAAGAAATAATAATAAAATGTTCAAAATTTCACTATTTTCTTTTCTACAATTTTGTGAGGTTGGCTTTGGCTTTTGACGCTGCGTTACCCACATGTCATTGGAAATTAATGTCAAGCAATGTTACCACTATGAAAAAATAAAAAGCGTGAGTTCATAATGAAACTATTATGAAACCCGTTTGAGTTTTATAATGACTCTGTTAGAGACGCAAAATAGAAAGAAATAATTATGAGTTTATCGAGATTGATCTGTTTGATTTTATTATAATATTAGGTAATCAAAAATGGTTTAGATTTGATTTTGTAAGGTTGAGTTAGACTAGAACTAGATTGATAGTGCTACAATTTTAGTAGAAATGTAGGTATACAGTGTGATTCAAATTCGATCCCCACCATTACGATCTCGTAAACCGTAAGAGATACAGGGTCGGTTAAATGGGACAAAATTTGAGGGATTCGAAGTGTAAAATGAATCTGTCATCAAAACTGCGATATCTCTTTTCGTTCCTGAATTATTCTGAAAAAACTGAAAAAGTCGATTTTTTATTTTTCTGTCTAGTTCGGTTATTTCATAACCGATTTTAATTTAATAAAAACATTATTAGAGCAACTTTTTATGGTCTACACGATTAGATACAAAAAAAAATTTTTGGACGTTTCGTTTTCGTGAAACCATCATCAGGTTCATGTTTTCTTATGGGCGCCATATTTGATTTTGATGTCATATTTTAGCATATATTTATGCAAAAATTCGAAACCTTGCAACTTTCTTTAGAATCTTATAGCGTTTTCGATTGGTAAAATGAGTGCAATTTCGTGCAATGCTATTGGTCAAATTCAATTTGTCAAATATTTTTCACCAATCACGCTTTCAGAAATTGCACTTAGTGCGCACTCATTTTACCAATCGAAAACGCTATAAAACTCTAACACATTAAAAAATCAAATCTATAGCATAATTTACCAGAACTTGCGTACACGTGATTTATTATTTTTATATATTTATTTACATTATTTTTTTGTTTTTATTTGTTTTAAAACAAATAAAAAGATGAATAATGTAAACGCAGGAGAATGTAACGTCATTAAATATTTGTGACGTGCACGCAAGTTCTCGTAAATTATGCTATAACTGATTCTTTGTGGACCAAAAGGATCCATTCAACTGGATTATTTTACCTAGTTGACTTCTTTCTAGAAAAGTATTTGAAGAATAACAGTCTTGTTAATGTTTACCTAAGTATATGTAAATAATTCGTTTATTTGAACTCGAGAAGGACCTGTAATTTCTCCCTTTACGACAGTGACACTAGTAAAAATAGACGAGAGTTTATTGTACATTTGTCTAACGACCACATAGTTGCTTTCCGATTAAATGAAGCATTCAACAAATTCCCATTAATAATAACCATCAGTTCATTTCTACTACCATCAAAATAAGGAAGAAACACCTTTAGGAAAACTTATTTTTTAATTTTTAATAGCAGATAAACGCATTTAAAACTTATTAGCGCAAGAATATTTGAATCCGTAACACTAGGCGATATTTCAGAAGATTCGATGAATTTCAATATGGGTTATTTAGATAAAATAGAAGAAAAGCTATAAGTGTAAAAATTCAGTACACCAATAAACGAATTACTTATCAGCAAAATTATCTCTGTCATCCTAAAGCTACTTTCACAAACTTGAAATTAGTGAACAACATTTCTGGGTGTAATAACGCCAGTGTTTGGTTTATCGAGTTGATTACAGGTGTTTTCGGAAAGTTACTCGAGTTAACTTGGGTAAATTATCCTTCTTTGTCTCGTACACACACGCAGGTTATAAGATTATGTCCATTTCAGTCACCCAGACTTAACTCGAGTAACTTTCCGAAAACGCCTTATACCAGGTGATTTATTAGTTCTATGACAAACTTTGACAGATAAAACCTGATGCGATTCTGAAAAAAAATGTTATTGTATAAACATTTGGTCTAAGGTATGTTTGGTTCAATTTTTAATATTCTGACTCCATAAACACGTGGTAGTCGTGTGATGAGCACGAAACGCCCACTAAAACGAGTCGAAACCATGTTCCTATAACATTTTTTTCTTAGAAACACCTCAGATGTCATCTGACAAAATAGATGTAATAAATTACTCTGTAGTCACAACATCAAAATTAGTAGTAAAAATTTGCAAATTCCAAACTTTTTCCACTAATTCACCGGCTTTTTTTTTAACTCTCAATGGGCTAAATTCTGAAAATATCCTTTAGATGACAATACGCAAATGCTGTAATAATTGTGTTCACTAATTTTTACTAATGCCCGATTCGTTCGGATTAAATAAATGTTCATGGGTGTCGTAATATTAGATTAATATAGCATGGTTTTTTCTTTCTTGAATTGGCAATTTTTAGTCTCAACTCAATAATATTCTCTTGTACTATTGAATTCTTTCAATTTATCCCTCTCGTCATCGTTTTAATATTTTTAATTTTCGTATATCGTATTAACGACGTTGGTCGTTTAGACTTTACGAAACTATATTCGACTCCCTAGCACTGACAATAAGAAAGCTTAACGGCGTCTGCTGTAGATCACAAATAAACTTGTGACGAAATGGACAAGTTAAAAGAATCCAGCTGTATATTAAAATCACCCTGTATATACAGATAGCATTTAACAATTATTTTGGAAATTTGATAAACAGAGATCTAATTTGGTCAGCTATAACAATTTCAAATATTGGAAAATATTTACAACGAGGAAGAATTTAAATGAATATTAATTCCTGTTATAAGGAAATCGGTAATCTTGATTCCATTAATTTACGATTAAATTATTTCAATATATCAAATGTATAAGCAATTTTGTTGAGCATGTACCAACTTTATTTGTTCAATCATTAGACTTCATTTGGTACACATCAAAGTAATAGAAGATCAGACAAATATTTACTTTAAATATTAACGTACGCATACAGGCAGTGTTTAATCAATTTATATATTACTTTACTTCCTTCCTGCGTTTGGTTTTCATTATGTATTCATAAACATTTATGAATAATGTGCTATATTTAAATCATAACATCAACAATATGAAAGTGGAGTCAATGGCAGACTTTGAAAAGTGGGGAAATGTATTTTGCAAAGAAAAAAATATTACCATGTCTTTGAAAGGAAACATGATATATAATTCAAGAAAATTATCAAAGAACTTTTTTTAATTTGTATAATAGAACTTGAGTCATTATTATTCTCCCACACATTTTGTTTATTTCCTCAAGGTTTCTTATTCTCTTGACTTTTTTTCCTTTTGCTCAATACATCATTATGTACACCTAATTGCAATTCTTTGTAAATTTCCAGATTATTACCAAGCTGGTATTAATGTATGTACTTACAAATTGTAATCCTGAAGTCAAATTATTTCAACAGAAATTCTAACGTGTTTGGTGACGTGGTACCCATGAGACTCCAACTAATTGCAAGGAGAAATTAACATGACAAACCGTCTTAAATTATTTAATATAAGGAAGGTAAACAGAACTAAGTCATTTAACTAACTTGTGATTATACTAGAAAAATTGTACCACGACTCAAATTAAATTATTAAAAAATAAGAATAAATACCAGTACTTTTAAATAGGAATACACACCCTGTTGATCCTTGTGAAAATCTAAACTTCAAACAACTAGTTCCCAACCAACCAATCTGACTAATGGCCCCAATAATTCAGCAGCAAGAAAATGAGGTAAAACTTTAACAAAGTCAGACTTTTTTTGTATTGTGTCAAAGTTTTCACCAGAATAAATACGTCTTCACGGAGCTTTGTCTGAAAAATTGTATACTAATCGATACTGATATTTTTAACTACATTTATGTATTATGCGTGGAGAAGACATAACATTTTACGTAAATGATGTTCACATTAATTGATATGCTTATGCATGTTCGGTTGGGTTTATAATTTGACGGACATTTTCAGAGGCGAAATAACCATTTTGTGGCATATTTTTAAACGGGCCTACATGACCAACATGTAACAAATTGAAACTGTGATAACGTTGTCCATTCACTACAGTTCTTTAATTTTAACTGACATATCAGTATATTTATACCGCGTTTATCTGAATTATTTACATATTCGTATAATTTGAGTTATCCTATCAATTAAAAAACCCATGCTTACTGAGCCAGGGATTCACAAATTGCAAATATTTTATTAATGCCAACTGAGCAAAATTATATATATTTGATTTTACTGGATAAAAAACTGTACTCATTAGCCAGGTTAGCAAAAACTGGTGTAATTTGTAAATAAATATATTTAATAAAAACATGTCATCGCAATGAGTTTTCTGGGGGAATGATAAACTGAAACATTTATATTTTTACTACTCACACTAAAGGTACTTTTAGTTTAAGCACTTGCATTCAGAAACCTTCCTCCAGATGTATATTTAGTTTTAATGTAGGTACTTATAAATATTTCACTAAAAGTTTTCTCGCATAAATATTCATTAGTGATGTTCTTTTAATTTCAAGTGTCTCAACGCGTTCATAAAAATTGTATATTAGTCAATTAAGAGTATTATTCAGGCGTGCGTTGTACAATATTTTCAGTTAATGTGCTTAGATAAACCTAATTTCAGTTTCGTACATTTAATTTTAAATATTGGAAAACTATTTATAACAAGAATTTAAATGAATATTAATTTCTATTATAATGAAATTGGTAATCTTGATTCCACCAATTTACGATTTAATTATTACAACATATCAAAAGTTTTTTATTAGTGATGTTTTTTAATTTCAAGTGCCTTAACGCGTTTATAAGAATGTTATGATGCAAGTTAATTAAAAAGCATATTATTCAGACATTGCATATTATTTTCAGTTAATGTGCGTAGATAAACCTAATTTCAATTTCAATTAAAAAAAAAATCTTTTAGTGGTGCAGTAAATTTATTAACCGTTTATATTTTTGCCGTAAGATATCTGGAAAATCATTCCCACTGAATTTTTGTGCAAGTGATTGACGAGCTATTTGCCCTGATTTAGTCGATCAGAACGGAAATCCCTCACAGCTACCTGTCAAACCTTTAATGAACCCGATTATAACAGCTGTTTGGGTCCAAGTTTCTCTATTTCCGCCATTACAGGCTAACATTAATTACGTTTGTATTTTTGATGTCTCAAATATCTTTGATTCTCAATTTACTGTTAATAAATCATTTGATATTTTGATTAGATTTTACCTTTAATATAGAAATACATACAAATGATTTAATTACATCGAAGTACCTAAGTATTGTTTATTTATTTAATGCTGGTAACGTCTGTCGTTATGTTAAAAATAACAGGGAATACCTAGATGTTTTATTTTTATCTGCTCTAATACCACTTAGGCGTTTATTTTTTGTTGTTTTGTATATCCATCGAAATCCATCTATTTTATTCATTCTCCTCGAGTTCATTACATTTGCTCGCTTTTTACTTTCCTTAAGAATAGCCTTTTTTGCTGCTTTTCATTCAAGCGTTCTTTCCACTTTTCCCATTTAAATACGACTTTCAGATTATTTTATCATGCACATCCGATGTGGATATCTTATACAAGTCAAAATGAGCTTTTTTCTTCTGCATATGAACAAATATTAAACGCGAAAAATGATGTTTTACTCTAATAGAATGAAATATTAAATTCTTTATGTGATTTTTGTTAAATTTATCTAAAATAGCAGAAGCACAAGTTTGAATTTAGTAAAATGCCATTTTTCTCGGAGCAGACCTCAGCCGTTTGTTTTTAAAGTTATTGAAGTTGGAGGATTACGTTTGGAAAACCTGGAATTTTGCCCAACCTTTGTATGATTAGAAATTTATTTACTCTACTCGCAATCATAAAATATAACAGATTTTCAATTGTAATTTAGCGCTGATGGAATCCACAGCGATTATACCTACATTAAAGTAGAATTTAGTACAAAAAAAGGCAGATTAGGGGTAAATAAAAAAAGTACATATGTAAGTAGATAGGTATTGGTACCGACAGGAATTATACAATTAAAACTGGTTCTACATATAATAGATTTGATGAAACTGCTTTTGATTGTAATTTCTTGATAAAATGTAAATAAATGTAAAAAGCTGAATATAATAATAAAATGAAGTTTTGTGATTATTTTTATTCTAGTAGGTAAAGTTGGTGTTAGTGTTTACCGCGCATTCATCCACAGTAAGCAGGTTCGAAAAATCCAGTCACATGTCTTTTACTATTAGAACACTAGTTTTTCCAGGGAGCAGAGTAATACTCAAATTATATAAGGTATTCAGTCAGTGAGTTCATTTTTCGTCAAATACACAACACATAAACATAGATCTTTAATCTGTACAGACTAATATCTAAAACAAACAATTTAAGTTTATTAACTCGCCTCTGCATTGCAGCTTAAACCTATTTCATAGTGTTTAATAAACAAAGTCTTATTATTTATTAAATTGGAACGTTTATTTAACAAGCTATTTCCTCCCTTTATAAGGGACTAATATCTAGACATTGGGTAAAGCGACTTCGGTATCTTTAAACTAATATCGTTGTATCTCGGTTACACAGAATTCAGAGGGAAATGGCTAATAACCGTAACTTCATGTCCCTTCTCGGTTAAAGCTTCCATCAGGGCTTCAGAATGTAATACAGACTTTTACAGCTTCAGAAAGTAGTCTTGCAGTTTTAAAACAGTTTCAGGTGGATTTTTCCCCTTTTATATTACCCAATATTAAATTTAAACTGTTCTTTGAAGCTTTAGCGTTTAATTATGAAATTGTAAAAGGTATGATATTAATTTTAATAATCCTCTTAACGTCTTATTTCTACAAATTATTTTTTAAGTGTAATGAAATGTGTTTTTTTAATAAATTCTAGAGAGATAAAGAGGTGAAGTTCAGTGTTTTGTATATTTTTCCTATACTTATTATTTGGGTTTATTTAACTAATTAACAGATATATATTAATATATAGATCTTTCCGATTCAAAATATCATCGTGACGAATCAGAATTACGTTATAAATTTTAGTTCAACTATAGTAATCATCGTGACAAATTACAAGCACATTATAAATTTCAGTTCAACTATAATAGTCTTTAGTGAGTAAGTAGTTGTTGTTTCGATATCAAATACTTTGGGACGTATCCACATATATTCCCCACTTCCTACTAGTGCTTGATGGGGTTTATTATGCATTGATAGTTTTTTTACATCGTAGTAAGTGAGTGATTGTGTTGAAAGTTTTACAATGTGGTGGTGCACGATATTTCTTTTAATCTTAATCAACGGTCTCACATTGACGCTTTCCTATAATATCTTAGCACTTTTCGTACATCCAGGCAAAAGCCATGTTGATGTTTTCTTACCATTAACAAAAGCTTTAGCAAAAAAAGGACACAATATTACTGTGATAAGCCACTACCCTCTCGCGAGGCCAATTCAAAACTACACTGATATTAGCTTGAAGATCGCCACTGAAGGATTTATAAACATAATCGATATTGATTTTTTTAATGGAGATCTTCTGGAAAAGCATGTGCGGACGCCTCTATTGTTACGTGAATTTGCCAAGACTTATTGTGAACACGCTTTTAAAGTGAAATCAGTTCAAAATTTATTGAAAAGCAAGCAACACTTTGATCTAGTCATAGCAGAATTTTTTAACTCCGATTGTGCTCTGGGATTCGTTAATAAATTTAAAGCGCCATTGATTGGTATGTCTTCGTGTACTATTATGCCGTGGACATCAGAACGATTTGCTAATCCTACAAATCCTGCATATATTCCAAACAATCTACTAGGTTTCTCAGATAAAATGTCATTCCTGCAACGATTGGAAAATACTGTTGGATATTTAATACATCAGTGGATTTTTGACTTCAGCATTTCGAAAAATGACGAAGAGATATCCAAAAATTATTTTGGACAAAAGGCACCGTCTGTAAGAAATATAGCTAGAAATAGTAGTTTGTTACTGGTTAACACACATTTTTCCCTGAATCTTCCAAGGCCACTGGTTCCCAATGTTATAGAAGTTGGGGGCATTCACATTGGGAAGAAAAAATCTCTTACAAAGGTAAATAACAGATACTTATACTTTTAAAATAAGTGTACGTAATAACTAATATTAAATCTGCTGAAAATGTTCAGTTGACAGTTAGCCAGGGAGGAAATTCTCTAACTCAACCGTTTTCAAAATGCATAGATTTAGATAGCAACGAGACGATAATTTTTAGTGATGGTATCCTTAAATATTTGAGTCGTTAAGCTACGAATATTTATGGTCGGTAAGCGAAAATATCGTCACAAGTGCCATGAGTTTTGAAAATGCTCAGCACATTGAGTAGAGAATCTTCTGGGTCTATTTATAATTTTCAAAAATTTGAAAGATAGTTATTGCTATACAAGACAATATGAATGGTACAATGTTATTTATACAACATAAATAATAAAAATAAAATAATTTACAAAAAAATCTAATTTACAATTTCTTTTGATTGGATCTTAAATTATTTATATTTCTCTAATTTAGTCTAGTTTTTCTAGACCAAATATAATAAAGTATTTTTTATTATACTTATCTGAAAACACCTTGTTTTCATCTGTTTTTGCAATGACGTAAAGGTGACGTTTTCAGAACAGCGCACGGAAAACTTTTCCCGATCTCCTATTCTTTTTTCCGTGCACTAAATATGACAGAAACTAAAGCATCGCCGATAATAAACAAGTCGTTGCTATGGAAATGTTAATCGTGTTTGCCTACTATTTTTACGATGTATTATAATTACTTTGAAAATAAAATGTCCTAAAATTACTTCTAATTCTTTTTTTGGGTTGTTTTTAGGTAAGTATAATAAAAAATATCGTTCATTACACGTCCAGAAATGGTTTTTTCGTGCTTGCATGACTTCCCGTGTTCGGCTTCGCCTCCCACGAGAATTTGTCACGCGCGCACGAAAAAATCCTTATTTCCAGACTGGTAATGAAATATACTATTACAGTTGTTTACATTTTTTCGTACAATGCCATCGTATAGGAAAATGCGTGAAATATTTTGTGGGACGCTGTAGAGTTCAACAGTAGAAAGACATTTGATATAAAGAGTTTTAAAAACCCATTTTTTCTAAATCCATCTATTAAGAATTTTATATTACGCAATGGGAAATTTATCACAGATACACCATTAATGGCAAAAAGCTTTTCTATTTGAAATGTTCTAGTTTTTATAATAGGATCTTATTGGTTTTCATTATTTGTCCTGCTCTTTATCCATGAAATGTGACATATGATTTAAATCATTAAAAATACACTACAATGTGACATAAATCAAATATAGTACCAATACGATAAATAGTTCAGTAAATTAGATCTTATTTTGAGAAATAGCCATAAAAATTCGGAATGTGACGATAATCTGTAGAGATATTCATTTTGATGCCTCTATTAACACATTAAATATTTGTGTCCGCAGGGGCTGTGCATGCTCAAGTTGGGGGAAGACACTAAAACTGCTTTTGACTGTAACTCAAAAACAAAGGAATATAGAACGATAGAAACTATTACAAAAAATTAAGTTTTGTAAACTTTCCTAGACAAAATATTTAAAGCAATTTTTTGTCGCTTGAATAGTTTTTCTGTTAAATGTTAGAGCCGTTTGACACGACACTAATTTTAGTACTAAATTTAATACTAATTATGCGCGCGCAGATTTAGTAAACTTGTTACAATAAATTAGAGCATGTTCTATTTTTTTGTATACAATCTGACTAAATGTGCATAAATTCGGTGCAGGAGAGTACAATGCTGTACAAAAGAAATTGAAATTAGACCTATTGTTTATTATTAATTTTTCAACTAAATCTGCGCGCGCATCACTTGTATGAAATTTAGTACTAAAATTAGCTTCGTGTCTAACGGCTCTTAATGTTAAATATTTTGTAGACTAAGTAAATATTCTCATACTTAAACTAGCTACACATAAACTGTCTTTTGTTTTTTTTTTTGAATCTATATAAGCTATTAGCTTCCAAGTTAAAATAATAAATTCCTTATTTATCTTCAGATGGAATTTACAGTTTTTAAATTAAATTTTTTCTTTAACTCAAAAATGGCTGATCTATTCAATAAATGACCAGAAGCAATTTTTGTAGAAATTTAGTTTCAGATAATAACAACATGGTCAAATTTTTAAAAAAGTAGTGGAGTACATGCTTTTTACCCATACGACTATAAGTTGTCATCACATTCGGAATTGTTCCCCGTTATTTTCCTTAATTTGACTTAGCCAAATTGGCTCAGTCAATAATAGTCCTAATAGTGATATCTTTAAAACAATAAGTCGACATTTTTTCCCCTCTAATAACGCTTTTATAAAATTAAAATCGGTGAAGTTACCGACAGTTAACAGAAAAAAATGTAATTAATTTAAATATTTTTTTATTTAAATATCACTAATATCCATTGGTCAGATCGGCATTTATATTAAACGTTTTCTCTTTGAGATTCCCTAGTAATTTTAAATTTATTAAACTTCACAGCCCACTGGGATGTTATATTCTTTTATAATAAATCTGTATTTTCTCTCCATTTAACTGATTCATTATTTATCAATTTTCTCAATTCTTGAAAACAAAAAAATTCACCATCTTGTGTATTAGGGTGGCCATTATTTTGGCAATGTTGGAATTTCTTTGCTCTCAACCTAAAAACAATCATGTTATTAAAAAAAAATTCTGGAAAGTTTGGGGCCAATCGAATATCATTAACCCGTGCCACCGAGCAGTTGAAATTTTAAATGGGTAATACCTACATGTATTTTTTGTATGTTTTTGGTACTAGAATATACAGGGTGTCACAAAATTAAGGCATTCCGAGTTCAGAGCGTTGTAGGAGATCTTACCAGGAGTAAGAGAAACTAGAGATTTTTAAAAATATAAGCAATATAGGTAATAAACAACCAATACTTACTTATACAATGAAATTTTCTACATTCTGTCGGGCACATTTCCATATAAATAACATTTTATATTAGCAAATTTTAAGATTTGACAAAGAAGTGACAAATTTCCAATATAACAAAATATCCAAAATTTCAAAAAATGTCACATACCGCGCATGAGCACAACGAACGCTCACTTAATTGTGCGAGCGAGAGGTTGCCATCGTCTGCACCGTAATTTTTGCACCACTTTTATCTTAACGCTAGCAATATAGTTAGTATTAAATATATGAGAAAACCTAACCTTCTTTGACATTTAAAGAAATGAGGTGTAATCAAAGACATGATTTTTTTTCCACCGCCAACTCAGAATGGACATTTAATGAATCACACGTTACAATATCAAATTTTTTCAAAAATTTTTATGATCATTATCCATTTGTCCCGGGCTCTTGCAAAATACATCTAGTACCTTTTTTTATCAGCTATCCTGCTATAGTGATAAAAAAAAATGATCATGAAAAAATTTGAAATATTAGGTATTATACCTTCCATCATGTACTAAAACTCTGCCGAGTTTCAGGCATTTCCGTTCAGTTTTATAAGTTCGAAATATTCAACTAAAGCATGCAAAAAATACATGTATTTATTTCTCATTTAAAATTTCAACCGCTCGGTGGCACGGGTTAATGATATCCGATTGGCCTCAAACTTTGCAGAATTTTTTTTTAATAACATGATTGTTTTTAGGGAGTGAGAGCAAAAAAATTCCAGCATTGCCAAAATAATTATATGCTAAAAAATGGCACCATAATTTTCAACCTGCTTCTGTGTGAAACACTCTACGACATAATTAATTATTACAATTAAAATAAAATTATAAAAATTACATAAACTTTTATTCTTTAAATTAAGCTTTTCTAACGACTTCAAGTCTGGCTACTAGAAAGTAGAACACTCTATACAACTACCTATATGAAAAATTTAGATACCTATTTTTCAATTATAACTGCGTATTGATGAAGTATGTAGGTATATGTAAATATTAATTTTCTTCTTTACAAACAACTGAAAATAATTCAAACCTGTCAACATGTAGAATAATACAACGAAAATCGTCGTATAATTAAATTAAAGTAGTAAAACCAGTAAAAATATTTCATACCGACCAAACACATTTCAGTTATCAGATTCGTTGTTCTGATTACCTACTGTTTATTTATAGACTACATACTTTGGGATGTCTCCAGATGTACTACTCTAATCACAGCTCCGACTGTATAATAATTTGATTAGATTCAAGTATAGGTTAAGTGTCAATCAGTGGAATAAACATTGTGGAGTGTTGTGTACTGAGTGATTTTTAAAATGTGGCGTTGCACAATATTTCTTTTAATATTAACACCGGTCTTCTGCCACAACATTTTAGCATTATTTACCCATCCTGGAAAAAGCCACGTTGATGTCTTCTTGCCACTCACAAAAGGTTTAGCCAAAAAAGGTCACAATGTCACTGTTATAAGCCATTATCCACTAGCAAAATCAATTCCAAATTACACGGATGTTAACTTGAATATACATAATGAAGACTTCATCAACATAATAGATTTAGATTTCTTTAACAACAATCGATTGGAAAAGTACTTGCGGTCGCCGTTGATATTGGGTGAGTTTGCTAAACAATTTTGTGAGGTAGCATTCAACTCAGATTCAGTCCAACATCTAATAACAAGCAAGCAAAATTTCGACTTAATAATAACAGAATTTTTCAACACTGACTGTGTCCTTGGATTTGTTAATAAATATCAAGCGCCATTGATTGGTATTACATCGAGTACCATTATGCCGTGGACATCAGAACGATTTGCCAATCCAACACACCCAGCTTATATTCCAAATAGTATGATGGATTTTTCGGACAAAATGACTTTTACACAAAGATTGGAGAATACAATAGCTAATTTTGTCCATCAAATGATCTTTGATTTTCATATATCGAGAAACGATGAGGAGATATCCAAAAAGTATTTTGGGCAAGACACACCCCCACTGAGAGCCATTGCTAGAAATGCCAGTTTATTTTTAACAAACACACATTTTTCTTTGAACCTACCAAAACCATTAGTTCCCAATGTCATAGAAGTCGGTGGAATACATATAGGAAGTCCAAAGTTGCTCCCAAAGGTAAATTAAATAGATAATGTGTTTATTATGTTGAATATTTAATTTTGCAGTAATCTAGCACATTTTTTATATTATTAATTGTATAATAAACAAAAAATATCTATAAGATAGGTATTACAGAAAATATAGATATTATTTATGTCTGTATGTCGAACTTTGAAATTATTGAGATAGCAATTGCTTTTATACAGGAAGGTTCAGAGTTTACCTTTCAAACTTCAATAGGTGATAATAATAAGAAAGTGATTGAAAGGTAAAGTCTGTAAAAATAAATTAAGACTTTTAGCATGTTTCTGTGAATATTTTAATATACGTTTAAATTAATTAGGTATATTATTTAACTATCTTAACAAATTTAATACTAAAAAAGATGCATTATTTGGCGGCAGTTTGTAAGAACAAAAATAGTCTTAAGTAAAACTGCGCCTACTAAATTTTAATAAAAACACTGATTTGTAATTTATTTTTTATATTCTGTTTTTCAAACAATCGAAGATAATTCCAATAATATACTTACCACGATTAATGAAATATACTTACCTAATAGAAGTGAACAAAGTATAAACAAACACAATCTTTATTGTTTTATGTAGACAAACTTACTATCGGACATTGCACCGATTACTTATAAACTCTTTTGAAATATCCGATATTTCCCACTACTGACCAACTATCAGACTCTAACTATAATTATTTGATGTACTTAGTGTCTCTTTGAGTGATGTGTTGTGACTTTTAAAATGTGGCGTAGCACAATATTTATTTTAACTTTGACCAATTGTTTAACAGTGACATTTCCCTATAACATTTTAGCTTTATTTTTACATGACGGAAAAAGTCACATGGATGTATTTTTACCACTTACAAAAGCTTTAGCAGAAAAAGGCCACAATATCACTGTTGTTAGCCACTACCCTCTAACAGAACCTATACAATATTACACCGATATTAACTTGAAAACATCCAATAATTTCGCAGATACAGTAAATGTTGACTTATTTAAACAAAATCGCCTGAGAATGTATTTATGGTCACCGTTAAGGTTGGCGAAATTTGCAAAAAAGTGTTGTGAAACAGTTTTTAGTTCCAAATCTGTGCAAAATATAATGAATAACAGTCAAACCTTCGATATAATGATAACAGAATTTTTTAATACCGATTGTGTTCTTGGCTTTGTACATAAATTTCAAGTACCTTTAGTTGGTTTATCATCAACAGGGATTATGCCTTGGACGTCAGAACGAATGGCCAATCCAACACATCCAGCCTATATTCCTAATATTCTTATGGATTTTTCTGATAAAATGACTTTTGTGGAAAGATTAGACAATACTGTTGCTTATGCTATCCATCGAATGATCTTTTATTTGCATCAGTCAAGAAACGACGAACAAATGTCTAAGAAGTATTTTGGACCAGAAACACCCTCAGTGAGGTCTATTGCTAGGAATACCAGTTTATTTTTAACAAACACACATTTTTCTTTGAACCTACCAAAACCATTGGTCCCTAATGTTGTAGAAGTTGGAGGGATACACATTGGAAAATTGAAGCCTTTATCGAAGGTAAATTTAATTAAAAGTATACAATTTTTCCCTTATTGTTACTATAAATAATTTAAGAAAGTTTTATCAGTTATAATACGACAAGTAGTCAATGTTATGCCGATTATTTTTGTCGTGGTGTTACGAATGTTAACGGCGCTGGTATATGAATTTGACGAGTGCTTGCACGAGTCGAATTCGAAAGCGCCGTTGATATGAGTGACACCACCGCAAAAATGATCTGCATAACATTGACTACGAATCGTATTTGGAGGACTATTTAATAAATCAAATCGATTTAATCTATTTAATAAATCAAGACTGGTACAATATTCGATTTAATTTGTACTAGTACAATAGGTATCTGCTGCATTTTTTTTGTAAACATGGAAATGATTAAAATTAAATTTTTTCATTCATTAATGAACATTAAATGACAGATGAATTAAATAGTCTGTATAATTGACCAGTTTCTTTATTTAAACGTTAACTTTGTTCTTAACAATATAATATCAACTGCTGTTATTACAAATATACAGGGTGTTCGCGCGAAGTGGCTCACTATTGCTAACTTCGTTATTATTGGTGCTATAAAGTCGGTTAAATTAGGAAACTAGTAGCATTTTTTCCGCTGATTACAATGGTGTAAACAAAAAAAACAATTGACCATCTGGTTTTGAAGATATTTATATATTTTTAAATGGAACACCTTATATATTTTTGCAAAAATCGATAGTAGATTAAATTCTATACAACAAATGTCCTTATCTTTTTTTGATAATAATTTAAAATAAGCGAGTTATTTAGAAAAAAAGTTTGCAATTCTTTAAAATCAAGTAGCCATAAAACGGAATAGTAATTTATTAAAACTAAACAATCATAATTTTGAATTTAAGCAAGTTGAAAAATACTTGAAAGAATTACGGAAATATTGAAAATTTACAAAATTATAATTTTGATAGCTACTTGATATTAAAACTTTGAAAACTTTTTTTCAAAATAACTCGCTTATTTTAAATAATTGTCAAAAAAGCATAAGAACATTCTTCGTTCAGAATTTTACTTATCACCGATTTTTGCAAAAATATACAGGGTGTTCCATTTAAAAAATGTTATTTTTGTGAATATCTCGAAAACCAGATGGTCAATTGTTTTTCTGTTTTCACCATTGTAATCAGCGGAAAAAATGCTGCTAGTTTGATGATTTAACCGATTTTGTAGCTCCAATAATAACAAAGTTAGCAATAGTGAACTACTTTGTGCAAACACCTCTATATTAAAAATATTAAATAAAACAGTAGTATTTCCGTAATTCTTTCAAGTTTTTTTCAACTTGCTTAAATTCTATATTATGATTGTTTGGTTTTAATAAATTACTATTCCGTTTTATGGTTACTTGATTTTAAAGAATTGCAAAATAACTCGCTTATTTAAAATTATAATAAAAAAAATTAAGGACATTTTTTGTACAGAATTAATTTGGCATCAATTTCTGCAAAAATATATAGGACGTGCCATTTAAAAAAAATGTTATTTTTATAAATATCTCGAAAACCAGATGGTAAATTGTTTTTCTGTTTTCACCATTGTAGTCAGCGGAAAAAATGCTACTAGTTTGCTAATTTAACCGACTTTGTAGCTCCAATTGTAACGAAGTTAGCAATAGTGAGCCACTTCGCGCGAACACCCTGTATATTTAAATTAAAATCCTGTAGCCGTATCTTTGTGTCTGTCAAGAAAGTGAGACATAGTTTTATTTGACCTTACTTATTTACTATAATACTGAGGTGTACGGTCGTGTGCCTATACGAATATTTACGCTAATATCGTTTCGTAATACCCATGTGAAAGTAACAAAAGGTAGGGGATATACACATCACAATACTCTCCTTCATATCGACTGAATAAATAAGAATTTAGTGTTTATGCGGCAGATAAAATGTTGTGCTGTTTCTTTCTGGTTCTCGTATACACTTTAGTGCCGGTGCAACCCTATAACATACTTGCAATTTTTCCGCATCCAGGCAGAAGTCATGTGGATGTTTTCACACCATTAATGAAAGGTCTAGTCGACAAGGGTCACAATGTCACTGTTATAAGTTATTTCCCACAAGAATCTCCAACACCGCGGTACCATGACATTAATTTAAAAGACCCCAACACAGAAAATGCTTTTATTAACACGATGAGTTTACAAGACATAATACCAGATGGTAGATGGGAGAAATACAACTCGCATTTCAAACTGTTCCGTTTGGCCAATAGTGCTTGTGAAAACGGACTTAGGGCAAAATCACTACAAAATTTTGTGCAAACTAAACAACAATTTGATGTGTTTATTATTGAGTTCTTCAATAGTGATTGTTTTTTGCCTTTAGCACATGTGTTCCAAGCTCCTATTATAGGAATTAGTTCAAGTACAATTATGCCGTGGACGTCAAACAGATTCGGAAATCCTAATCATCCGGCTTATATTCCACATAATCACATGGACTATTCAGATCTCATGACTTTCATTGAGCGGGTCGAAAACACGTTTGCTACTGTTACGTATCAGTGGTACTTCGATTATTACATGTCGCGAAATGATGAGAGTTTGTTTAGGAAACATCTTGGGTTTGAAATTCCACCACTCAACGATATTTACATGAATTCCAGTTTATTGTTGGTTAACTCGCATTATACGCTGAACCTTCCAAGACCATTAGTACCGGCAATTGTTGAAGTAGGTGGTATTCATATTGGGAAACACAAACCTCTTCCAAAGGTAAAAACGATTTAACAAGTATTGTCTTAATAAGTGGATTTTAAAAATGCATTATAGTTTCTGTTTAATGTAAATAAATAAAAAAAAAAATAGGGTGTCTCAAGTTTAAGTTTACCAGTCATTAGTGGACCTCATATTAAGAAAAAAAGTTCATATGAACCTAATTTTTCTTTATTTTTAGAGTTACATAAAAATATTTGATACAAAAAAGTCCTTCTCATTAGACATATTGGAAAATTTGGCGAATGTAGCTAACAGCGACTTTGGACAAATTTTGAAATTACCTTATTAATTAAGATCTGATTACGAAAATGCTAAAAATAAGCGGCGGTCTCCAATATTTCCAAAGTTATAACTGTTTGAAAACTTAAAACATCCAATGTTTGGATGTGTAAATTAAGCACTTTTATCAACTTTTATCCACTAAAAATGCACTCAATAGAATCTATTGCACTAACTAATGATTAATCAACCATAACATTTTAGTAAAAACGATTTATTACTCTATTTCGGCACGTTTATTTTGAAACACTAAATCTAACCTTAAAATTTAAAATCAAGGATGGCTTGATTTCTTAGTACGGGGAAGGGAAATTCCTTTGACAGCAAAACAAGAAAAAGAAAATGCTTTAAAAATAGGGTTTTCATCAATAATATTAAATGGTAATGATTAATTAATTAATAATTAGTGTATCTAATAAGTACTAGTTAGTGGACTTTTAGTGAATAAAAGTTGATAAAAATGCTTACTTTACACATCCAAACAGTGGGTGTTTAAAGTTTTCAAAAATTTCAAACTGCTATAACTTTGGAAATATTGGAGACCGCCGCTAATTTTTAGCATTTTCATATTCAGGAGATCTTAATTAGTAAGGTAATTTCAAAAATTTTCCAAAATGGCTGTTAGCTACATTCGCCAAGTTTACCGACATATTATTATACACTGAGTTTTTTTTATCAGTCTCCATACCGATTTACATGGTAAAATATTTAACTCGTGTTAATGGTTTTTCTACTGCGAATTTCAAAATGATTTTTGGCACAATATTAGTTTGCATCTTTTTTTACATATTCTAGTAGTTTTTAAAATGTCAAGAATAAAATTAATTTATTTAAAAGGGAAAATAATTACATAATTTTAGCTCATTTTCACATTAAAATTTATTAAGTTAGGAGGCTTTGTCCATCACGGACAAGCAAATAAGTAATCCAAAGCTCTCAATAAAATGACAAAAAAATACTCAAATGTTGTTAATTTCAATGTTCAAACTGTCTACCATAAGAAGCCGCTACACAGTAACCTTTTGAAAGTCTTTCACACTTAATGAAAACATGCAAATGAAGTGACAGCTTTGAATTATTTATTTGGTTGTCAGTGGACAAAGCCTCCTAACTGACTAAATTTTAATGTGAAAACTAGCTAAAATCATGTAATTATTTTCCCTTTTAAATAAATAAATATTTCTTTTTACATTTTAAAAATTACTAGAACATGTAAAAAAAGATGCAAACTAACAGTGTGCCAAAAATCATTTTGAAATTCGCAGTAGAAAAACCATTAACACGAGTTAAAGATTTTACCATGTAAATCCCTATGGGGACAGTTAAAAAAACTCAGTGTATGTATATTATATTATGTTACTTGTTTAATAATCATTATTTTGCAAATATTGTGACTTTACGAGAACAACATTGTTATATTTGTTGATTTTTATACGTAGTTTTATATGAATAAATAAAAAAAATACTCTCTGACATAAAAATAAGATCGAGAAAATAATTCTTTAGGAAATAGTGCTTCCCTACAGGTTATCAAAGTTGAAGGAACTACTACTTCGATTGGGTTGAAATTTTAAATGGTTTTTTAATTTATTAATATCTATCATTTTGTTCAATTGAAATTTTGATCAGAATTGATCTTAAAAGCATCCAATCCATGGTTATGATTTAATAGTTTAAGAACCAAGCAATGGACATTATAATAAGTAAACATCAACATCTACCATATGATCAAAAATTATTTAGATAAAGGGTGGCCATGGTGAATAGATAATAAATTTAAAAAAATACATAATAAACCCGTAGTTTATTAACTAAGTTTTATTTGACAAGCTGATTAGCTTACAAACCTATATAATTTCAACTATTGACGATGAATCAAACATGCAGGGTAAATTCAGAATTCCTAAGCCACCCTTTATCTAAATAATTTTTGATCATATGGTATTTATGTGAATACAAGATTTATTCGAAAACATCTAATGTGGTTGGCACATGACATTTTAATACTAGCCGAACCTTATTTATATTTTGTGTTTATTTCCTGTAATGAAAGATAAAAAAGTTTCATGTTTCTAAGAGCCGTTTGACACGACACTAATTTTAGTACTAAATTTAATACTAATTATGCGCGCGCAGATTTAGTAAACTTGTTACAATAAATTAGAGCATGTTTTATTTTTTTGTATACAATCTGACTAAATGTGCGTAAATGCGGTGCACTAGTGTATAATGCTATACAGAAGAAATTGAATTTAGACCTATTGTTTATTATTAATTTTTCAACTAAATCTGCGCGCGCATCACTTGTATGAAATTTAGTACTAAAATTAGTGTCATGTCAAACGGCTCTAAAAGATCCCTTGCGTCACCTCTTTACGGGATAAGTGCCACAGAATATGATTATTATAAAATATAACTAATTAATCTCGTTTACCATTCACAATATAATATAGTACCTAAATATTAATTAATAAGTTAGAGCCGTTTGACACGACACTAATTTTAGTACTAAATTTAATACTAATTATGCGCGCGCAGATTTAGTAAACTTGTTACAATAAATTAGAGCATGTTCTATTTTTTTGTATACAATCTGACTAAATGTGCGTAAATGCGGTGCACTAGTGTACAATGCTGTACAGAAGAAATTGAATTTAGACCTTTTGTTTATTATTAATTTTTCAACTAAATCTGCGCGCGCATCACTTGTATGAAATTTAGTACTAAAATTAGCCTCGTGTCAAACGGCTCTTACACAATATAGGTATACAATAATTTCTAACAAATCTATTTACTTCATTTTAATTTACTGTTACATCATCAATTATTTTTACAACCAAACACTTAAATTGTGTTGGAGATAATAATTTTGATAATAGTGTGAATGAAGTGATTTTTAAGTGATATTATATGTTCTAGATAATAAAATCCATAAACTTATGAATTAACTTATTGAAGCGTTATAATTATAATAATCTGATAATAGAATAGAATAGATAATAGAATATGTAGAATTGTAGATATGTACTAGGTACCTACTTAACTTATTTAGCAAAGATTTAGTATTAATAGTCGTCAAAACCAACATTTTCAATAAAATGTATGCCCTTTATGTATAAAATAATACAAAATAGTATATTATTATACGAGTTTTATAAGACGCTATATTGTGGCACAAGTTGTTTGAAGTACGACGAGCTAAGCGAGGAAAGCCCAAATTATGCTTAATCAATATAAAAAATAATATATAGGGTGTCCCATTTAAAAAAGTTTGGGCAATAGGTATCTCAAAAACTAAACCTTTTAGACAAAAACTGCCTACGCCACTGAACTCTACGTAAAAAACTCTATGAAGATGAGTTTTCACCTTTCTGATAAGTAGACACATAACGGAAACACGAGGTGGGGTTTAAAAAACAAAGATTTTTAGAATCACTCTGTAGATTAAAAACTAAGAGAGCCATGACAAATTTGAACCCGGAATCTTTCGTTTCTTAAAGAAGTAGGAAAGGAAGGTGAAAACCGCAACACTCTATCTTTGATAATAACTCCAATATCCCCTAAAAGGGTCGAAAATGGGACACCCTGTACATTAGGCATTGTTGAAAGTCAATTAGTTTTACATCATCATATTTGTCCCTCAATTATTAATTTATACTTAAAAATTTTTCCCTACTAGAAAATAATTGGACAACTTTAAAATACCTAGTTAAATTATGCCATACTAATGTTATAAGTGTACCTGCTTAATATTTTTACAGCAAAAATTAAAATTTATTACATACACAATTAATATGTCGATTAGCAACACCAACTACAGCTAAATTGTAAAAACTAAATTAAAAATAATTCAGGGTTAAATTATGTGGAAACGAGAGTATGCATGGTCAAGAATCGTTTCTGTGGTTTAGAGATACCTACCTAATTCTAACTTTCATTTTTCTGTGATAGACTGATAGACTTACTTTTATTTAACTTGTTACAGAATGTAGACGCCTCTAATAAAACACGTAGACATGAAATAGTCAAAATGTAACGTTCGAATACACAAAGATAATATTGTTTGTTCTAGATAAAAAAATGTTAAATAACAGACAAATCGTAGTTTAGTTGGTAAAGTGTTAAATACAAGTTCAACAACTTTATAAGGTATACTTAATTATATTAAATGATCTTTCAAAATTATTAGGTGTTCTGGGACATTACCAAAAATCTGTGGCAGTTATTATTAATGTGTCATTGTTATAACTAAATTATGCATAGGTACTACTAGTAGTCATCGCAATGTGGAAGTATTTCTCGGTATTATTATGCGTATCTTTTGGTTTATCTAACGCATACAACATTCTTGTGATATCCTCCCACCAAGAGAAAAGTCACTTTTGGGCATTTCAACCATTATTCAAAGAGCTGGCTAAGAAAGGGCACAAACTAACCGTAATCAGCTATTTCCCACTAACAGAATACATTCCAAACTACAGAGATGTAAGTTTGCGTGGTTCCCTACAAACTATGGACGATGCCATGTCAGCCAGCGACATAACTGGTTCAAGATTAGAAAAAATAATGACCCCATATCTCATAGCAGGATTTGCAAAATCAACCTGCGAAAGGGGATTATCCAATAGGGCGCTACAGAATTTTCTCAAAGAAGATA
Source organism: Pediacus dermestoides (assembly GCA_963942485.1). Classification (NCBI taxonomy): domain Eukaryota; kingdom Metazoa; phylum Arthropoda; class Insecta; order Coleoptera; family Cucujidae; genus Pediacus; species Pediacus dermestoides. Next base: position 32,236,577 of record OZ012625.1, on the reverse strand, counting down.
ATGCATTCGATTTAATTTTAGTTGAATTCTTTAACACAAATTGTTTTACGGGATTAGTAAAAAAATTCAAAGCGCCTTTGGTGGGAATAAGTTCTACTGTGACGATGCCATGGGTTCATAGGTGGTTTGGAAATCCTAATAATCCTTCATACATTCCGGTAATGTTTATGGATTATTCAGACAAGATGATGTTTTTGGAGCGAGTGGAAAATACAATAATGCTTGTTGCAACGAAATTAATGTATAAGTATCTTATGGAAAATCCGGGAAATGAGTTATCTAAGAAGTATTTAGGTGAAGATTTACCGGAGGATTTTATGTACAACTCAAGCTTGTATCTTGTGAATACGCATTATTCCTTACATAGGCCCATGCCTTTAGTTCCTAATATGATAGAAGTTGGAGGCTTACATGTTCCGACAGAAAATAAAAAATTGCCATTGGTATGTAACATTTAATAATATCTATTGATATAGTGCTACATTACTAAACAAATATTTGTTCTTGTCATTAATTGCTTTCTATGTTTTATCATGCTTATAATAATGGTAGAACTAATCTTGTTTATCGAACTTTTACTGTATAAATGTACCTACAAAGTCTTCCTTAAAGGTCTGTAGAAAAAACTACCACCTTTTATTGATTTAAATTAAGTGGAGGGTGAATAAAAAATGTAACACCTTGTATCTCAATAAGCAAGCATTCTTGTGACTGTAGATATGACAATTTAGCTTACTTTTGGTTCTATTTTTATTTTTTACACAATTTCAATTTCGTAAAAATATATGCTTAAAAAAGATAAGTTACCCTTCAAAAATACGCCACTAAATAATATTACTTTTGTTATATTACCGTCAGATTACCGACTATTTAAAGACATATTATCAACTCATGAAAATTTCAAATAGATATCTAAAACCATTCTAAAGAATTATTGAAAAAATCATTTTCGACACTCTGTATCTCTTAGGCGAAGCATTCAGCCGGCGACTGACTTGTAACAGAACGTTGTAATGTAACGTGTTACTACACGAGCATTCGCTAGTCAGTGCCGGTTAGCGAGCAGCGAGCAGAGCCGCTCAACTCGAGCAATGGTGCTCCACTTGACTGTCGGTTTTTTGACGAATCCTTTTGATTTTAGAACCAACTGAATAGTAAAGCACTGCTGAGCCAAGCATTCAAAACGAGCATTCGCGGCGCCAAGAAAAATGTACTTTGTAATGTAATGCTCGAAGCGAGCATTACATTACAAAGATCGGCTCAAGTCAGTCGCCGGCTTTCTATGCATGAAAACCTCCTAGCCTTCTACGACCTATGATTCTAGAAACTTTTTTTAAAGACCGTCTATTAACTCTTAAAGTCCTGCTGATTAACTGACTCAAGGGTCTATTCTGTAAGCAAAATGTTAAATTTTAACACCTGTTTATTTTTTTGTCTCTTTTTAACTTATTAAATTCTATAATAATCTCTCTTTGTTTTCGTGTTTAGTCGACGTTAAAATTTAACTTTTTACTTACAGAATAGACCCTTCAAGGATTAAACAGGAAAACAAAGAGATATTATTATAGAATTTAATAAGTTAAAAAGAGACAAAAAATAAACAGGTGTTAAAATTTAACATTTTGCTGTAAATTACAACCCAAAAAATAAAATTATTTAGAATATAATTCCAAATACAAAATATTTTACCATGTAATCACTTTATTTCTCGAACTTCCAGCTTGACCGGAAGTACCACCAACTTTCTTATTTTAAATACAAGCACGCAATTATTTTTAGATTTGTATGATCGTAGATAATTATTAAGTTAACTGAATTGTCGAGATATTAGTTTTAAATAAAAAGTTTTTTCAATCCTAAGTTAGGTTTGTGGCATAGGTATAGGTATTGTTAAAATTTGAAATAATATGGATGCCAACAAAACGTAAAAACAAATTAAATGTTTGCTATTCAAATCAGAGCCGAACAAACTTATTTAAGATTAATTGTTAAAAAAAACATGCATTTGATTATATTTCTTTTCAGCAGTTAGTTTAATATTTTTATTTCAGACCTCTTTCATTTTGTATTTTTTTTGTAACCTGCGTTTTGACTTTTACTAAATAAAATTTTAAATTTTTAGTTTAACTCGAAAGTCGCTAATTGAATAAAAAACACGACATGCATTTTTTGTAGAATTTTCGTTTGGGATTATGAAAGAATCTTTATCTTGGAAAAACATTTTTTAATGAAAATACTTAATATAGTTAGCCCTCAATGCACGACTCTGAAGAAGTTATAAACGTTTAACAAGTACTGTAACATGGTTGTTAATACCACATGTAAACATACAAAATTTTAATAAAATATCTGAAAGCGTTCTCCAGATTTTCCAAATTTTCAATATTTATACAAAGCCTTCTTGGACATAAATTATGCTTAAGAATAGTTTGTAGGTACAATTATGTATGGTATTTCCAACGAAACTATGAATGGAGCTATAATATATTGCGGAATTAATTATATAACAATAAATAGAACTAGTTTCTATCATCAGAAAAAAATACAGTAGTAGTTGTAAACTTGACATTTATTTACTTAAGATAATAATCTTTTATTAATTTTGTAGTTAATTCTAAAATATTTAATAGGTAGAGACTGTCTTTACTTGCCCCAAAAAAGTAGCTATTTCATTTCTAAGTTCACTGTTTATTTTAGCGGATATATGTATGCAAATCTATCATTTTTCTGTTCTAGAAACCCGGCTAAAATAATTGACAACGCTATTCTTAAAAATCTTAGTTACAGTTGGAAAGTAGTTAAAACAACAGACTAAACTACATATTAAAGTGAGGGTTTCATTTGGTTTTGGAGATTAGATATAATACGTTTACTATGTTTAATGAAGGTCTCTTCAGTATAGTGCAGATAATGTATTTGACTTTCCGATTAGTAAGTTGTTACTCTGGTTTTTATGGTAGCTTGCCCTGATATAGCCCTAATAAAGAGCGAAACGTTAGCTGAATGAACGAGTTTGTGTCTTATTCCGGCTACAACCACCATGTTATCAAAAATTTGGCATTATTTTCTATTATACTTACATCATCCTTTAGAAAAATATTGTGTAAGCTTTTCTTAAATATCTCTACATATTTAACCATAAAACCTTCAATAGAATTAAGTGTCTGATAATATACCTAATTAAAATATTTTCAATTATACAGGGTGTCTCAGGTTTTAATCGGGAAAATTTAACAGGCGATAAAACTCGCAAAAATATAAAGAAAAGTTCATATAAACTTGTATGTTTTGAAGTTTCGTTTTCGATATACAGGGTGTTAAATATTTCAAGCGGAGTTCAATGTGTTGTTCGTCGTTTTAGAAAATGTGTTGATGTTAGAAGTTATCAATTCGAACAATTATTATAATTTGTTTTAATAAAATATGTTTACTTTCTGTATTTATTATTTAATTTTTATTAATGAATAAATTTATTTTTCCAGGGCGAGCGGATAAACGAATTTCATTTTGTTTCTCGAAAAGTAAGGAAGATAGACAGAAAATGTACAAGAGACAAAAAAAACTGTATTTTTAATTGCTCAATCTAAAAATAATATCAAGCTGATAAAAAAACACTGACGTGCTCAAATTTTTCTTTAAAATATCTCCTTAGGATGCCCCAGCGCCGCCCCTGGAATAATTAAATTCAATCTAATTACATCAAATTAATCACATATTTATTACTAAAAACGTGCCAAGTTTTATCAAAATAGGCCAAGTAGTCTTTGAGATATTTGATAAGAAAAGGTTTTTTTTATTAACTTTAACACCCTGTATCTCGAAAACAAAGCTGTAAAACATACAAGTTCGTATGAACTTCTTCTTTTATTTTTGCGAGTTCTATCGCCTGTTAAATTTTCCCGATTAAAACCTGAGACACCCTGTATAATTATGTTATTTTCATCAATAATCAAAATAATCGTGTTTAGTAATCTGTAAATCCAGACAAATTTAGTTAGCTCTTCAATCAGTGACTCAAGTACATTGAAAATATTGAACTTACCAAGGTCAAGGTTAAGAATAAAAATTAATTATTGAATGACTTTCAGTTCATCAAATGATATCGTACAAGTGGCATAATTTTTATTTAGAAAGTCGATAATAATTTTTACAACAGTAGATAGAGATGGAAAACCTAAATACCTACTTATCGGGAATGACTCGATAATTCTCAAAATACCACCTAACTAAATTTATGCTTTTCTATATCAGTTAGAGCATCAGAGGCGTCCATTACAATTCGCTAAAATACAAATTCAAGTACCCATACCTTTAGTGCAATAAAACAATATGTTTACTCTAGATATTAATAAATGCCAAAAATCAGTGATAGTTAGTTAGTCACATTGATACGTACGTCTAAATTAGTTATTTTTTCGAGAATATCATACATAACTGACTTTTGCATAATGTTTATCAAAATGTGGCGTTATATTGTGGTGTTGATGTGTATATTTGGTTTATCTAATGCTTATAATATTCTTGCAATATTCCCACACCAAGGCAAAAGCCATTTTTGGGTATTCCAACCATTAATCAAAGAGCTGGCTACGAAAGGACACAAATTAACCGTAATCAGCCACTTCCCTCTAACCGAATCCATTCCAAACTACAGAGACGTAAGTTTGCATGGTTCCCTGCAACCGATGGTCGACGTGTTGACAGCTTCCGACATAACTGGTTCAAGAATGGAAAAATATACGGGTGCAAATTTTATAGCAAATCTTGCAAAACCAGCCTGCGAAATAGGATTACCGAATGAGGTGCTACAGAATTTCCTCAAAGAGCATAATACATTCGATGTTATTTTAGCTGAATTTTTCAATACAAATTGTTTCATGGGATTAGTTAAAAAATACAAAGCGCCGTTGGTGGGATTAAGTTCTTGTGTGTCAATGCCGTGGGTTCATAGTTGGCTTGGGAACCCTGATAATCCTTCGTATATTCCGGTAGTGTTTATGGATTATTCAGACCAGATGACGTTTTTGGAGCGAGTAGAAAATACAATCATGCTTGTTGCAAGTAAATTAATTTACAGGTATTTTATGGAAAAACCTGGAATAGATTTATCTAAGAAGTATTTAGGAGAAGACTTAGACGATGATATTATGTACAATACAAGTTTGTATCTTGTGAATACACATTATTCTCTAAACAGACCCATGCCTTTAGTACCTAATGTAATAGAAGTTGGAGGCATGAATATTCCGAAAGAAAATAAGAAATTGCCTTTGGTATGTAAAACTAAATACTTTTGAAATTGTAGGTACTGCGTTTCTATCAAATGACAATTGAATTAAATTATGTACTTACTTAATTAATAATATACCAAAAATAATTTCGTAAGTTATACCTATCCCATAAAAGATTATTCAAATTACCTAAACTACAATTTATTACTAAATTTCTGATTTGGTTTTTTATATCTGTTTTGAAATGTCTTCTTGTAACATTTAGAAAGATATAATGAGAAATTGCAAATTCATATTTCAATTTTTTGGATTTTTGGAGAAACAATTAAAATTTATAATTTTAAAATAATAATCTTTTGCATCCTAGCAAGTTAATTTAAAAACGATGTGTAGGAAAATTTTTCTAAACTAAATATTTAGAAAATGGAAATATCTATTTTCTAACTTGGGCGGTATAAGGAAAAATAGTCTACATCACATGGATGGAAGCTGTCTTTACTGACCTAGAAGGCTTTCGTTTCAGCACTCGCTATTCGCTCTTACTCACAGATGCCTTTCCGATCAGAAAAGTAACACTTTCCATTCTAGTTACGTAAATAACTATTAAGTATCGGTATAATCGTGATAGTTAAGAATTTTTTTTGGTTTCAACTCATCACACGTATTAAATTAAAAATGAAACATATTTAGGTACGTTTTTAATTTTCTTAAATAAGAAATAGTAGTCAACTAAATTTTAAAAAATTATTTAAATTATGATGTTTTTATAGAGAAATGACTACTGACTAGTAAATTTATCTGGATGTTTATTAGTTCAAACAAATACATATAAATAATTAAGTAGGTATCCTTTCATCTTGGAAACAACTTCATCTGGAAGATAAATTAATTGATTTTCAGTGTTGTAACTTGTAACAACTGTAACATGTTAATTTAACTGCAATATAACGTTATTTAGGAGTAAAAAGATTGAGTTGGATATTAAAGTTTGTATTACGAGTTATTTTTAATTTACAAGGAAATAAAGAGAATTTCAGACAAATTCCATGGGTTTTCCCATTGTGAAGTTGAATAAAGGTTTCCGTGATTTACCTCGAAAGGGGACGTTATTTTTACTTTTTGATCAGTGATTCCCCCTCGCCTATTTTTCAATTACAAACATTTTTCTTTATTATAACATTTTTCATTAAATTAAAAATGAAGGTATTTCTCTCTTGGACCACTTTTATGTTAAATCCATTCATTCAGAGTGGTTTTAAGAAAAAATGTACAAATTTTTATAAAGATTAACTTTTTCTTGTAAAATACATATTAAAAAAGTTTTTCCTTCTTGTAAGTCCATCCGTGGATGTGAACAATTCTAATTTTAAAATAAAAAGCATTGAATACATAGGAATAGATAACTAAATAAACTATTTCATATACCAAGTTTATTTTTAGTAGTCATGTCTGTCACACTCCTGTCTATCTATTATAGATCTCCCTTGATACAGAAAGTCAGAGAGATTGTGATGTACTTGTAGATATCTGCTGAAAGTCATTCTATTCTAAATTCCGTATCTACATACACTGGGTTCTTCAATTACTACTACCTACTTGAAAATAAAATAAAGTTCGCACTAAAATTTTCTTATAATTGGTGTTATTCTGTATCGAAAATGTTAGATAACATTCTGTTAAATCTATGTAATTTGACGTTTGAACAATATAAAACATTGTTTAAATGTCAAATTACAGAGATTTTACAGAATGTTATATAACATTTTCAATAGAAAATAACTCCAAATAATTATTTTCAGGAAAAAATGATAATACCAAATTAAAATAACAAAAAAGTACCTAGTAGTAAATCTGTGTAATGTTGTCTTTTAAGATACTTATTATATAGTATCTACATTATATCTTTTGGTTAAATCTTTCTACAAGCTGTTTCATAATTTTTTGTGCCTCAGGTTGGCATTAGTCATTTTGCATTCGTATAAATCGGCTGGAAACTCATGTTTTGCCGGGCTAGACCGGCAAAAACTAGGAATTTTTAGTTTATCGATTGGCATCATTGAAATCATAAAGAAAATTTGTATTTTCCATAGAAAATACCAAATATTTAAACAAATATATAAAAATAGTGTGTATTACACGCCTAGAAACTGTTTTGCGAGTACTCGTAGTTGCGGGCCTCGGCCTACGGCCTCTGCTCGCAAACCCTACTCGCACTCGCAAAACTCTAGTTTCTAGGCTAGTTATACAAATTACTATTGTGTATCAATTACTGTCAAACTAGATTCACCAGAAATATTATTTAATCAGAAATATGTACCGCTTTGCGTCTACTCATTTAAATAGATATACCTAAAGTGACAAATTCCACTTTTTATTTAAACATATCTAAATAATAATGTAATGATTATTATTGACCGTAAATTAACCCAGAGTTTCATGATCTATCTGTTTATTTAGTTCCACTACTTAAATTGAAATATCGACCATAACAAATTATCGTAAACAATTATACAATTATATACATTATGAATATCTCGATACAAGCACCACTATTGATTTGTGTACTTTTTTGCTTTAGAACCTAGAAAAATGGATAAACGAATCATCAGAAGGCGTAATTTACTTCAGTTTAGGGTCTATGATCAAAGGACACACATTTCCCGAAGATAAGAGAAAGGCATTTTTGAAAGCATTCGGACGTTTATCACAACGCGTCCTTTGGAAATGGGAAAATGAGACAATGGAAGGAAAACCAGATAATGTAATGATTCAAAAATGGATGCCACAATTTGATATTTTATGTAAGTTAAACAACATTTTGTATTCAAATTCCACCCTTCATGTACGCTTGGTACGTACACTCCGGATAAAAAGAAAATAAAACAAAATAATACAATCTTTTAAAATATTTCCACCACATTCTATACTTTATACTTTTTTTGTCTTTAATCAGTTATCTACGCATCCGTTTGAGTTTAAATTGAGGAGAATAATTTGATATTTCGGTTACAAATTGTCTATGAACGTCATACTTAATTTATAGGTACATGTGGAAGTTTAGTTTGATCAAAATTCATAACATTATGCAAATATACTCAATTGTATATGATATTGATGAAATTGGAAATCAAGTTAATTTTGAATTTCTGGATATTTAGTACATAGGTATGCCAGCCACTTGTACATCGACGACCAGTCAATTTATTAAATTATATTACCTAATTAGTCCCACGGTAATTACCGCTTTCAACAGAAAAGTTCATCCAGTTAATAAGATTAAAATCTATTTATTGTAACTATAACTAACGAAAGGATAAACCTTCAAACATAATTTCCTTTCTGTTAACAGGTCATCCAAATGTTAAAGCCTTTATTTCACATGGTGGTCTTCTGGGAACAACCGAAGCAGTTCATTGTGGTGTTCCAGTGCTTGTAATGCCGCAATTTGGAGACCAATTCACCAATGCAAGAGCTCTTGAGGCCAGCGGTGGAGGAATTATACTTCATCTAAGAGATGCCACAGAAGAAACTGTTTATCAGACCTTGAAAAAAGTTTTAAGCGCTGAGTAAGTAGATAATCTGTAGAAAAATCTTTCAATGTTTAGTAATAACTTCCAGTGAATCTCAACGTTTTTCGATATTTTAGTGTGGCGTTGTAGCGAAAGCGGTACAGGTGAAAATCAATATGTATTTCCGATGGAAAAAGCAATATTCCTATCGAGTTATTCTAGCCACTTTGGAGGCATCAAAGTGTACAATAAATTCATTCCTATTGTGTTAGTGTGAATTTTCGTTTGATGTACCTACATGTTCATGATTCTCTCTACCTAAAATACTGTAGATATAAATTTACCATTGTGATGCCAGAAATAAATTTTAATGTTTCATAATATAGTCCGTATGAATATTGAGGATTTTTGTATGATCTGGTTAAAATTTCTCATAGCCGTTTATGCGTATATGTTTCATTTTATGTAAATTGAAGCAAACCACAGATTATATATTTCAATTAAACAAACATTTGTATTATATCAGTATTATTATACCAATGCCCATGTAACGTTTTGCATTTTTGTTTCCCGATGTAATGGTATATCTTCCATACAAAAAACATACTATTTCAAATATGGTAATATGTAGGTATGTACATAACTAGTAAATACCATCTTTTTATGTACATGTTTATTTAACCATCTACAACCAAACAAACGCTATGTTGATTCTTTTATTGCAAACAATAAAATTTTCATTGGAAAAATACACATGGAAAGTTTTACAACAAAAAAGCAACACTAAATTAATAAACATTTCATTATCATTTGTCTCCGCGTCGACACATTTGTATCACAAAACAAAAACACAAATGGAATTAAAAAAATATTGATTTGGGTTTTAATAATGTTATGTTGATCCCTGTCTAATATTATTGTTTGGAATTGCTGTTATCTGTTACTGCTTCATACAATTGGATTAATAATATTTCATTCACGACATAGAAAGATGTAGATAAGGGATATTTTAGGCGTTTTATGTTGTCAGTTTAATGTGCCTATAATTACGTGAGGGACATTATGGAATTGTTATGTCGGGGTTTACATTAAGCCCAATGATGGACGTATAGGCGTAGCTAATAATAAAAAAATGTAAATGAATTGATCTTTTTTTAGATATAGGGAACTTGTGAAATGGTATTTTGTTGTTGAAAAATAAAAGTTATGGTTGGTTTGTTTTAATCCAATTTTCAATATAATATTACACAAAACAAAATATAACTAACTGAATTTCTAAAAGAACACAAGAAAAGCGCTAGTTCAGAATGATAAACATTAACTGGAAAAACTCAAAATATTTTTAAATACAATTATATTTTTGTATTGTTTATTTTTATGTCCAAATAATGCCAATGGTTCTTTTAAGATCGTCAATCTAAAAAACACAATAAGTGATATATCGAAGAATAAAAGTCTAATACATATAATAAAGCAAGCCGGGCACTAACAACTTTGCCAAAGCCAAAATAAAACAATGCAAATTGTAGGTGCCTAACTGTATGTTTCATTTAACAATTAAAAGATGTTATACTGCGTGACCTGTCTAAGTTTCAATAATTCAGTACGGGTTACCGATCATTTCCGATATAATAATTTTTATCTCGATTGTGATATTTTTGTAATATTTCTGTAGAAAAAATTTATTAGGTAGGTAATGTTACCTAATACACTATTTCCAAACTGACACAACGAAATATATGTAAATTAAATAAACTATAATCTTGCATGGAAAGTTTTTTGTGTAAATTATAATATAACGATTATTTAGCTGAATTTTTACAATTGCACTATTATCAAATAATTTTCATTTTACAACTTTCTTATAGTTTCTTGAACTAAATAGTAGTTCAGTGAATTCAAATATCCCCAATATAAAATTGAAAACAAATGACAACTATTTTTTGTGAAAAGTTTCTTAATAAAACTGGTTTATTTTGAGCCCATCTGTCTACCTTTTTATTCTCCTCCATACGTACTCTCCATATGTACCCTGTACATATTTCTGCTTCTTCAATAATACAAACAACTGTAAATTACTGGCAATTGATAATAAAATATTGTTATAAACCTAGAATAACTCAAAAGCCCATTGATTAAAAAATGAAAAAAAGATAAATGTACCTACTTATGAATAGTTCAATCATTATTGTTTTCCGATTACAAAACTCCAGTATTAAGTCAAATCCAAGTTTTGATATTGGGTGCGCTGCATTTTCGGCGCCATATTGAAAAGAAATTAAAACTTGCTTTTTATGAATGTCTTTTGAAGATTGAAGGCTTAATCTTAACCTTAGAAAGCTCAGCAACATGGAAAAATAAAATAGTTACCTCGGATTTTTGTAATCTGAGCTAATTTTTTCTCTATTGACTTGACGACATATACGTATACATGAATAACATTAAACAGAAAGTTTTAAAATGGTAATAATTTATTGGCCGTGTCTATTCATCGGGGCGCCCCGGCCTATAGGTAAAATTACTAATCATCGGGGCAGATGTGCGCATGCCTTTATGCCTACTTTTCGCCCCGATGATTAGAATCGCGCTCTAATCGTCGGGGCATCATCAATATATAGGTGACGTGTGATTCATTAAATTTCCATTCTGAGTTGGCGGTAGAAAAAAAAATCATGTCTTTGATTTCACCTCATTTCTTTAAATTTCAAAAAAGGTTAGGTTTTCTGGTTGTCGTTTAAAACTGACAGCAACAGATGAATCAATTCGGCGCATACGTTCAAATTCCCGGGCTTACCTAGAATGGAAATTTAAAGAATCACACGTTACTTAGATAAATATTCCACATCTGTTTGTCTGAAACAGGAAAGTAAAAAAAATATAGACACAACCAAATTAAATATAAAATTTTATTAGGAAGTTTGAATATGAAGAAATAGTAGTTTATGCAACAAGCTAGGAATTGAGAGATTCTGACGAGTGTGAAAATAATTGCGCCCTCGCTTCGCTCTGGCGCAAGAACACGGGACAGAATCAATTCCTACCGTATAGCATACTCTATTTTTTCTCATACCTGTACGAAAATGGCCACCTCTTTTGCATGAAACGCGCGAATAAATTAAAACAGCTTAACATTGACATTTTGCTTGACACTGTGCGGTGAGCAAATCACCTTGACAACCATAAACAAACACAAATAACTCCTGCATAACAGTAAAGGAATGGCTACCCAAGGGAGAAATGTTACCCCTACTCCTTATTTTCGGCGACTACCCTAAAAAGGCGACTTTGTAGCCGCATTTCACGCAAATAAAGTTGCCATTTTCGTGTACCTACACGTATGGGAATCATTATAAAGCACCTCTCGATTTACAGTTTGAAAAAGTTACAAATTTCTATAATATTAAAATTTGAATAATATAACAGAAGAATGGGTTCAGGGCTTCAAAAACAATATTTAATATATAACATAACTAGAACAAATAATTTAGAATAAACTAACAATTGATTAAAAAATTAAACAAGTTGTGGATAATAAAATAAAATAAAATAGACATCAAACTTCCAAGTTAAAGCAAATACACTACCGCAACAGAAAAATTAAACTTGAGAGCAGGTCTACATTCTACATGTATGGTCGGTTTAAAGCAAAATGCAAGGAAAAACGGGAATAATATGAAATATTCAATATGAAAGAATATAAATATTACTAGCATTTGTTTTATGCTTTTACGTTACCTAATAAGATTTTATATTTAATTTTGTTCTCTCAATATTTTTTTTAGGTACTTTTCTGTTTTAGACAAACAGATGTGGAATATTTATCTAAGTATATTGATGGAGCCCCGAAGTTTAGAGCGCGATTGTAATCATCGGTGCGAAAAGTAGTCAAGAAGGCATGCGCACATCTGCCCCGATGATTAGTAATTTTACCTATATGCCGGGGCGCCCCGACGAATAGACACGGCCTAATTTATTTTCTTATCATAACCTGTTATAAAACAATGTAATAGTTATTCAATATTTAATATTTGTCAAAATTCTATATATCTTTTATAATATAATTTTGGGTTAAATAAAAAACCTTGAGCATTAGAACCATCTTTTTCACAAGTCTCTGTTAACTTTAACGATCTGTTAAATATGAAATTAATTATTAGATATATTTAGTTTTTACTTAGTATAAGTTATCGTTAAAATCTTATTTCATAAAATTCTCTTCCATCAATATTTAATATAAAATATTTATAAATCAATTTAATAATAAATTAAATTAAATTCCTCTATTTAGATAATTTAGATAATGTTAAGAAGTTAGTCTCCCTAATAACGTAATAATGAAGATGCGATGTACAACATTTGTTGAAATCGGAACGCATAAAATTGTTTTCAAATTATTGCATGTACAGGGTGGCCCATTTTCGAGCCTCATCATAAGGATCTCAGAAACCGTAAGAGATACAGGGTCGGTTAAATTATGGCAAAGTTGCGCAATTTGATGCTTATCAAAATGCTGTGTTGCAATTTGGAAAATTCCGAATATTTACTGAAATATCCTGAAAAAACAAAGTTTCATAAAATCTTTTTAATATTTTTCTGACGTTATTTGAAAACCAATTTTAAAACAAACAACACTTCGTCATTGCCACTTTTTATCCTCTACAACATGCGCTATCAAATTTTAAATCCGACGTTTCGTCTTTCAAGAACCATCATCAACTTATTTTTTTTAAATACGGACCTGGATTTTTTATTTTATTTTTTGTTAGCTTTGGACTACCTTAAAGCTATGACCCATCACAAAATTTGATTTTCAAACGTTTCGATGACAAAAACTGACGTTTTCTGTATTTTTAAAAATATTTAATATGACACTGTTTTCAAAACAAATTATTACTTCTGACTAAATAATGTTTATAATAGCTTTTCATCAGTATCATAAATTTAGAATGTTGAAAAATAATTTGTTTTTAAAATAGTATCGTATTAAATATGTTTAAGAATACAGAAAATGTCAGTTTTTGTCATCGAAACGTTTGAAAATCAAATTTTGTGATGGGTCATAGCTTTAAGGTAGTCCAAAGCTAACCAAAAATAAAATAAAAAATCCAGGTCCGTATTTAAAAAAAATAAGTTGATGATGGTTTCTGGAAGACGAAACGTCGGATTTAAATTTTGACTGCGCCATATTGTAGAGAATAAAAAGTGGCAATGACGAAGTGTTGTTTGTTTTAAAGTTTGTTTTCAAATAACGTCACAAATAAATAAAAAAGATTTTATGAAATTTCATTTTTTTCAGGATATTTCAGAAAGTATTCGGAATTTTCCAAGTTGCAACACAGCATTTTGATAAGCATCAAAATGCGCAACTTTGCCATAATTTAACCGACCCTGTATCTCTTACGGTTTCCGAGATCCCTATGATGAGACTCGAAAATGGGCCACCCTGTACACAAGTATGTTGGTATGTATTCCTTGAGAAAATTCAATAAAACTTGTTTAAAAGGAAACTGGCTTAGAAAAGAAAAAAATTAATATAATACAACTTGCTTTGAATACAACTCAACTGGCTTATTAAATTTTCCAAATGTTTTCAGCTCCAGGAAAAAGGCAAAGGAACTTTCCGAGAGGTTTAGGGATCGTCCAATGCCGCCCCTTGAAACTGCCATCTACTGGGTGGAATATGTTGCTAGACATCGTGGAGCACCACATATGCGAACAGCAGCTACTGACATGCCATTCTATAAATATTATTTAATTGATGTACTCGGTTTTCTAATAACGGTTGTATCACTTATTACGTATATAAGCTACATTGTGACTAGATTCATAATTACGAAAATTTATAAGCAATTTAAGGGAGGGAATAAGCGATTAAAAACTGCGTAACATTTAATGTAGATAATTTAACTAGTCGATACATTAGTACCTACGGATATCGTTGATATTTTTTCCAATAGGTAATACATAAATCACCTTTTCTTTAATTTGCTCGTTTTATTTTCCCTATTACGTATAAGTTATTATTCCTAAAGGAACATGTGTAATCAACGTAAAAAAATTTGTGCATGTTTTTAATTACATTTGCCCAAGACTTGAAGTATTTGTAATTATTCTTGTTGTCGCGTTCGAACATAATAATATTGTGCATGGCGTTAAATTGTACATTCTAACTAAAACTTTTTCTATGGTGCTTGAAATTTTCGTTTCCGAGAACAACAATAAAACTAGGTTAAGAGTTGAGCTGTTGTTAACTTTTTTTATCCAAGTACAGTTTGTGGAAGATTTGTTTTAATCATCTACAGACATGAACTCGAAGGTATTCCATATAAATTATTAAATTTATTTCAATAAATACTTATACAAATTTAATTTGAAATATAAGTTATTTTATTTTATAGATATACGATAATTACTCGTATATTATTCTATTTTCGTAGCTTACAAGAATTACAATTGAATTGTAAAAATTGATGCTAGTAATGTATATTGTTGTACACTAAAATATTTATTGGAGCGATAACGAAATTTCCATTAATTAATGTATAAAACACAATTCAGGCCGAATATCAAAATTGGATTATTAGCAAGTAAATTACATAATAAACTAATAAAGAGGGTTGACAAAATTAAATTATGTATTGAATTAATTGTATCTCTTGTGGAATATTCAGTTGGGAACTTAAATTACTTAATATTACCAATGTTCCTATAATTGTGTGTAAATTTTGTACTCGACGAAATCAATAAAATTATAATATCTGCGTAATATGTGAGAAAAACTGCTTTCATTTAATGTTTAGTTTAGTAAAAAAACTTCTTGGATAAAAATTGATTTCCATTCTTTACGATATATCACATAATAGAAATGAAAGTTTTCATGGTTAGCTCCATAGAATATATACTGAAGAAATTGTTATATACAGAACCAATTCAACTTTCTATTCAGTAGCATTCAATATGTCATTTTGATGGATAAGTAAATTGGTAACACTTGGTTGGCTTTGAGGAAAGCTATAAGAAGCCGATTTATTGATAACGATACGATTTTATTAAATGTGGTATTCGATCACAAATGCGCAATTTGAAAAAAGGCGTTTTTCAAGTTTCTTTGGAACAATATTATATGGTATAATTTTGATGTTGCAAAGCGTCTAAAAATTAATTAAATTATTTCATATGCAAGGCAAGGACGAATTTTCTTATTCAAACGTGACAAAGAGCAAACATTAAATATTTTTTAATTTCCGATCCAAAATTTCATGTATCAAGGAAATCAACGTTCTTTACTACAAATGGACACTGATAAGAGACAAATAACATTTTATAGTCATATTAAGTAATGTTTAACATTATCTATTGCAAATTAGTATTATGTTATGTTAATTGCAGTTCCTTACTTAAGTAGGTATATAGACTATTTTATTAAGTCTAAACCACTAAAACTTAAAAATAGATATCTTGTTTGATAGGTATAGATAATTTATTAGGTGCATAAAATAAAACATTACACACGTTTTTGTCCATGCACCAATATCATAATTATTATAGATCTATTTAGTTATTTATATGTCGCAGCCTTCTAGTGAAATTGGTCGTTTCATGAAAAGTCTGGACATTACATAAAACGCTGCCAAATACTGAAATGAATAAACTTTACATTAAAAGGCTAGTCATTTTAGACGTTTCAAGAAACGCTAACACGTTTCTGCCTTTTAATGAAATAATGGAATTTTACACTAGGTGGCTTAGACTTTTCATGAAATGCTGCAAATTCAACTTGCGTTCTAATGAAAAAAAGCCCTAATATTTTGCTAACATGTATTTCAGTTATAAAAATAGAAAACTCGCGGGTGCTTTTCAGAATCAAAATAGCAACTACATAAAAGAAAACACCAAAAAAACAAAATGTCTAATATTATACCAATTGGTAAATAAAAATTAGAAAATAACGTTTATTTTTAACATAAATATATTTAAAAAATACAGTCTAAGTTATAATTCAATACACCAGGTATAAAAGATCAAACTAACATTTATAGACTTTAGTATGTCGTAGTAATTATAAACTATTCTACGTAGAAAAGTTAAGCTTAAAATGAAAAAAACTAGTAGACTACCTATTTATTTGTGAAACACATTAGACCGCAAGTTGAATTTGCAGCATTTCATGAAAAGTCTAAGGAAATCAGTCACATATTGTAAAATTCCATTATTTCATCAAGGGGCAGAAACGTGTTAGCATTTTATGAAACATCTAAGAGCCGTTTGCCACGAGGCTAATTTTAGTATAAAAATTAATACTATTTATGCGCGCGCAGTTTGGTTGAAAAATTAATAATAAACAATAGGTCTAAATTGCTTGTAATTGCAGGGTATCTCTGTAATTTGTAAAAATAGAACTTTGCGGTTTTCGCGAACCTGTACCACTTTTTCGTTAAACTGTTAATGCCGCAAACAGAACTAATCTAACTTGTTTTGTTTCTGAGATACAGGGTGAAAACGAAAATTTTCACTTTCTGGGGTGCTGTCATATCTCACACACCGTGTAAGCTAGAAAAAAAAATAAAAACTGTTCTAGATAGATATTTTTGCGTAGAATCCAGTGGCGTACTCGAAAAAAAATTTATTTGCACCGCTTAAGAGATATGACCCAAACTAGGTCTTTTTTAAATGGAACACCCTGTATTTTTTAGTGTCATTAAATTTGCCTATTTATTCTCAATAAAATGATGTAAACAATAGGCACTTTCAAATTTAATAAATGCCCTAAAACAGCAAAAAACCCAATTATAAGTCAAAAAAATTTAGATGGCCTTGAAAATCGGGGATAAAGAAATGTTTACAAGCAACATGAGACACTATATTAAATTAAAAACTCTTAATATTAATATTATTTTTATTTTATCTTAGTAAAAAAGAAACAAAAAGCGAACTAAAAAATTTTAACGGTCATTATAAATAAACAATGAAATTTAGGAAAATATTTTACTTTTTTATTTTTTTTTATTTAATATAATGTCTCATGTTGCTTGTAAACACTTTTTTATCCCCGATTTTCATGGCCAACTAAATTTTTTTGACTTATAAAGGAGGTTTTTGCTTTTTTAGGGCATTTTTTTAAATTTAAAGTACCTACTGTTTACATCATTTTAATGAGAAAAAATAGACAAATTTAGTGAGAGTAAAAAATTCAGGGTGTTCCATTTAAAAAAGACCTAGTTTGGGTCATATCTCTTAAACGGTGCAAAACAATTTTTTTCGAGTACGCCACTGGATTCTACGCAAAAATATCTATCTAGAACAGTTTTTACTTTTTTTCTAGCTTACATGGTGTGTGAGATATGGCAGCACCCCGGAAAGTGAAATTTTTCGTTTTCACCCTGTATCTCAGAAACAAAACAAGTTAGCTTAGCTCTCTTTGCGGCATTAAAAGTTTAACGAAAAAGTGGCACAGGTTCGCGAAAACCGCAAAGTTCTATCTTTACAACTTACAGAGATACCCTGCAATTACAAGCAAATTGGGACACAGTGTACATTACTGCACCGAATTTACGCACATTTAGTCAGATTGCATACAAGAAAATAGAACATGCTCTAATTTATTGTAACAATTTTACTAAATCTGCGCGCGCATAAATAGTATTAAATATTGTACTAAAATTAGTCTCGTGGCAAACGACTCTAAAATGTCTAGCCTTTTGGTGTAATGTTTATTCATTTCAGTATTTGTCAGCGCTTCATGCAATGTCCAGACTTTTCACGAAACGGCCAATTTCACTAGAAGGCTGCGACATACATATATTTTACATGGAAATTACTTTTCCTTTTTTATTTAAACGTGACAAGGAGCAAACATTAAATATTTTTTAATTTCCGATCCAAAATTTCATGTATCAAGGAAATCAACGTTCTTTACTACAAATTGAATATAATGGCCTCCTCAGTAATGGACACTGATAAGAGAAACAAATAACATTTTATAGCCATATTAAGTAATGTTTAACATTATTTATTGCACATTAGTATTATGTTATGTTAATTGCAGTTTCTTAGTTAAGTAGACTATTTTAAGTCTAAACCACTAAAACTTAAAAATAGATATCTTGTTTCATAGGTATAGGTAATTTATTAGGTGCATAAATAATAAATAAAACATTACACAAGTTTTTGTCCATAAACCAATATCACTATTATTATAGATCTATTTAATTATGTATATACATACGAGTATGTACATATAGTATCAGTTGATATAATTGAAGGTATTTTGGATATTCACAGCTCATGGTCTTTTCTCTATCCAAATAGTTTAAATCCAGGTCTGTCATATCTAAAACGCTGACATCAGATTATCATGACATTATATCCAAGATCCGTACTAGGTCTTGTGTACATTGTTGTGCACAAGAATAAATTTTCTTACTTTGGGTAAAGATTCTTTTTGGCGTCATATTGGAATTTCACATAAATAAAAACAGGATTTTTCCTCTGTTTTTTTTTCAATATATTTTTATGTAAGTGCCTATGATTTTCCATTCGGAATTCCTCAAAATAAAGCAATTTATAAACAAATTGATTCCAGTTTTAGGAGCGTTAAAAAATCTCATAAAATATCTAATATAAAAGGTTGCTCATCAGTTTAGTGGTCAAAATAGAACATACAGTTTGTAATGCAATTACCCGAATTGCCAACTGAGTTTTCAATATTATTGTGTTATGCTAACAGATATCTTACTCTTTCTAAATAGATAGCCATTGCATAAAATCATGAATGAGCCGAATTGAAACTGCGCACGGGGGTATTTTGACTTGCGCACAAGTAAATATTGCGCCCGCGAATTCAAGCAAAATATTGTAATAGGTCCGAATCACATTTAAATACCGTGCTGTAATGTTGGTTGTCAGACCAATTTTAGGGAATTTGCTTTTTTATGTCTACCCCCTGTAAGCCATGCTTTTGCACATACATCTTACTCTTTCTAATTAGAAAGCTAAAGCAAATGCGCAAGTACAAATACCCCCGGATTCAAGATTTTCGACCTTATTGAAATCTTCAATTTGTCGCACTTTTTCATCGCGCAGCCCATATGCTTTAGTTATCTATTTAGAAAGAGTAAGATATCTATGGTTATGCTTCATTATATTTTGGCAACTAAACAACAAGTTGGTAGTGGTCTCCAAAATGCCCAGTTTCACAAAAACGAATTAATATATTTCGGAGTAAATTTAGAGTTAAACCATGAAAACGTTGTGGACAATAATCTTTTCATTGTTTAACTCGAGGTTAACCTCGAAATAAGTTAACTTTTCTTTGTGAAATTGCAGATAATAATTTTCTAATTGAAAGAGAAAACATGTAAAAAAATTTCTTAACTATACTTAAATGATAAGCATATTGGCGAAAAAATTTTACTAATCAACAGAAGTAAGTATAGATGCGTTTATTCGTGTAAATTTAAAAAATAAAATATTGAAATTGACTGGTTAAATATATCTTCGTATTCCATTTATTTATTTTTTTATTAACCCCAGAATAAACCCATTTACACAATTTAATGGCCATATTATTATTATTATTATTATTATTCTATAGATATGTGTTTATGAAATACTCAAAAGAAAACAAATTACTTTTGAGATACAGAAAACTTAAGTTGAAAGTAAACAACAATTTTCTGAGAATGTTTATATTGGTGCTCTGGATGTGGCCTCTGAGAGCTTGATTAAATTACATTTCATCTTTGAGTGTATCTACCTTAAGGTCGATCTTAAGTGCTGCGATTGAAATAGCACCATAACAAGTAGTGACTATTTCTATATAATAATACCTAAAAATTTGTTTTGACAAAAGCTGTTATACATATAATCAAGGACAACAAGCAACTAAAGCGCAAAATTCTGAACAAAACATGGAATTTAATATTTTATTTCAAGCATTACAGAATTCAAGTCAAATAAATCTCGGTTACTTTGCAAACAACAAATTTTGAATAAATTATTTCGGTTCGGAAAAGTGCGTATTTCCCATCGCCTAGAGACATCTCCAACTTTTTTTGTAAAACAATACATTTTTTCAGCCTGTATGGTTAAAACTTTTAAATTTATAAAAACATTACCAGAAAACACTTTTAAAGTAAAACTCTTGAGTTATATTCAACATCATTTTTCACTCTAGTAAAAGTATATAGTGCATGTCAAACTAATATCTCCTGGGCATAAAAGTTCCAGGATTCTGATTGAAGTAAATGAAGACCAAATGGGTTTAACGTCTTCTGGGAGTACGGGTGGGAATGCTTGCAATACTATTCTCGTGTAAAGCGCAGCAGTGTGTAGTTTCACGGTAAAAATGTTGGATTATATTGAAGGTGACAGTGAACAGAGGTCAACCTGAGTCTGGAGCAATCATGATGGTCCACCGGGAGTTAAAGTGCTCAACGATGTCGATACGTTCCTGGTTTAACTTCGACAACTTGACAGAAAACACCACTAGATGTTTAGGAACGAAGAATTTGCCAAAGAGCTTCACACTAATGTGACCTGGAAAACGTTGTCTTGTGCGTTAAAATATTTATAAGCCATTTTTTTCTTGAATACAAATTCAGTTTACTCATTGGAAAGTAAAAGTAGTTTTATTAAAGATGCAGAAAAAAGACTTTAGAAATTTTAGGTTATCTTGGACATAAATTTAATCCGTATCAAGTTGTAATTATTGTCAACAACATTGCTTAACACCTTGTTAACATATAACAAAATCTTAGATTGTTTTTCCTAATGTGTTTGACGATAATATCTCCGACCCCGTAGCGATTTTATACATTCTAGAATTATCACGAAATATACCACAGCACGCGTGAAATGCTCAAGTTTCCGATAGATCTTGAGTGAAATGTATTTTACATGTATAACTTTCAGTAGAAATTTCATTTTTGCTGTCTGAAAATATAAAACAGCCAACACAAAAAAGGAAATATAAATTTTACATCAAAAGCTTTGCTAGATTATCTGAGTGGTTCTGGAATTTTTTAGATAAGATGTTAATTACTAATGTTCATAATTTTTTCTATACGTTACGTAAATAACTAGCATTAAATTATTCCAAACATTATCAAATATGAACAACTTGTTTCGGACATTATACGTGAATAAATAAAACAAAAGAAAAGAAAATCTAATTGTAAAAGCCCTAAAAATTCTATGAAGACTTTCCCACATTACATGTTAACTTTTCCGAGGGCTGGAATACATTTAAAACTTTTGCTCCGCAACTTTTTTCCTTCAAGGAAGTTGGATAAATTATTTTATGTTTTGTAAGGCGAGTGCATTTATCCTTAATTCTGTGGGTAAAATTCTTAGAGTTCCGAGGCCAGTCAACGTCCATCGTCGGACAAACTTCATTAACTATCCAGTAAAGAAGTTGGCGCGTGAAGTTGCCTTGTCCTTTGGGACAAGAATCTCCACCGCAGGAGTAAAATACATTGAGGAAAAAGTAATAAAATCTCACTGACCAAGGGAAACTATAAAAAAGAAACGAAATTGAATTAATATATTTTTTACAACTTATTCAAACTTCACTGTAGAGAATTGACATTAAATGATGGATGGAACAAAGACCATACCAAGAATATATTTCTTTATAATACCCTTATTTATTAAAACGTAAAAATAAAAACGAGATCAACGCAGATTCTAATAAAACTTTCCATTGCGATGTTCATTTTCAGCCACTAAGAAATTTCCACTTTGAGTAAAAGCTGTAAAGTATTGGTTTATGCGGTGTTGAACTCGAAGTGTAGGAATATCTGCTGAAGAGCCATTAAAGTTGCTAAATTGCCCCCAGATAGGCATATCGATGGGATCAAATCCAAAATTGAGTTATAAAATTTATGTGTTAACTCAATATATCGGGATAGGATTATTTGTATTGGAAGTTGACAGTTTTTTAGTTTATTTTGGCTAAAGCTAAACTGAAAAAATAAACTGTTATACGTATACTGTTACCAGAAACTCGATTATCGACTGATCCAGAGAATATTCCACCTCAAATGACCGATATGAAATTAAAGTTCAATAATAATGCAATGACAGTTTCCTTGTACAGTTTGCAAGATAACAATATGAACCAATACCTATGTATAACCTACCTATGTCATTTTATAGTAACAAAAGTCCAATTGCTGATATCGCAACTATTGGAATGCACGTCAAGAGAATGTAGGTACTTGAATTATATGTTAAACTTTCCAGAGAAGTCATTAACTCACAATCTATTACGGGGAGATATGAACTAAATTATTTGAAAAAGATGTGGGTAATTGCACACTTAAGTAATTGCCACTTTAGATGTGAACGAAAACATGCTGTTCAAGCGAATTAAAAGAACACTTCTTTATATACATTTTTTTTATTGTTTTCGGTAACTTAGAGAAGTTACGATGTACTTTCAGTTGGATTTTTTGTGCTAAATGACATGGATAATAGTCTAACCGTACTTTTAGTGTCTGTCATTTTTCAGTTTCTAAATTGTTCTGAAATTAATGCTGACATAAAATTTGTTGTACTTACATGGTGTTCACTTATTAATGGCTAAAATTTATTTCCAACACCAAAAATATATTAATTTACGCATAAAAACGAGTTCGTAAAATGAAGGTAAGATTCTCTAATGCTTATGTTGTTTATGCTGTCCTTAGAATAAACTTTGCGCTATGTGTAAATTCACAGTAGGTAGTCCGAATAACCAAAATTTTATTTCCAATATTATTTTTGCTTTATTTTTGCAAACTTTCTTACCATGTTATTTTCGCAGTGGTATCTGTACATTACGGATCGATCCTGAATAACGCATAGGTAAGTCGGTTTGTTTGTATATTCAAGAATCATGCCGGTCCAGGTGACGGTGACATGCACATTTCAGACGATCTAAGGCTCCTGATGATTCTATTTCTTTTTACATGTTCAAAGTATATAGAAAGTATGTTGTATTGTTAACAGTTTTTGTTGATCCATATTTGCATATAGATAAAGAGAACGGGAGCTAAAACGGTTCAGTAAGACCTTTTTTTATTTGTTCATCAATTCCATCAAATGTAGCGTAACATCTATTGTGCAAAGATGATGATTTTTACATACCTAGTGATGGTTTATCAAAGTATCGTGCAGTATGAATATAATCCAGAAGTTGCCTGTATTGTACGCTGAACTTAAATTGATCAAAGCCAGTTCAATTATTTCTGTTATTTGGTTATTCTCATAGAGTTCCTCAATGTGTTCTGTAAGATCTAAAACCAGTTTGCTGGGACGTGAGCTTTATAATGCAAGAATAAGTTTCTTATACAGGGATGGCAATCGTGGGCGACAGGTCTTTAGTGAGTTAGGATCTTTCCAAGGTCTTAACAGAATGTTATTATCGTGATGGTCTCCTCCAAAGCTTGGAGAGATTGAAGAGTTCCAGAGGTGTTTCCATTAAAATATCCAATTACCCATCGTCGAAAAACAAACAAAATCATAAGTAATCAATGTCATTAGGCAATGTTTTAGCTGATGATAATTATATTGAACGACATTTGTGTCCCTACCACTTTCAGTAGAAGCTTAAGAGGACTCGGAATGATAAGAGTCGATCAGATCAGATTAATAAGCACTTATGATGTACCCACAGCTACCCGGAATTAGTTGACCAATTTAATGGAAAGGTCTTCAAAATCCACTAATTAGTATTTGATCAAAAGTATTTGATAAGCGTCACACACATACAGTCTCCTCCTGTCCCTTTCCAATTTTTCATTGTTGAGTTTCTTTAGGGATAAAGGTGTTGCAAACCTGTTAATCCCTACTCACTTTGCGTTTTAGTATGCCCACTTGGTTAGGTACGTTTCATGTTGAAGGACTGTTTAATTTTCTTTGGATCCCAATAAAGCCATTTAGTGAGATTTCAGCTTATTTTACTGTTATGTGTAATGTCCATTTTTCTTAATTTATTTTATGACTTGATATAGATAGATAGATAGATAGTTTATTCGTACACAGCCATTTACACAGATATACACGTCAAAATATACAAAAGTCACAATAGCAATCACAATTTAAATACAAATTAAAACATTGGAGTAAATATAACACAACAACAATACTTGTATAAAAACATCACAACAATTTATCCCCCAAATATTCAGATATAGAATAGTATGCCTTTTCCACTAGTAACTTTTTTAATTCAACCTTAAATTTATTAAATGGCATACTTCTTGTTCTTGGTGGTAGCTTATTAAATAAAATTTTTCCAAAATACTGCGGGTACTTCTCGAACTTTGCGGTTTTATGCAATTCCATGGATAAAAATTCCCTACCTCGCGTATCATAAGCATGAAAGGTGCCATTTTTATCAAGTTTTTCAAAATTTTTCTTTGTAATTAGCACGACTCTATAAATATACAAAGATGGAACAGTTAGAATTTTATTGTTGATAAAATATTGCCTACAAGAATCTAATGGCCTCAAATGAAAGTGAAGACGAACAATTCGCTTCTGTGATACGAAAACTCTATGGGTATGAGCTGAGTTACCCCAAAGAGGAATCATGTAGTTTATATGGCTAAATGCCATAGCGTAATATGTTGATAATATCGTCTCTATACCAAATAAATATTTAAGTTTCAATATTGCAAAATATGCCCTGTTGAGCCTCTTACATAACTCCCCAATATGAGCCTCCCAACTCAAGGAACCATCCAAGGAGATCCCCAAAAATTTCACAGTACTGTAGGAAAAAATATTGGTGTCACCGATTGAAAAGCTCGAAATATCAACACTTTTACGGTTCGAGAACTTTAAAACAACTGTCTTCTGGACATTAACAATCAAATTATTAGTCCTGCACCATCTACAAAACTGCGCAGATACTGATGTCCCTAGGTTTTTTCGCTTAAAGCAGTGGTCTCCAAAGTGGGGTACGCGTACCCCAGGGGGTACGCGAGTCGATACATGGGGGTACGACATGATTAAAATAATACTCCTAATAAAATAAAATACCGTATAATTTTTGTCCTAGGAACGGTACTTAGCACAATAAATTTGTTTTCAATTAGTTGGGGGTACGCGCTATTTATTTTTTCTACCTTAGGGGTACGAGATCAAAAAAGTTTGGAGACCACTGGCTTAAAGGATTTTCCGCTGCTTTACAAGGTATAGCTAACTTAAAAAAATCTAATTTGTGGGGAATTATGTGTTCTTCAATTTTATTTAACATTGAAACTTGAGTAAGTTTTAGGTGAAAAATCGCGTTGGGACCTAAAACTTTGAGAGAGGCAGACACATAATTTTAGGGAGATGAATTCAGACACTCAAATACAATGCCTTTCATTCATTCTATTCTTCATGTTAACAGACAAATAACTAATAGATTATACATTTTTGAGAAATAAATGTCTTTTATAAATATTATAAATTATAAGAATTGAATGATTTGTGACTATCCATAAATGAAATATTATATCTATAATTTCAAGCACACATTATTCAACTTAAGAAGAAGGTATAGGAAGGTACAGATCTTTATTTATTAATAACATAATTTAACACAAAACCATCATATCCAAAGAATCACTGTCCTGGAATACAATGGTTTCGGCTAATGTTGGAAGTTAAACAAAAAGTTTAACACATTGTGCTTAGTACAATAGTTACATGTCAAACACGCAACACAAACAGAGAATGTAGGATTTTGAACTATTCACTAGAATGTTGGTTGCACCATTTATATCTAACTTGTATATGTATAAAAGTTATATGTATATTGAAAAATCTACAAGAGTTTGTAAGTTTTTCGTCAAAGTAAAAATATTATGCCTCAAACAACATTATTCACAATGAAAAGTTTATTTCCATGTGCCCCTTTGTAATACGCACCAATAAAACAATATGTATGTAATAATATATTTCCAATATCAATTCCCGTACCTTCACAGCATACACACCAGCCGCGTATATAAGATACTTTTATATTTCTGTTACAATTTGACAGATTTCCTTTTGTCATATAATAAGTTGATGCTGAAATCTTTCGTGTGGAAAACTCGCCGACTTTTCATGAAACAACGTGCTCTGTCAACAAAGAAATAATAACACGACATTCTAAAAATGGAAGCATAAAAGAAGTCAATTTTCGAAAGTTTTCTTGAAGTGTCCGACCCACAAGGTTTACCTAGAGTGTTTATCTGGCAAAGACATACATATACGAGTATAGTGGACTTTAGCAGGCCAACTACAGATGAAACAAAAGTTATTTTACCAACCGAGCTCACTTTGACAAACGAAAACAGACGTATAGGAGGCGAAATGTTATTTCTCTCAAAAATATATATTTCCGCTATTGAAAAAGAAAATTACCTCGAGATTTCCGGTGGAAATGAAGCGGCAAGCAAGCTTGGAGCTTATCGACAATATAAGCTATACCTTTATTTAAACAATATACAATAACAGATAAATCCGACAAAGATACAAACTTTCATGTTCTAATACAGCAAGTCCGTTGCGATGTGTGGATATATAACTTTAAAAGAACCAAATCTGTACACCACTTTATTTCTAGCACCCTCAAAAAATTCATTAATTTTAAATGTGTTACACGTTCAAAAAGTATCCAATGAGACGACGACCGAAAATTTGAGGTGGTACTAAAACGACATCCAGCCAATTCTCTACGCTATCTCGTTTTATGTGTTGTGATATAGGTTACTAGATTGAGTATAAAATATTTCATGAGCATTGCGGTATGAAATTTATAGTGTTGACCCAATAACCGTAAGGGAGAATAAACCAAAAACTTGTCAATAATTCTTACCAAAACATTCGACGCGGTTATTTAGTATCATTTATTAAAACTATCTGTTTTTGTTGTCATTTGGTTGTCCGTGGTGGTTGTGTGGGTAATTCAATCTCATTTTGTCTAACAACGTCAATGAGCACTGGTATTTTAGTTGAAAATTTACTGCGAATTTATCAGAGATGGTTAATTTCATTAAATCATAAAGCAAATTTTGAATAGAATAATTCAACACAATCACAGAATGTTGCAGTCATTTTTACGAAAGAGAATTTTTTATATTTTATTTTTTTTAATACCAAAAAACCTTTTAATTTTGCTATTATTATTGAAAAATTTTCTTTAAAAAAACTTTGGTCTCATATCTTATGTACCATCTTAATAAATATTGCGATAATGGAATAAATTATATGTTAATATCTATATATATTTTTTTTTAAATCACTAATATGAAATTACCATGCACGTCAAAATAAATTAGGAAATTTGATTATAAGATAATGAACGTTTATTTTGTGCAATAAAAATTACAAGAAAAGTCAAAAAAAGTGTTTTAAATATAATGTAAATAATAAGATATATTTCAACAGTATACAAACAAATCAGTTCAGATGCCAAATATCTTTCCAGCTCTGTAGATCGCTTATTCTATCAGGTTCTTATTATAATCCTTGAACCCTAATAGGTACATTACTTAAGAAGCTCTGGTTCTGTGGAACAGAATCTCCAGTTTATCCATGTCTTTTGTTTCGTATTGGTGATAGCGACTATTTTTTAGAAACTGTTTTTGGTTAGAGCTGGCACACATAAGTACAAAAAAGTTCACGAGCGTATTTTGTGCGCTATGAAAATAGTTTACTGCAGCTGAATCTTCTCTTAGCCTCTGACAACGCCATTACAGCTAGCTTTTGGAGGTTGACTATGCGATCAATTACCCCGTGTTTTCTCAGAAATGGATAAATAAATAGTACAAGTTGGTTGCCTGGATTGCCTGGTAAATATTTTAATTAATATTTAGATGTAGTAGATTTTACTCAGGAGCTTTTTTTTTGAGAGGTGGTCTATTTGAGCAGACCAGTTGTGTTTTGAGTCCATCTGTAGGTATATCCAGAAATTGTCTATCTACGTTTTCGCAGCTTGAGTTGCTGCATTTCACTTTATTGCTTCGATTTCTTATGTTTCACTTTGAATCTTGAATCAAGAAAGGCGTATCATATGCTTTGATATCTAACAGGTTTGCAGGTGAGTTGTTGATGTAGATTATGATACCCTATAATTAGAGCCTTAGACCACACCCTGATCTACTTTTCGATTCTTGGACCTTGCGCCTTTCCGGAATATAAATTGGGTTTACTGATGGTCAGGTATGATGATAAGCACTCCATAATATGCCAATTTCTGGATCAACATATCATGGTAGACATATCACAACATGTTAATGTTATTTTGGATTTGTTATCCAGTGCCAAGCTAACTTTATCAAAAAGTGCCGAAATGGTTGTAGTGATAAAATGATATGTCCTGAAATCATGTTAACAGGTGGTAAAATAATTATTATGGTGCTATAAGAAGCTGACTAGATTATTCGCCAACGATAGGTACATGATATTTACAACAAATCTTAATAATATATATTTTACTGAAGCATTGAGGAGGATTTTAAATATAAATAGAAACGTTGACAAAATAAACAAACACATTTATTTAAAAAATCTTTTAAAAAAATCACAAGGAGAATAAGAAATTACAGCGGTAAACTGTTAAATTATGTTGTCAATGAACTATGTATGTTGGTGAGACTTGCCAAACTCTACAACAGATATTAATTCATGTTTGTTGTCTCTTTGCTAAAGAATTCAATTATATTGATTAAAAAGAAGAAAACCCTTAAAGCCCATTCACAATCACTTTGCATACGTGACATAACAAAAAAACATAACGTTTGACCAATAGTGGCCAATAATAATTGACAGTGACAAATATTTAGATTTTTCTATTGGTCGAACGTTATGTTTTTTTGTTATGTCCCGTACGTTAAGTGGTTGTGAATTGGCATTTAGTTTCGTTGTATAATTATGAAAATGTAGACGTCATTTAAACATAAAAAAATGGTAAATATGTACTTGTAATCTTGTATTTTTTAGAAATTAAAATGACACACATCCAATCAAATGAACATATTTTTAAATTTCAGAGTTCTTTTCACTACAGGAAAAGTGATCTCTAGAAATATTGTGTAGTAGGATTTCTGGTGTTGTAGTAGTTGCGCACAGCAAGCCAAAAATTTTAGACCCAAAAAGGTAAGTTTTTCCCTTGTCCGAGTTGCGCACATGAGCCGTCAGATATACAAATAAATATCTGCTATTATTACTGTTTTTTATGTTTATCGTTGGACTACGGAGGATAAGGGTCTTAGTCTACTGGTTTGACTTACATAATATTAAAAAATCAAGGCCGGAGGCGGTTAGGTTGTTATTTGAGGTTGGATTGACTTACATGTACGTCACTCCAAGACCTTATAACCTTAATACTTTTATGTCTAGAATTGAGTGTAGAATTCGAAAATGTAGAAATATATAGTGTATTCCATTTAAAAAGAGTAAGTTATCATTGATTAAAGTTTTAAAAAATGAACGGACAACCACCAACACCCTGTGTAAAACAACTTTTCTAAAACTATATCAGCTTATTTCTTGTATATTCCTACTTCAAACATAAAAACTTTGGAAAAAGCGTGTCATTGTCAAGATTTGAATTTTTATTTACATCTATGTATGTAATTATAATACCGTTAATGTTAGTACATACCATACAACTTAAAAACTTTTATGTCTAAAATGAAGTGTAGAATCTAAAAATTCAAAAATATACAGGTGTTCCATTTAAAATAACAAAGTAAAACGTGAAAATATTTTAGGTACGATTTTACAATACCGGACGTATTAGCGATTAAATTGAAATTTTTTAAAATGATGAATAAAAGCTCTACGAATACGAATATAAAATTATTTTTGCGCGCATGAAGCTACTTTTCAGAAAAAAAAATAATTAAAAAAGTTGATTATTTGAATTTAGCGGGCGATGTTAGCCAATCAGAAACTTGCAGTCAAGCCAAGCACATTTATAATATTCCATCGTTGCATTTTACTGATTGTATTAGTAGATTTCGACTGTGTTGTGCTATTAATTGTGCTTGTTTCATTGTTCAGATATTAACAGTAGCGATATTTTTAGTTCACATTGATCTGTGTCATTTGGGTTGGGAAGAGGATTCTCCTTATTAAAATATTAAGGCCGGAGGTGGTTAGGTTGTTATTTGAGGTTGGTTTCACTTACATAATATTAAAAGGTGAAGGCCGGAGGCGGTTAGGTTGTTATTTGAGGTTCGTTTCACTTAGATAATATTAAAAGTGAAGGCCGGAGGCTGTTAGGTTGTTTTTTGAGGTTAGTTTTATGTAAATAATAGTACAAAATCATAGTTTTGGTTAGGAGTGCAGAAAAGTGGCAACAGTGTTCCCTTGTTCGTTTGTGTGGTTCCATCAATGATGGAATGTTCGCATGCGCGGTCGTCATAACAAGCCTTTGATTGGCCAACATCGCCCGGTAAGTTCAAATAATCAACTTTTTTAATTTTTTTTTTTCTGAAAAGTAGCTTCGTGCGCGCAAAAATAATTTTATATTCGTATTCGTAGAGCTTTTATTCATCATTTTAAAAAATTTCAATTTAATCGCTAATACGTCCGGTATTGTAAAATCGTTCCATATTTTAGTTCAAATCGGCAAGCTGAATTAGATAGGTAATAAAATTTTCAAAATTCTACTGTTATGAGTTTTCCATATACAGATCGATGGCCCTCTACGTGACAAACCCTGTATACTAACGGGTGTCCAATAAGTCTTTTAGTCAGGGCGGCTATGGTGTATTTTGGTTTTAATTAATAATTAAATAAAAAATAAAAAAATAATAAACACAAAACTTAAAATATAATTATTGTCAGACTGGTTCATTATCTGATATTAATGACACTCTGTCACAGTATATTATATGACAAATAATGCCCTAGAGCGTATTATAAAAAATAATGGCCCTTGGGCCATTAATGAAAATAATGTCCTATATAGGAGGCGGCTATCAAGCCGTACTGATTTTTTGATTCAATGTATCATAGCAACGGCATTTAAAAGCTACTATATTATTCTTATTAGTAAAACAGCAAAATTTACTTAAAAATATTTCAGACCAAAATAATAAACCATTCGGACATTAAACGTTGAAGGCCCTACGGGCGTTATCAGGATAATAACGCCTTAGTTCGACATATACATCCCTCGGGCCGGAGGTCCTCAGACCTCGACCTCACGCGTTATTATACCTTTAGCGCCCTTGATACCTTAAGTACTATTTCATGTAAGCATCATAAAACATCAATTGTGTCATCTTAAATGATGTTTTGTTTGAGGTTAGATTGTATCAAGATACTAAAGACTTGCGTTATACAATCCATAGCCGCCCAGGACTGAAAGACTTTTGTGGACACCCGTTATTATGCGGAGGTCAAACGATAGTTCTAGCCGAACCTATTTTATAACACATTTATCCAGTTTAAACCAAGAGATTAGACTTATTTAAGGGAATGAATTTTAAATTTTCGAACACTTAAGCTTCTTACGACACAAAATTATTACGAAAACAATTTTAATTTAATAGAATATTAAACCCGGCGCATCCACCAATTTCCTAACAACCATTGTTCAAAACTTCTAGAAATATATCCGCATTCAAGTGAGATGATTAATAATTTGGATCTATTAAAGTTTTTTCATATATGCTATTTGTTCAAAAAGGAAGAAAATGAAGCAAACCCAAAAGATTTCTTGAATATTTTTTTTATCAACCATCACTTTCAAAAGTGTGGCTGTTTAACTTTGAAATATCTTATAATTATCTAAAGCTTCAAAGAGGTCACTTCAATTTTCTTAGTTTTTGTAACCCTAGTATTGATTTAAATAGGAATGTTTGTTCCAGAAGTTATAATGAATAATGTAAGGAATGAAGTTATTATTTGCGTGAAGGTTTTGCTGGTTTTCGTGGAAACGATTTTGCGTAATTTGAAAGTAGTCAGTAGGCAATTTTTCAAGTCTGGTGGGTAAGACAGCCATAAATATCGTTTGCCAATACAGCGGAGAGTACATATATACGTTGTTTGGTGTAGTGGTTTTACTGTAAGCACATATCAAATGTGCAGAATAACGGACTAAGTATTCGCAAAGTTGTTGATATATATCTATAAAATGATTTGTGTTTCGTATCTTGGAGGAGTAACATTTCCTGGAGAAACAACTAAGAGCAAAACAGCAATAAATCAAACAATTTGCTCCAAATTTACCCCTCAAAATCGCTCGCATCGCTTCGACGCACACGTACCGAGATAGATCACGTCTTGCGACGCGCGTGCCACCCGAGGGCAGCGCAACAGCTAACTTGGTAAACAATATCTGCTAGATTAAAAACGGAAACGTCAGACGCCGGAAGCTGACAGGCCCGTGACAGGTGTCTGCCGGGGATTACCCATTGTTGGACGCCTTTTGTTGCCATATTTTAATAAGACCATCTATTGTACGCTCGCACGACCATATTTGAATATATAAGAAATGAAAGGTACCAGTGGATTTATAGAACGGCGATGAAAGAGGCCTTATTTGATTTAACAAAGCCCACAACAGCAATATACTTTTTATTTTAACGCCGGAAAACCTCGTTCGGTTTAATTTTATTACCTTCTCTTTTTATTCGCAAATGTGAAATCGATGTTTGCACACTGCTCAAGCAGATTTATGTCAACTTCTATTAACTTTTTTTGCCATGCTAAAAAATCGCTTAAACAACCAGTTGCAAATCACACTTTTTATCAGACAGGTTTAATCCTTCATACTTCATAATTTCGTCATCATATCTAACAACTCGATGAAAAACTATGTCTCAACTGTTTAGAAAATTTTCAAAATAATATAAAAAACATCTTATGATCGAAATTATATAAATTAAACCTAGATATATTAATAATAAATCCTTAAACTTGCTAACGTACTCTGGAAGATCACAAACGAAAGTGTAGTTGCTCCATAAGGATATCTTGATATAATAATCCAATCATACGAGTATCCCTAAAAGTACTCATTAAAAATACTTATGTACACTATATTTCTACATCGCCCACTTACTAAAACAAGCATAATTACCTTAGCTTCATTTATTTCTTATTAAACCTTCATTATTTTTAATTGATTACTCCTTTTATATGCAATCTGATACCAATTAAAAGTTAATATCGGAGCATCATTGAGAAAAGAAGTTCTAATGAGCGATCGTTAAGAAGTTTTCTCTCTAATGGATATAGATTTATTTATAATATAATCAGGGCTATGTACTGGGTTGAATCTTTTTCGCATCAGATAACTTTTAAATAAGATGTCGTAAAATACCCAACAAATTATGGCTTTCTGGAATCCATTCATAAACTCTAAAGAGGAATAAAAAATAACAAAGGTATTTAAAAGATACTGAAGTTTCATTTTTCGGAGGATGGGCTTTAGAAAAAATTTATTCAAATCAATAAAATTATATGGATAAGATGGTAACTACGGCTTTTACTTGTAGTCTGTATTAATTTCTTTTCACTAGCTAAAAAATTTCGTCACTTCTATAATGTGAAATTCATATTTACGAGTAGGTACATCTAAAATTTTATTACATGGTATGCATCGATGGAGTTATTACATACTCGTACACATAGTTAAAGTGAGTAGTGTAATGAAAATTGAAAACAGTCAAATAAACTCGCTGTTTAATAATATGTCAGCATTATACAGTTTGTATTCTCTTTATACGTTAAAATAAACTATTTAATCACATTTGCAGAAACAAAATGGATTAGTCAACAGTGTTCATCCAGTAAATTAAACACATGAAACACAACAAAGTGTACTTTTCGATCCATTAAAAAATTTTCATTCGGGACATTTTCACAAAGGAACAAAAGTGCGACTGAATGGCGTAATCCAAATAATGGCAGTAAAATGGCGTGATAATTGATAAAGTACGTATCGTGTGATGAGTGTGGCGTTAACTTTTTGTAACGGTAGCAGTTTGAGTCACGCGGGCTCAGCGGGGAGTTGGACGTACAACATTAGTGAAAATTTCCCATGTGGCTGTACAATCTACTCTACTTGATTCACAATCAGCTTAGTTTTAGACCTTTTTCTGTTAAGGTTTTAGTGTATTGCCGGTTTTCCAATGGCCCCTTATAATGGTCTCAAGCACTTTAAATATTTTTACTTTTGTTGCTTACGTTCAAGTTTTTATTAAACCCAGTTTAGAGTATCGAGTTTCGTTTTTTTTTATTAACATCCATTTACAATTTGTTGCATCTCATCACTTCTTCTACAATACTTTTAACTTGAATGTATACAAAGGATTATTTTCTGTTAATGATAGTTGTATGATGTAATTTAGATGGATCAATACATTGAAATTTGGGTTTCTGAGTGAATATCAGGAAGTTTTGGCCTTATCTTATAATAATCCCTACATACATTATATCTTTGATTTTGAATTTTTTTCTACTGAGTATAGAAAATGGTACACCGATCGAAAAAGTTACTTTTCCGCATATATAGTTAATGGCTTCATATTTGGTAGAAAAATATGTACCTATCTTTATATCATACGAGAAAAGTGTCTTTACTGACTTCGAGAGCTTCCTTTTTAATACTCGCTACGATGATACTGAAATCTGTCTTGGCGTTAAATAAATATGACTTCACCACAATAACGTAATAACTATTACATGAAGTAGTCATTAACATTTTCGTCCTTTTAAAAAATATTCTGAAATAATCCTAATTAATAATGTCACTGATTCTTATTTAATAATACAACTACTAACTGGACGAGAACATGCTGCATATTAAATTAGGGTTAGGGAAATGCATTTTTCATAAAACTCAGAGTAGGTACTTACCTTTTGTACTATAAATTATATTTTTAGCCATATTTGTTTCATGAATTTTAAAAACTTTAAGAGTAATAGGACTTTGTTTAGATAGCATGTTCTGCGTTAGGCATATTATTGGGCCTTTGGGATGCCATAATACCTGGTAGTTTGAGTTGATTATATGTAAGGAATGTTTCTGTGTTCTGAAATGTAGTACCGATGCTTAGATAGATAATTTTTTCATGATAGTACAGTGAAAGCTCCTGTAATGGATAGCATATACAATGGAACATAATGTGGGTTCATAAAAAATAGATTACTTTATTGAACGGCCACTTTTTGTAAACCGACTGAGTCTCTATAGTATTCTATACAAATTAATCTGTAATTAGCTGAGAGTCTATTGAACTGATTCGGAAAGGTGTTACTCTATTCACAAAATGACAAAAACTTACCTTTACTTTTATGTGGCTTGAACTATCATTAAAATAACAAAACTGCTTATTTGTGATTACAAGAGTTTTTAATTTATTGTAATTGTTTTGAAGCAAGAATTTTTTGTTTGTTACAACTTAATATACATTTAAACGATAGAATGTTACGTATTAAACCAACAATTCGATGTTTACTGGTGATAATACGTCAATTTAATTATGTTAATGTTCAATTTATTTGCTATAAACGGTCTCCACTTACGTCTTCATTTAAGGGGGATTATTGAGGTTGTATTACTGTTTACTGTGTATTTGATGCTACTGAATACTGAAAATGTTTTAAAGAAGAATCATACACTTCTTCGGTAGATATACAAGGTGTCCCAGGATAGACACGAAATATTTTCAGCATTCTGCATTGTCCTGTATAATTTTTATCTCCAATCCGGGTTTTTTTTCCATGTAAAGTCATTGTTTAATTATAGATACCTACATATATAGCCGATCGCTAAGACAAGGACAGATACCAGAACATGGTGTACGACCGTCTCACGCAATGGTTGGGCTAGTTGGCACACGTGACTCTGTAGGTATATAAATAACACATAAGGATCCTTCTTTGAAAATTGAAATAATTATGTTCATATTTTTACAGGGTCATTATTAAAGAATCTAACATCAAAGGTGGCTATGATTTTTTCATGTATAAGGATTTGCCACCCCTCACATTCAGTAATGAATCAATGAATATCATTTAAATATCACTAGTATCCATTGATCAGATCGGCATTTAAATTAAACGTTTTCTCTTTGAGATTCCCTAGTAACTTTAAATTTATTAAATCTTACAGCCAACTACGATGTTAGATTCTTTTATAATGACCCTGTACTATCTTATACGAAAGAGGTAATAAGAAAGTAACGGGTGTCCAATAAGTCTTTCAGTCAGGGCGGCTATGGAATGTTTTGCTTTTCATTAATAAACACAAAACTTAAACCGTTACAACCTCACCTCAAACAAAACGTCATTTAAGACGACACAATTAATGTTTTATGATGGTTACGTGAAAATTATATTTTAAGTTTTGTGTTTATTCATGAAAAGGAAAACACTCCATAACCGCCCTGACTGAAAGACTTATTGGACACCCGTTAGTAATCGTGATTTTTTTGGTGGATTTACACGTTTTAAAGACCCCTGAATCAATTTTGAATATTTTGGGTATGATATCTGTTTGTACCAGCAATATCTTAAAAAGGAATTATCAGAACTGATTAAAATTTCATATTTAAGAATTTGAAAAAAAAATGTGGGTACCTAACACATTAAATTTGGTTCTCCTAGTTCCAACACAAGTAGTAATTGCCTGAAACATTTTCAGATTTCTTAAAAAATATCTTGAAAAGGAAACAATTTGGGAGATTTTTTGAATTATTTAACATTGGTTCTTAATTAAATTTGGAACATATTTCGTTCCAACAAATTCATTCAAAATTTTTTTCTATGGAAAACATTTGAATATATCCAAACTCTTACCTCTGAATTCTCTCTATAATATATATATATATATATATATATATATATATATATATATATATATATATATATGTATATACAGGGTTGGGCATATGTGTGGGAACAACTATTCAGTGACGTATTTTGTTTTCCAGCAGCTAGTCGATTTCTCGAGATATTAAGTTATCGGCACTTTTTTTTAACGGATCACCCTGTATATTTTTAAGTTTTCAAATAGACAATATTTCAACAATTACAATGATATAAGGTTTGGTGGGTGTGCGACTTGTGGTTTTTTAAATATCAAAGAAAATAATTCAATAATAAAATAAAGAGTACCTATTAAATAATAATTAATTAAATTAATTAAATAAATAAAAAATAGGGTAGTTGTTTTAACAACAAAGTACGTCACTGAATAGAATAAGAAAACTACAAATATTTCTTTTAAGAGTAATAATAATAATAAAAACGTTTATTCAGAAATTAGGGGTTGCCACACATATGCCCAACCCTGTATAATTAAATTAATTTTCATTAATATTAATAAAATATCGGAGACCACATGATTATTAGCTATGGCTTCAGAACTTTCCAAAGATCACAACCATATCCATATCATACAAGAAAGTCACGTGCTGGACGGACAAATCAGATATTTTAATTTTAAAAATAGACAAATTATTTACAAGAAATTACGCCAAGATCCTGCATATGATAATAAATTTATAATTTCTGCATCAACAACTTTCTTCAAAATGTAATTTATACTCAGCGCAAATTGGAACCAACCATGTTTGATCACTTTTCACGTCAGATGCATGTAGTTTAGTAATATAACTACGAAGAAGAATCAAGTATCTCATAGTAAATAAATAACCACAAACATTGTGACTTGAATAAGTTAATTCAGTTTCCTAACAACTACCACAATAATAATTATCTAAAAATAGAAACGGTATGTAGTTACGAAATGGAAAAGCCGAGGGAAAAGCAATGATTAAACAACGATTAAATTTTCTGCGGGTGAGTATTGCTTTTCCTGTCGAGTTTATTTCCATTCTAAAGACGATTAGCAAAGAAAAACACTGACAAATTGAATATAAATACAAAGCTCGGTCTTTTGTTTTCAAATGTATTAACAGCACACACGCCCTGACTGCAAAAACACGTTTATACAGTTTGCTCTGCCTCTCCCTTCGCATTGTTACTAAAACGAAACATGGTAAAAAAAACCTTCACACACGTTTCGTCGCATTATCTACTACAGAACAGAGCCCGAAGTGCTAATGAAGATCCATTGGGATTTAACGTGTCCAATAGAACATGATTTAGTATATACGGGTAGTGTATAGTAGCCTTATAGCATATCCTTTCGTGAAGAACACTAACTGACCATTCAACTTTTCATAAATCTGGTTAACCCCAAATGACTTGAATTTTCCGCTTCGGCAGTCATGTTTCATCCAGGCAGGTTTCCTCTATGAAAGTATAGAGCTTGTATAGTGTTTGTGGGAAGTTGGGGTTAGAACTGTGCTATCAGTGAAACACATACGTGGTCGGTGTTATCAGGAGATGTTCTTGTAGCACACAGCCCATCATAATGGGATCAACTATTGGAACACTGACGAGGTGCAGGAAATTCGATACCAATACAATATGTATTGTGAATCTTATGTATGTGTACCTTTGTTGGTGTACTTACTTTGAAATAGTATCTTTTGATATTCTTGTCATAAGACCGCGTACACAAGTTTCATCATTAATTATTGTGCAGAGACATATCGGATGTACTTTCAATAAATCAAAGGGTGTAAAGAAATAAGAATTATCAAAGACCCGTTTTCATTTCTATATTATAATGATATTACATTACGATTATTAAAACGTCTCAGTTATGCAGAAACGTTATAAAAAAGTTCAACAAATTATAATATTGTGGCTTATGATTCTCTTCTTAATGGTACCTAATCTCAAATTACTCTCTAATACTGATCAAATATTTAGAACTACTTCTAAACTAAAGCTTTTATAAGCCTACTTCCAGAAACATGTGTTAAACTAATTATTGACTAATATCTGATTAAATTGATTTATATGAACTCATTGGTTATTCGCTAATTTAGGTTCAACTTCAGTATACAAACGATAATTAGTATACTAATCCCCGATTACGTATTTCACTGAAGTTTGTGGAACTGGCTATTAAAGTTTGGCTTATACATATAGTTTTATTAATAATATGGTATGTAACAAAAATTCATTAAAGACTATTGATTATTTACACTTTTCAACCTTTTGGCAATTAATAAATTAATTTAATTATTACTATTTTACATCGAAAACGATTTAGCGATATTCACTTGTACAAAATACTAATTTTATCAAACAGGCTGTATCTTCAATTGTAATTTTAAACCGATGTTAGTATTTAAAACATACCCCAAATTGTTTCGATTCTAAAATATTGTTGTAACTCCTAAAAATATGTTAAGATAAGTACTGCATTTGTGTTTGGTACTGAAAGAAACAAATTTAATGTCTTACAGCATTGTTCAAATTTTTAAATATGAAATTTAGCTCAATCACTCAATCTGATAGTATTACAATATTTAAAAACAATCCATTTTCAGTTTTTGAGAGGGTATGCACTTTTAAATAGGTACTTAATAGGTAGTATTAGGTACTTAACCAAGATAACTTTTCAACTTTCGAAACCGCTATAAGTATATCAAGTAAGATGCATTTTTGTAAATTTTCTTATAGAACAATTATTTAGGATTAGTCTTGGTCCTAAAATCGAAAAGGCAGTTGAGCTAACCCAAAGAGAACAAGTATAACTCTAAATAATTCTTAACCTTCATCCACGATAGGAAACGGTACACTTTTCTTACTGGTGAATAAATAGCTTTTTAAATTAATTACAAAGTAATGAAACATACAATACAGGGTGTTTCCTAAGTACGTCCAGATAACTTAAGAGCGTATTCTTTGCCCAAAAATAATGCTACTTTTTCAAATAAATATAGGGGCTTCAGGCTTTCGTTTCCGAGATACAGGGTGTTAAACTTTACAAAATT
Source organism: Pediacus dermestoides (assembly GCA_963942485.1). NCBI lineage: Eukaryota > Metazoa > Arthropoda > Insecta > Coleoptera > Cucujidae > Pediacus > Pediacus dermestoides. The sequence goes on along the minus strand of OZ012625.1, from coordinate 32,195,993 downwards.
TTATGGTTTTTTATTTATTTTCCAAACCACTCAAGATATTCTCAACAAATTTGGTATACCACTTGTCCTAATTAAGTGCCATAGTAAGCAAAAATATCAAATTCGGTAATTGGTCAGTGGCGAAGATGTGGGCTGTCCCAACAGTTTTTCAAGAATAAAATTGTTAAAATTATGTACAAAGTTTAAACTGATTGCAGTTTTAGATTCAGCGCGTAATTTTGTAGGTACAATTTGATTTACTTTTTTTTTTAATCTATCGCCGTTTAAAGAGAAATTAGGTTTTTATTTTTTTTATTTAAAAGAAACCTCGAAAGAAACTCACTATTACTTTTATTTTCAAAATAATATTACTAGATCATATCTCCGCCACTGACTAATTACCGAATTTGATATTTTTGCTTTTTATGGCACTCAAATAGGACAAGTGGTATTCCAAATTTGGTTAGAATATCTTACGTGGTTTGGAAAATAAAAACCATGAAATTTTGTAAACTTTAACACCCGGTATCTGGGAAACGAAAGCTTAAGGACCCTATACTTATTTGAAAAAGTAGCGTTGTTTTTGGCCAAAGAATACTCTCTTAAGTTATCTGCACGTACTTAGGAAACACCCTGTATGTTAGTTTGTCAGCCAAAGAATTCAAATTGTATGTATGTACGAGGTGAGTCAGAAACATAGAATCATCTGAATCCAAGAAATTGTTGGGAAATATCTAGACCGATTTAAAACCAAATGTACTTACTCGGTATATAAAAAACCAAAACTTCTTTTTAACTGAAATGTAGGGTGTTGAAGATACATTTTCAATTTATTTCTTGTACAACAGTTTAACAATTAATTATGATATTTTTAGGTTTCAAATAATAACAAAGTTTGAGTTTCTGACCGAGAATCTGACTCACCCTAGATAGTGTGAAATATTGGGTCATTCTAAAATAAAATTAAGGGTACATTGTCTTAACTGAGATTTAATACAAAAATTCCTCCTTATTAAGATACAAGGATACAAGATCACTGTTGTGTGAAATATGGCTTAAGTTAACCTTAAAAATTGTACTAGTAGTTGATCATTACTAGCGAATTGTTTTCCTTTGAGTCAACCTTTTATTTCTTGCAATTTTCGTATATGATGGTTTTAATAAAACCATTAGCCAGTTGTGTTAAATGGTTTATGAAACAAAATGATTTATATCTAGATATTATATTTTTTAGAGTATACCTATTGAGTTAGATAAAAAATCATTCTTTATTCAAAATTTATACACATGCGGTTGACAGGACAAAAGCGAAATATAATGATTTATTACATGTATTGCAAAGATAATTTATTTCAATTTGTTTTGTAAAATGCTCTGAATCCAGGATGTGGTAAAAGTAATTTAAAAGTAATTTCGAGCACTCCATTTTCCAATAACAAAGTAGAACAGTTCTCCTGTGGATATATGTACCATATTGCAGCAATAACCCGAGACGTTTTCCTTTTCTTGCATACATTTTTAAAACAAATACGACGTTTTGGTGGAACACATGTACAACGGAGACGTAATGGTTGCAGCGAGACGTGAGAGTTTTATTAGTATTGTGTTTGTGGAAGGATCAGGTGTGGAGCCGTCGTAATAAATAATGATGTATGTTAACTATGAATAGACTGGTAGGTATTCCGCAAAGGATCTCTGTTACAACGGTATATATGCGTTCACTTACTGCTTTTTCTCTAGAATAATGCATGAGCTATCTCTGTATTGATAGAGTAAATTGATTAATAGTGGTTACAAACAAGGAGCACAAAGAAGACAAAGCTGTGTTCCATTGATTTATGCCAAAGTTGGTGGTGATGCGGTGTGAAGGAGTATGTGAATGTTCCGAATATAGATGCAACGAATTTGCTATTAAGTACCAGTAATAGGCTTTGTTGGCGCAAAACTAAAGAATATACCTACCTGAGCCCCAGTATAATACGCTTGCGAAATGGAATTACGCATACAACTTCTTTTCACAAAAGCACAGGATAATGTAATTGCTTTTCTCATCACGCAGAAAGCGGCAGCACAACGTCGACAGGTACATATTTCGACAATGGCTGTTTTAAATAAATGACTGAGCCAGAGCAGAACAAACGACGTCTTGTCCATTTAGTTTATTGGATATACATTCACACAGCAGGAGTAATGATATTATCATCTTGCCACATAGTGCCTATGTACACTTAGAGAATGAGCTAGAGACCAATATCAACAGCACCGGCGATAGAAGCCTTTGATTACATATTATAAATTTTCCAAATGGGGTATAATTATTTTGTTGCAACGTACAATTCCACCAGATAAAATAAATCAAAGCCAGGTCTAGTACAATACCTGACACATGTTAATAATCAGAACGAACAACTCCGCCCTCGTAAAAAATAACGAACTGCCTTTCATCAGGCGCGGTATACACACGTACTTCCGGGACAGCAATAAAGAGGGAGGCGTGACTTCCGGTTGACTGTTATCACGTCTTATCAGTACAAGTGGATATTCCAGAGCTCGGCAATCATATGCTAATGCTGCAAAGGTTTGCTGATTTATTTATAAGGCCAACTCTGTTTGCTTTGTCGTGTCTGGAATGGGTGCTAGTGACTAGGGTGAATTGAGAAGATGAGCGGGGCAAACACGCACTAAGTTTATACCGTTTATGCGAATGTCATTATAAGTCGCATAATCCAGAACGACATTATGCCGGTGTAGCACGTGCGCCAGATAGCACACGGATAACGGAACGTCTACCTGCAGCTGCTCCTGCTGCTGCCACCGCCACCACCGCCCATTTGCCGCATCATTTCGATATTACACATATTGCGAACGGATCCAGTACACTTCATCGCACAACCGATGAACCGCACTGTTCACCCAGACTGTACTTCGCTCATTCAATATTCTATTCTTATTCCAATCGACTACATTTTCGATATTGCTCCATGCGTTATGCCATTCCTGCACTTTATCATCAAAGAACCGCGCTAGGAACAATCACCATTTGAGCACCCATCATATTCTACGGCTACCCATTCTCCAGCTAACTGGAAACATCCATTTCTGCTGATTGCCGAAAACTATGTGTTTACCAGAACTTTTTTGATTGGTCTTATTCCGACTTCTCTAACTGCACAACCAGTAATCATAAAGTGTTATTATGTCACAGGCTACAGAACTAAAAAAATAAATAATATTAGAAAAACATGTCAATATGGTTTTTACCGCGTGTCTCTTATTCGTGTCTATAGTTAACAGATACAAGAAGGGTGAAATATGTCAATATCTATTCACCATAACCCACTACTTATTAAATCTCAAAATCTTACAATACGAGTATTGCAATATAAAAAAATTATTTCTAATTTATTGATTAAAACATTGACATTAACACATCATACATGTTATTAGAATCTTTCATGAATAAAATTTAAGATATATGTACTAAATATGCAAGAAATACGAAAAGAATTAAGAATTCGATATTATAGATACTGATTTCTATAATATATTTATGTTTAATTTTCTTATGCCTTTTTATATATACAAACGTATATTAAACTCACAATTATAATCTCTGGTTAAATTGATTTTAATGACTTCAATTGATCAATTACTAATCTGGGAAAATCGGGCGATTTACGGTGCTTAATTTACACATCCAAACTTTGGATGTTTCAAGTTTTCAAACTCCTATAACTTTGGAAATATTGGAGACCGCCGCTTATTTTTAGCATTTTAGTAATCAGGAGATCCTAATTAATAAGGTAATTTTAAAATTTTTCTAAAATCGCTCTGAGTCACATTCGCCAAGTTTACCCTAATCTCTGTTAAATTTTAGCCAATAAGAAAGAGAGTTACTACTATCTTTTTGAATATTTCGTTTGTTGAAGCTGGCAATACGTAATTCAATCTTAAATATACCAATTCTGTCGTCAATAATAGTCGTAAATAATTTTTTCTACTACCTTGTTTGAAAATAGGCTATTACTTTAGATATTTGAAAGATGGATGTTGACATTTACAAAAATGAGTGGTGTAATGAAGAATTTTCCTCTCTAGAGAGGAAAGTAAAGAATTTGATAGCAAATTCAGAGTTGTTTCCGTTTATACATGGTGTTTAATTACAGCTGTACAGTAACTGACTTCGTTACTTTAAATTGGAACATCTTATATTACATTTTCAGATTATACAATAATTCTTTTAGTTTTCTTAGGATCATCAATGTTCCAACTCACGTGCTTGCCAAGTTCCATGTAACTGATGAAAATAAAAATGGAAAACTTACAATGTTTTGTCACAGCTTGTATGCAGAAAAATTTAACGTTATCAAAGTGCAATTCTGGTATACCTTTAACCACGAGGGTCACTGGTTTTTCGTAAAGAATAGGTTGAGACATTATTAACAAACAAATTATTATTTAAATTGCAAAAAGGCCTCTGCTCGCAAACCCTACTCGCACTCCCAAAACTCTAGTTTCGGGGCTAGCAATACAAATAACTATTAAAGGAGTTTCTAAATTCATTTAATAAATGTCAGATTAATTAATGATCAATTTTGAATAAGTGTAACAACAAATTTCCATTTTAGTAACATAATTGGAATTACAGTTTCAATATCAATTTTATAAAAATCCTACAGATAATACAACATCGAAAACTAGTGTTGTATAACAGATAATGACAATATGAATAATGTATTTTATAAATTATTAGTTATGGAACATGATACAACAATACTGATTAAACAGACAAAAAAAAATTCTGTTATAATTTTGCCTGTTTATTCCAATACTTGTTTTCTGGTTGTTTGTATACTAAACAAAATTAAAAATGGTGCTATCCATATTCACTTGAAATCACATTAAAAAATCAAAAAGCGATATTCTAACCCACATCTAGATGATGTATACCTACGAAATTACCAAGCATTGAAAATAATTTCGTTCAAATCAAATTTTTATAGCGTTTCGGTATTTGATGAAGGGCTTAACAAACGATTGTGGTTTCCGGAGATATGATACATGAGTATGTGACATATAGGCTAGTCGTTAACATGAAAATCAGCAGTTTTAAATTACGTCCAATTGTATCAGGATTTTTTGATGATTTATCAAAGACTACATTATTTTGAAATAGGAAACAAATTCCCTTAATTAAAAAATTGGATTTGCTTGGTAAAAAGTATGGAACAAAATGTACAGGTCTCAATATTGCCAAATCGTTTTGCAGCTTGTGTTATTCAGTATATAGAAATATATACATTAAACATATATTGATAAATTTAGTACATGGTGGAGCAGAAACGGCGGACGTTTTTTAAAACGTCACAAAATTGATAATTTTTGCTTAAAAAAAAGTTTATTGACAGATTTGAATAGCATTTGACGAAATCAAATGTGGAAAACAACATCTCCCATGTGGTGTCCGTTATCATTAATGCATTTATGGAGGCGTTCTTCCAAGTTGGCATTTACTTTTTCCAACATCGCTCTGACAATTACAACTTCCTTCAGTTCTTCCAATGTGTTCGTGTACAATTGCCTTGAGGTGACCCCACAAGAAAAAATCACACATGGACAAATCAGGAGACCGAGGAGGCCAATGAATGTCACCCAACCTGAAAATGAGGCGATCAGGAAAGAGAGGGCGAATAACGTCCTTTGATGCTCTGGCTGTGAGGGTTGTCGCCCATCCTGCTGAAACCACACACGTCGGATAGGAATATGATTTCTTCGTAATTTAGGCAAAAAGAACTTGTGGATCATCTCGATGTAGCGCTCCGAATTCACGGTAACAGCATTACCATTATCGTCAAAAACGCTCGATCTTCCACGACTCCATGACTTCAATTGTAAGCAAAATCCTAAGATTTCACGAATCTAGCGCCAGCTGCCGCACATCTGTCCCGCCACCTAGCAATCAGTACTAGCCGTTTCAAAAACGTTCATCCTTTCTGCCCCACGCTGTATATGTAGCTTAATGCCAGTTAAAGCGAAGTTTACACTCCATTTGCTGGTTGCATCAGTTAGTACAATTATTAGGGATGGGTGTGATAGGACATGCTTCATATACAAAACCACCAGTCTCCATCATATATCCACCCCCGTTCCATTTCTAACAGTTTCAACTGCAACCAGCAATTGGAGTGTAAATTGGAAGCTTTAGTTCGAGCTGTTTTGTTTAAATTGCATCAGATTTTTTTTCATCTATGGGGTTTTACAATCTGTCAATAAAGATTAACATTTAGCAAAATTTTGTGAAAAGAGTATGAACATGAGAGGTAATAATCCATTGATTAGTACCTTTAAAAATTCTAGTTAGAATTAGAGAGTTGATGAACATTTACAATATTTACAGTATAACGAGTGTTCTTAGCTGTTGTCAAGTAGATTTATTGCTAGATGGTTCGGGTGTTGACATAGGTTACATTGTATTTCATTATCTCTTCTCTGACAGTAGGAAGTCTCTACGGATCACATCATTTGACACATGCCAAGGCGCATTAATAATTTGTCTTAATATCTGAGACTAGAATTTTTCCAAGATATCGATATTGGAGTTGCTTGGAGTACCCCACAATTGTATACCATAACTCCAAATTGGTTTAATTGTGGCATTATAGAGTAGGAGTTTATTACTTAAACTCAGTTGGGAGTGCCTTCCGATTAACCAGTACGTATTGCAAAGTTTAGGCCGAGTTGCTTCCTCTTGGTCCAGATGTGCTTTCTCCATGTAAGCCTTCGATCTAGGTGTATACCAATATCGAATATTGTTTATGTGCATCTGCAAATGCATTGAAGCCATGGTTGGGTAAGTATGTGACAAGAGTACCTATTACAGTATCGTCCGTGAATGATGCAAACTGTACTGAGTCTTGTCATAGACTTCACTGAGGCATTCCTACTGAAACAGGATGTAGCAATGGTACCTGACTCGAAAAAATCTTGTCAGTTAAATGTTACTTTAAGATTAGTTAAAGATCTTGGGGAATTTTCGATTTTAGCTTGTAGAGCAAGCCTGTGTGCCACTATTGAAGGCTAGGTCACGTCAAGGAAGACTGCTGTGCAATAACGATTGGCTTCCACATCTCTTCATTTATTTTGTGTACTTGTTCGACAAACAAATGTTGATGCCGAAATCTAAACTGATGCTCATGAATTATTTTGTTTCTAGTTAGTATTGGTATCATTCTTTTTAAAAGCAGTTTCTCAAATACTTTTGTATACTAATTGGTCTATATGATGTTGGTTGTTCTGTGGGCTTGCCTGGTTTGGAAATGAGTACGATTTGTGCTACTTTTCATTGCAGAGGAACGTAGTTCAGTCTTATTATAGACTTATAGAGATATATGTATCAAAATTCATTCCCAAAAGTCCAGAAATCCACCGCTTTGCGAAAAATCATGTAGATGAGAAGACTTTAGAGAAGTTTATACGGATGAGCTTGTCTGGATTTTTGATTCGTACAACCGGCGAAAGTTAGATTTTACTGTCCCTACCCTAAGCAAAATTGTAATATTGGTTGTTGTTACTACACTCGTTTAGTGCAGAAAACTAGAAGAAAGGAATTTTAATGGATCTTAAATGTCCTACTTGTCATATTTTTACTTTCTTATACGAAGTAATAAGAAAGCATAGTAATCGTGATTTTTTCGACTTGTAGATTTTGATGGATTTACACGTTTTGAGGGCCCCTGAATCCATTCTGACCATTTTCGCCATGATGTCTGTCTCTCTGTCTGTATCCACCATAACCCAAAAACGAGTTATCGGATTTGATTTAAATTTCATATTTAAGAGTTTGAACAAAATTGTGGGTAGGTACCACATAAAATCTTTTTCATCTAGCACCAACACAAGTGGTACTTACCTGAAGACATTTTTAGGTTTTTTAGGAATATCTTGAAAATAAACAATTTACGAGATTTTTTTATTCTTTAACATTGATTTAGAATTAAATTTTGAACAAATTTTGTTTGAACTTTTTTTTCAAATTCCGTCAAAAAAATTTCAAAAATGAGATATTCTTAAAACACTTATATTTCTCATAGTGAGCGTTGAATCCGACAGCCTACTGACATTGGGACTTGGCTGTCAAACGGAAAGTCGCGGGTTTGAATCCCAGAAGGACCATTATTTTTTTGTATTTTACTGGTTTCTATGGTACCGAAAACAATAATAATAAATAAATAAATGTGATTTTATATTAATAACGCATTGAATGTCGACTGTATGTGACTATTGGCTACCTCGTCAGTATTTTCCAAAGATTAAAACTGTATCATGGCAATGTATAAGAAAGTCATGTGTTGGACACATCAGATATTTCACCATTATATATGGGCAGAGTGGGTATGTACTTAAGAACGTAATATCCGTCATAATCGATTTAGAATATTGGGTCTAGTCCTTTAGGCAATAAATTAATTAAATATCTATCTCAATTTCGACTCCCATCGTATAACTTGTATTTTTAATCAATATTATCTATCTGACCTTAACATTTATTTGAAATTTGATGCCCAGATTTGTTTTTCTGTAGTAAAATATCGGATGTTCATTAAAATTTCTCCTCAAAGTTGGCGTTGAAGAGTCGACTATGAGTGAACTGACGAGAAATTTTAATGAATACCCGATATATCTACTTTCGATCGTATTTTTCACACAACACAGTTTTTCTTCGTCGAATTACTTTTTAAAGTTTCGATAATTCCCTCGATGTCTTATCGACATGTAACAGAGAAAGGTAGGTAATAAGCGTTAATCCTGAAGTTTATAGAAAATTGTATCAGTTTTATGTCAGCCAGGTTTTATTGTCTGTAACTTTTTTAAAATACTAATAAAATGGTGATTAAAAATTACTTTCGCATAGAAGGTGAGATTTATTATACTATTCCTTCTTATAAAAATAAACATTTTATGTTTCAAAGTGAAAAGTACTGTACACTAGATACATTAAAGTCAATATAAATTTATTGTGTAAATATACCTGCACAGTTTGCAACGATATCAGACATGCTACATATTATTTAAAGGATTAGAAACAAGTGGCCAGCGGTTGCACACGAAGTCCGGCCTTTTCAGCGCTTATATAATTTATATCTAGAGAGTACATTTGCTGCTAACTTAATTAAATTTAGATTAACTTTACCTAAATGACCCAAAAACTGTAATCTCTACAAATATATCTTCCTATTTCCATTGCTGTAATACGACTACTACTACATGTGAAGGCATCCCCTCTCACACAGAACAGATAGTAAATCATTTCGCGCTCACTTTAACTCGATTCCAATTGAATCACGAATGCGGTTGGAAATTTTTTAAACGAGTTTTGCAAACGATTGTGCTATATAGCTACCTTCGATATGCATTCATTTGTATGTAAATTGATACATGCAGGTTTTACAGTTTGTACTACATTCACACTGGATTATTTCAAAAATTTATTAAAACCTGCCTCTTCAAACATTAAACGTTACATCATGCACGTATGTAATTAAATGTAGACCATCATAAAAAATATTTCCGATTTCTTGCATGATATATTCATAAATGAAAATGCGATCAATCAGCGTATAGCTAGCTATATTTAATTTTGAATAGAAAATCGTCAAATACTTGAAAATCGATATCTGGGTGAATAAATAAAAATGTGTTGGGCACTAATTAATAGAACAACAATATTCCACTGAATTCAGAATAACTGCCAATTACTCAAAAAAATAACGTACATGTGTTCCAGGAAATAACAATGAGTATAGAAATTTCATTGTTAAAAATTTGTTTATTCCATGTGTATTATTTATCCGCACAAAAAATTCAAAGTGAAGTTTTCATATAGATATGGCTAACGATGTGTTGAAACCTTAGAGTATAAATAGTATAGAGATGGTGTGTCCATATAACTGCACATACACAAACTGAAGCACGGATAACTTTGTTGTTTGTTATGGGTCTACAGTTTGTTATTGTTATGATTTTGTACGCGCGCGAAGTGATTTCGTCAGCGCGCAGGATAAGCAAAGCATAAACGTAGGTACGGGAAAAATACACGAAATACAAATGTTAAATTCCAGTGAAAAAAAATCGAAAGTAATAAACAAAATATTTTATCAATTATGTTTATAACGTGTGATTCTTTAAATTTGCATTCTAGGTAAGCCTTGGAATTTGAACGTACGAATTTGAACGACTACCCTAAAAAGGCGACTTTGTACCCACATTTCACGCAAATAAAGTGACCATTTTCGCGTAGATACGGGAAAATAGTTATTGTTGTAACAAGTACCTAAAATCAAGTTTTTTGGGACAAATCGCTGTTTCCGGACGAGACGAAGCCGAGTCTGGAATAACAGAAGAAAACTGATTTAGATACGTATTACAAACAATATTTTTTTGTTAAAGGTCTTTAAAATACATTCAAACCTTTTATTATGTATGATATCTAATTGACATATCATACATAATACAATTTATGTAAATGTCATTAGAGCAAATATTTCTCAAAAATAGTAAACTTCGGATTTTAATTACCAGGTTACTATAGTAACCAGACTGAAATGAGTCCGTAAAATAGCTATTATAGGGACTGTGTACAAAAAAATTACATAAATAACCTGCCGATATTTTATCGGCGAAAACATGTTTGTCGCAGTCGATACAAGTTTCCTAATAGAACACCTGATTATAGAAATAGCCAAATAAAAACCAACGAGGCACTGGAATATGCAAAAAATTAATTAAATGCAAATGATTTACCTCCAACCTCTAAATGAAAACAAGACACAAAAGATAAATTTCTAAATAAGATCAGAGGAAAAGGAGAAATTTTAGACTTAGTATTAGTCATGAGGGAAACATGTAGATCATTTGTGCAAAAAGTTGCCATCAATCGTTCAAATAGTTATTCCCTAAAAATATTTAAGTAGGTACCTACTCTACTTCGTGAACGTGTAATTCATTCTGCATTATGGGATTTGTTTTGGAAAATGATGTCAAATGCTAAACGAGTGTTTCTCCTGCAAAGAAAATGCGCGAGAGGAGTGGCTTATTTCGGAACAAAATTCTATATGTATATGATAAATTTCTGTAAAATTTTCATAACTTACCGGAGGAGAAATTTAGCAAATCTGTCTATTGTCTGAACCTGTATACAACACAGAGGAGTTGTCACCTTTTTTATGTATATTCATTTGCCCGTAATATTTTAACGTGGTATACTTTTTGCTTCAATTGTTTATTTATACTTCTTATGATAATAAACTATTCTATTCTATTCTATTCTATTCAAAATATTATTTAATGTAAAAGTTGTTCATTTAAAAAAGGCGTCAAATCAAATTGGCTTTGATCTTTGTCGCTATCTTTGTCTAACTAACTTAATTTACGAAGTTGTCTTTTAAAAAATAAAGCCAATTTGACGCATTTTTTAAAAAAACACTCGACATTACAGATGGCACTCCAGCTAGTTAAACTTGTTTTTAAGTAATAGAATGAGTTGATTAAAAAAGTTTAATTTTTTAAAATTATATTTAGCTAAAGTTGAAAAAAATAATTAAATATTATAACATGCTACATGTTACATACTACTATTTTAATATATATATCCCATTTTTCTCCAGCTGTATTATAAAAATAATAATATGTTTCCCGTCTCTTTGTATTCCATAAAAACTTTCCTTTTAGAAATTTTAATTAAAATTTAAAGTACACATATATGAAACGTCCCTTTTGCGACTAGAGAGTTATCCTGGAACTGCAACTATAATTACTTCACATTTGTAATTTTACAAACCATTTTCCATTTTCAAAGCACAAAATTTGTTTAAATTGAAACTGGAAATGCGAAAAACGATTATATGATATCTGCTCTGAAGTTTTAACTTATATTAATTGATTGAGTTTTTTGATTTGCTGTCGATATTAATTATATATTTATGGGTTTATTCAAAAAATTATAATAAAGAAAGCAAATTTACAACAAATATTTTGTTTTATTTTTTATCGGTTCCACTAAAATTGTGTTATACAGATAAAATAAATGGCCCTTTCTATATTTGAGTATAACATTACAATGTTGCTTGCTACTGTTGAACTAACTAAAGTTGTAATTAAAAAAGTTTCGGAAAGTGACATTTTCTTGAACAGGGTAAAATGTTGACCCAAACTTCTAACTCAAACAAAGAGGTAAATTAGAAAAGTAGTAAATTAATGTTGTGATAAAACAGACATCTGCGTTCATCTAACAATGCTGCCTTGGAGACTCTTACTCGTCTCTCGAGAATACAAAATAAATAAGTTTCTCTTCCATATACCACGTCTTGCATGTAACGTTACGATGAGTGTGTACAGCCAGAATTAATGGTAATTGTACGTGAATAGGAATTTCAAAATCTTACACAAACTTTAATCATTGCGAAATATTAGGAAAATCGTCTGCAAGCTGTTATCAAAATATCCGTATGAGGTAATAATATTTTCTAGGAATCGTACTGATTTTTTAATTATGATTTTGGTTTTGGAGGTTCTATTTTTTATTAACGTCTCATTTCCGCTTAAATAATATTGTAATTATTACCAAAACTCGGTAATTAAAATAACTCATAAATCAAGGTGGTGGACTTGCAATGAAATGTTTGCTATGAAAATGAATCAACAAATACAGGGTGATCAGCAATTGGGGCACTCCGAATACAGGGCGTTATAGAGCACATTAAGACTAAGGATAATCTGCAAAGAAAAATTAAATCTGATGGTTAGTTTCCGAGTTATACTACTATAATCTCTGGATAAAATGCAATATGATTTGTTCAATTTTTTTCACGAAACCTCTAATACAAAGAAATTGAAAGTGTTAAATTTAATAAAATACCTAAATTTGAGAGAATTTAGAAGTTTGGCAACCTCTCAAGCTCCCTTTGGGATAAACTAAAATACCTTCTATTGCCATGAAAATATTAATAATAAATTTCAATTGTTGTTTCTGTTTTTTAATAAAATTGACAGTACTAAATTAGTTTGACAAGTTCTCGCATCATAAAATATTGAACGTTCTTCTTTTTTTTTTCTCGTCGAACCTATTCACATGTTCAGTGCAGTGTTGCACTTTTATTTTCACAAAAGTGGTCATATCTTTGTAAAGAAAGGACTTACAGCATTGCGGTAAAAAAAATCGTCATTCTTATAACGTAAAGTTTATCACAGTATGCACCGAGTGCGGCAATTACTGATCACCCTGTATATCGACCAAGTGAAAAAAATCAAAAGAATCTGGCGTTGTTGCTAATAAGGATTTTTACTTTCGTCACTGGGTAGTGCAAATGCCTACTTTCTTTTTTAAATTGAGTGATGAAAATGGAAGTAGGTACAGTCGCCCAGTTTTCATAGGCGTAGATAGCAAGTGGCTTTAATTATTTTGAAGATGTTTTTTTTAATTTTTTTCTGAGCTCTATGTTACTTTTGTGGATGCGTTGTACAGTTGGCGACATGGAATAGTTTCCAGACAAATTGATCAAAGTAGCGATTTTTTAATTTTTTTAGCATTATAAATCAGATTTTTAAATCAAAATTTCTTTTAACGACAGTGGTGGAGACAGGCGAAGATCTCATTAGATTACATTTACTTGTCTATTTGACCAACTATCTTCTAGCTGTGCTAGAATTGCACCTTTTTGAGCACCAGTAAGAACATTTCTAGGCGTTTTACTTCAAATACTTTACATAAAATATTGTGACAGAAGTATGACTGCTAATAATGTGACTAAGCAGTTATCGAGCCTATGAACATGATTTAATTTACAATGGAAAAAAATACTTGGAAACTATTCCGTGTCGCCAAATGTATACATCTTGGTAAATTTTTTTCTATATGTTCTGAATCACCCCGTATAACAAACAGGACAAATTTTTTAATGTGGTAGGTAATTTTTCTTAGGGACATGTCTCGGGTAACTTTAGCTCATTCCTAAAAGTAATAATTACAATTATTTAAACAATCGTTTCCAAATCTGCCTTGTAGTGTAGGTACTTATTTTACTATTAACCAAGAAGACTAATATTTTAACAAATTTGGAACTGAAATAAGAACCAAAACAAAAAATAATCTGTATAACTTTCAAGAACACTTCTAGTAATCCATTAAGAGAAAACAAACCCACCAACAAAAAGTAACAAATGATTTTTTGCAGCAACACAAAGAGGGTCATACAATAAAATTTATCAAAGCTCATTATACACAGATTTCTAACGAGCACAAAGTTTGTCCCTTTACTAATGAAGGTCTGAAAAACGTAGCTCGATGACGATGACACCGACATTATTCCCAAACAAACACGAAAGTGTCATAAAGGACGCACGGTACACGGGGCGCCATCTGTGAGTGTAACATGGCCTGGGGCAATTAGTGGCGACGCCGCCCGCAGAACAATACTTGCCTGTCTCCTAGCAACCGGCTCTTATTTAACGTTATACGGATCTTGTATGTTGTATTCCCTACTCTAATTTATCTGGCCGCGTATGTTGACGTCAAATGTCAGAGACTTTGGGAATTGCTCAAGTCCCACAGTATGTTTTCTGATGCGGTTTCAAACTACAACTTTAGCTATAGCGGTGTGCAATAAAAAGAAATTTTCACCTTATCTTTGAAGTAGTAGACACTTTATCCCAAATCTATTAACATTTGACTAGCTTTTTCACACTTGAACCTATTTACATAGAAAGTGTAAACTGTATCTCATTTTATGGCTGACATTAACAATCTTAGGTTTATGTTGGTGAAGAAAAGCCATTTCGGCTAAATCTTAAGCGTACACATGTGTGTCTTTCAGTTTTTGTAGGGGTGCCAGATTTTAATTAAGTGAATAAATATGTAATAAACTTTGGATTTACTGGTGTTCCTTATTCATAAGCAATTCTAAAATTAGAATATGTTGATTATTCTCACTGCTAATTAACGCTACATTCAAACCTACAGAGAAATCTGACTCATTAAAGACTAATTAATTTATATCACTATCTAACATCAAACATCTGCAAATTTATACCTACCTATATTGAGCCATATTAATCTAAAACCTAACTTTCAATATGTACCTAATCAATATTTGGATTCGTATAAGTCTTTTTTAAATGTAATGTCAAGACTTAAAGCCCATTCACAACCACTTAACGTACGGGACATAACAAAAAAACATAACGTTCGACCAATAGAAAAATCTAAATATTTGTCACTGTCAATTATTATTGGCCACTATTGGTCAAACGTTATGTTTTTTTGTTATGTCACGTATGCAAAGTGGTTGTGAATGGGCTTTTAGATTTAAAACAATAATCAACATGTTTTCCTATTATTCAAAATGAACTAAACTTTTATAAAACTAGTTGACTATCTTTGCATATTCAAATTAAAAATTGTATACCTTTATTCGTGTCACCAATATCATCAAACGTAACCATTACCTTCGTGTTAGAAGGCTTAAAAATTTTTAATTTCTAAATTAAAGTTTAATTAACTCTTATTCACCTTATCTTAATTCAAAGCGTTCTAATGTTGGTTTCAGCTGATGTCCGAGTGTTTCACGACGAAAAGTCTGCTAGAAACAATTACACAATACAAGATGCAGATAATAAAATGAACAAACCCTCCCCTATCTCCCTCACGCAAGGTCCAGTCGACTGTCAGAACCATACAGTGTTTGTCTTTTAATTAAATTTCCCTGAAAATAAAACTAATGAAAATAGTCTTTGCCAACAGTTCATGTAAATGAATAGTTTCAAATTTTTTTATTTATTGCGCCAACCAGAGTTAGTTAAAATAAATCTCCTTTATGTTTGAAAAATGGAAAGGTGAAATGTTACTGTTACGAGAATAATTTTTATTAAAAATAACTGTATGCTTTTGGCGTTATTTTCACGTCAGCAATGAAACATCATGATCATTTTTTCTAATTATATAAATCTGCAAAGGCATACCATACTAAAAAGTTGCGTAATATTTTTTAATTAGACTTGAGTATCGTACCTAACAAAGCTTTGTGTGTAAAGGGATGGAGTAAAACAAAGCTGATTAGCGTAGTATATATAGAGGGTAGCAAGCATATATATCTGAGTAAAATGGTGGTAATGGTCCATAGTCCCTTCGTTGTTCATGTGTATTTCTAAAACTTCAGGGATTTGGTTAAGCCGCAGCCTCTCTCTATAGCTGAGACAATGGAATTGTTTTTCAATTTATACTCCACACATTCACGCAGATTTGAGCGGATGACTCGGATACAATGGTACGGATTTACCTAAACTCACGTACTTTTATTCAAAAGATTGAAACTTAAATTTGTTAGACGTAAGATTGCATTTTGTTCAACTCTCCGAATACTACAAAGAATTCAATTTTACTAAAATCTGAAATTGCTAACAGAAATTCCAAACAATGTTACTTTTATTGGATAAACCGAATACATTTCCCTGGCAAACATATTTTATCACAACAAAAAACAAGAAAGTATAATCAATTTTTTACGGTTATATTATGTACGCCTAGCAGGAAACTCCCGAAAAAGGTAGGAAAAAACCAGTAGTAATTTATATTGTCATGTCACCAGTCTAACCTTTATTATGTCGACTTATGCTGCCACAAATAATGCGATTACTGACAAACTGCTTTTAAGATATCACTAAACTGTTAATTCTTAATTGTTCAAATGATTTTGATTAAATTTTTTATATTAGTATTTGACTATAGGTATAGTATTTTTTTATAAATTATATTTTATATAAACAAAGACTTTGTTTTAGTGTCAATAATATTGTTTACAAAATAATTAATATATTTCATTTTACCAGCACATGTCTTAATTAAGCAAATCTAATGTAATTTATATTCCGTAGAATTCATTGCTATATAATGTATGCTTTGTATCACAGCATCCTCCCACAAAATATACAGTTTCATCATGAATTTCGTAATTCCAATTTACAACACCAAAAAAATTATTATTTTGGACTTAATCAACAAAAGATTTCGACATATTTAAAATTTAATTTTTCATAGCGTTTTTTATTATATTCAAAACTTATACTTTCTTTAAAAATTATGGCATATAATTCATAATGCATCAATTTTAATGGGCTATCTATTACTTTACTTAAACTCTTTAATATGAAATTTGGTTAAATTCTTATAGTTGTTGTGGATACACATGCAGATACACACCCATACATCATTGCGGCGAAAATGGTCAAAATAGACTTAGATACCCTCAAAACACATAGAAATACATTGAAATCTCAAAATTGTTAAAATTCTTGATTACGATATTCTTATTATATAAAAATGTAAG
This sequence comes from Pediacus dermestoides, assembly GCA_963942485.1. Taxonomy (NCBI): domain Eukaryota; kingdom Metazoa; phylum Arthropoda; class Insecta; order Coleoptera; family Cucujidae; genus Pediacus; species Pediacus dermestoides. The sequence goes on along the minus strand of OZ012625.1, from coordinate 32,178,639 downwards.
AAGAGTTTAATATAAAATAGAGACATTTTTCTCTCAATTTTTAGAGATACTTGAGAAGAAATCCGTCGTTAATATTAATTTTTCAACCACTTGCATTGTAAATATGCCATTAATGACAAAATCAGAAAGCAGAACTTACGGTCTGTTTATTGGTTGTCATGTTAGCAGGGCAATAATTCATTGTAACTATTAATCTGATATATCAAATACCCAATCTCCGAACAATATTCAGCACCTTTTATCTTAAATTTTTACTGATGTGGTAGCCTCCTGTTCTATTGGTGGCTCCATAATTTCCATGGCTTCTCTTATTTTCCTGAGACATCCACTTCATAAGCAAATTTCCTGCATTCCATGTTCTGCTGCAACTGACAGTTTTGCATGTCTTAACCTTGTATGTATTTTGTGTTCTTTGATTCTACATTCGATTTCCCTGTTTAATACACTTAATTTCAGATCCTTAACTGAAACCGTTCTACATACGCAAAAATTATTTGGAAAAATTCCTTTCAACAACCTGTATCTCACAAAAAAAATCCATCTATTTTGTCCTCTAGTATACACACTTCATTTTATTTTTTAAATATAAAATAAACACCTAAATATGTTATCGAGAATTTGACAAATCGTGAAACATTGTGAAATGATTGTTCGCTTAATCAATTTAAAAACAACCGTCCCCTCAGCTCTAATTCCCTTGAATCTTCGAGTCCACGGGGAGCTCAGATAGTCAAAAAACAAGAGTATTCATATGCTTCCTGATAACCCAAATTTAAAAAATAGTGTTAAGTATGGAGAAAGATTGTTAAAAATTTGTTACAGCCATATAATTTTTGGCGGATGCGCCGGGTTAAAAGAATACTTCTTTCAAGTATCCTAAATCTTCAAGTTCATCACAAATTAATTATTAATTTTTACTTTCTTATACGGAGTATAAGGAAGTATAGATAGTAATCGTGATTTTTTTCGACTTCGAGATTTTGATGGATTTACACGTTTTGAGGGCCCCTGAATCCATTCTGACCATTTTCGCCATGATGTCTGTCTGTCTGTCTGTCTGTGTGTCTGTGCGTGTCTCTGTGTGTGTGTGTGTGTCTGTCTGTATCCACCATAACTCAAAAACGGCTTATCGGATTTGATTCAAATATCATATTTAAGAGTTTGAACAAATTTGTGGGTGCCACATTAAATGTTTTTCCTCTAGTACCAACACACGTGGTACTTACCTGAAGACATTTTTAGGTTTTTTAGGAATATCTTGAAAAATAAACAATTTACGAGATTTTTTTATTCTTTAATATTGATTTATAATTAAATTTTGAACAAATTTTGTTTGAAACATTTTTTAAAATTCCGTCAAAAATTTTTCCAAAAAATGAGATATTCTTAAAACACTTATATTTCTCATAGTGCGCGTTGAATCCGACTAGTAGATAGACGAGTGAGTTTGGGACTTGGCTGTCAAACGGGAGGTCGCCGGTTCGAATCCCAGAAGGAGCATAATTTTTTTTTTTTTTTGTATTTTACTGGTATCTATGGTACCGAAAACAATAATAATAAATAAATAAATATGATTTTATATTAATAACGTATTGAATGTCGACTGGATGTGATTATTGGCTACCCGTTCAGTATTTTTTAAGAGAGTAATAGGTCAAAAATCAAAATAAAACACATTTTTGTCGTAACATTCGGTTATAATGAGTGGGACAAGGACAGATTTATGCGTATTGCAATAAGTGCGACAGAGACTATTTGAAAATTGCTGGAAATCTTCAAAAATTTTACAAGAAATTTAACTTAATTATTGTGATACTATCCGTAAGTATAAGAAAGTCATGTGTTGGGCACATCAGATATTTGTTCTTGGCCACGCAAACCCTACTTTCTACTTTCTTATACGAAGTAATAAGGAAGTATAGTAATCGTGATTTTTTTCGACTTCGAGATTTTGATGGATTTACACGTTTTGAATCCATTTTGACCATTTATGCCATGATGTCTGTCTGTTTGTGTGTCTGTCCGTATCCACCATAACTGAAAAACGGCTTATCAGATTTGATTCAAATTTCTTATTTAAGAGTTTGAACAAATTTGTGGGTGCCACATTAAACGTTTTTCATCTAGCACCAACACAAGTGACACTTTTACCTGAAGACATTTTTAGGTTTTTTAGGAATATCTTGAAAAATAAACAATTTACGAGATTTTTTTATTCTTTAACATTGATTTAGAATTGAACTTTAAACAAATTTTGTTTCAACTTTTTTTGAGATTCCGTCAAAAAAATTTCAAAAAACTGCATATTCTTAAAACACTTTATATTTCTCATAGCGCGCGTTGATTGTTGAATCAGACGGTCGAGGTAGACAAGTGTCTCATTATATGGCTGCCAAACGGAAGGTCCCGGAAGGACGGACCATTAGTTTTTTTTTTTACTGGTTTCTATGGTACCGAAAACAATAATAATGAATAAATAAATGTAATTTCGTACCGGGAGATTTTTTTAAGTGAGTAATAGGTCAAAAATCTAAAATAAAACACATTTTTGTTGTAAAATTCGGTTATAATGAGTGGGACAAGGACAAATTTATGCGTATTGCAATAAGTGCGACAGAGACTAGAGATTTGAAAATTGCTGGAAACCCTCAAAATTTTTACAAGAAATTTAACTTAATATCTTTAGGAAAAGTAATTATTTTGATACTATCGGTATAAGAAAGTCATGTGTTGGACACATCAGATATTTATTATACGTGTACTGTATTTAAAATATTATTCTTAACTCAATGCGACAAAGAGAGCATATGATGGTAGAGAACTAACACTATCTTACAAATTTTAACTCTACAAACTTTTAGATAAAATTGCAAATACCAAACAAATTCCCACCATTCGTATTTCTCATATATTTATTTAAAACGTTTATAAGTAAACAAGTTGCAAGAGCGTGACCGATTCTTTTAATATTTAGTAGATGGTTATCTTGGATTTATAGAAGAAATAAATGAAGTTAATATAAACTTTGTACAGTTCCCACAAGAAATAAACATTCATTTATTTTACATCATAGACAAGTTTAGCAAGCAAATTTAAACTGCACCGAAGTTTGCTTTAACCTAATATAAATTAATGTAAATTCGTAGTATGCACATTATTGATTTTATTTCAAAGTTCATCAATTTATTCTGTCAATTTGCTCTACATAATTTTCCCTTCCAATTCTATAAAAAAACCTATTCTGTATCCACTTGTAATGTAAAAATTAAATTATAAATACAAACTTTCATTATTTTATCACATGACTTGTTAATTTAAAATATTAAAATGTTAGGTTCGCAATTAATATGGTTTGATTCAAAAGACAAACCCGCCGATTGAGATAAAAATTAATATAAAAAGTGTCACCGTTGGACGAGATAAGACATAGGATAGGATCTTGCATGTTTTGTTATACGAGTGGAAGCGTCAATGTTTGTGAACATCCTTCCAACAATGATCTCAGAATGTGCACCTGCACGTCGTGGTGCCATTATCCTGATTGCGTCGCAGGAGTCACCTGTAGGTCTTGATTGATGGTCTTCTTAGCACTATACATGATTGCGCAGAGAGACTGTGATCGTAGTTTACACAAAAGACCTTTTCAGAAACACGTTAAATAAGGCTTGGCTTTCATACTGACTTCCTAACGGTTTCTGACAGTATCGAGTCAGAGTACAGCCAGCCGTTTATAAAAGACACTTTAGAAGTACTCATTCATTTTATGACACAAACACGTGAAATATTGTACACCTTTGTACTAGTTTAATGTGAATTTTAGAAGTATGCCTAGACGCGACGCCTGGGTTGGGCTTTCATTGGAGAGGGGAAACTTTTTTACCTTTTGGGGCGAAAAGGCGCAAAGTTTAATCATTTATTTTTTAACTACTGTTTGCTGTTTGCGGTAGAGGTTATTCAAATTTTAAAAGTTTTCACTACATTTATTGAAGTTTTGCACTCACTTGACTACGTGGAACTTTAACACTTTTTTTAACAATGGAAGGTAATTAACGAGCTTACATTTTATCACCTAATATTAACTATTATTTCAGATAGGTATTCAGTAAATGGCATTTATGGAACTTATACATTATGAAGAAGTGAACACTTTTATAGTAACTGTATTTTCGTATCTATTAACGATAATTGGACCCATGTTTATACAGAGTGTTATGATAGATATCAATCTACAGCAACCTCTGAAGCTGTAATCCAGGAGAGTGAATTTAGCAAGAAAACTTAGTACCTATTTTTAATTTATTAATATATCTAAATATACATACTCTTCTTTTGCTAAGTGAAGGACGTTAAAGGTGACCAATGAGAATGTTTTCCTAATTCAGCTTAAAAATAAAGAATTAAAAAATCAATTAGCAAATTATTTTTCAATTTAACTTTGTATCCAGTATACAAGAAATTGAAATTTTTCTATTATTTAGTGTAATTGTATATTTTTATAGCTTAAATTTGCCTGTCCGTTGATTAAAAAAGTAAATAAGTATTGCGATTCCAAATTTCTATCTCAAATTTATATTTTTGCTTTAACATGCCGGATATATTCAGTTTTGGAAATACACACAGATGTGGTGCTAATTTAGGTGAAATTGGGTGAAAATAGTTTACCTGCATTAAACGCTAAACATTATAATAGTTATTTATATTATAAGTGGGATATGAACATCATTAACATAAGAGTCTGGAAATTGCAGAACGAGTCGTAGACGAGTTCTGTATTCAGACGAATATGTTAATATGTGTATATCCCACGTGTAATATACAAGATTTTATCTTCTACCGTCCAAATAATTAAAAATGAATTTTGAATTTATCTCCAGCGACATTGCTCAGTAGTTGTTGTCAAGTTGTCGTACTGGACTACCTAACCTAAGTTGTGTAAAAACTAGCCAGCGCTACACAACAATGAATTTGAATTATAAATTTTCGAATAATTAAACAATTTATACACCAAAAAATCTGGGACGTGGACCGTGTTATATTTATTATTAAAATATAAAACTAATTTATTATAAAATAAAACTAAAAATTTTTTCAGTTATCTAACGTGAAGTTAGAGTTTTTTCTAGGTAGATACGCTATTATAAAATTGTCCAGGTTTCAAAAAATCAAACTTAAGAGTATGAAGTGTCATTACTCAATGTTAATAACAAATTTTAAAAAATTAAACAATATATATTATATTATAATTAGACATTTACAAATATAAACTTTCCTATAAAGATACTAAATTGTAAAAATTGTGTTATAAATACTTGCAAGAAAGAATTTTCTTGTTGAAATTTCAGTGTGGTAATGATTTTTTTAAAACACATGTTGCGTAATAATTTGACTTACCTTACTCAAATTAATGTCAAATCAAGGCTATTATGAATTGGTAGTAGATAAAGCATATTTAAAGTTATATTTTAGTAAATTTTCTTTAACATTTACACTTAATTATGTACGAGAATTACTTTTGTTTTAATTTATGGCTACTTCGATGTAGTATAATCGTGATATTTTTCGAATTCGAGATTTTTATGGATTTACCTACACATATTGAGGATCCCTGAATCCACTTTGACTATTTTTGCCTTAACGCCTTTCTGTGTGTGTGTCTATCTGTATCCGGGATAACTCAAAAGCGTAATTATCTGAATGAATCCAAATTTCATATTTAACAAAATTGTAGGTAATACATTAAATTTGGTTCTTCTAGTACCAACACAAGTGGTACTTTTTAACATTTTTCGCTTCTGAATATTTCCAATGAATACGAAGAGGCCCGGTTTCACACTCTGTTGCACAGATATAAAATCAGTACTAAATTAATTTGCATTAATAATAATAAAATATCGAATGTGGACAATATGAATAGGGAAACAATTTAGGAAAGACCAGAATATACCCGAAGTCTTTTTGATAAAGATAAAATGATTACCAATGAATTTTTTCCGGGTATCTTTTTCGTACACCTCAATATTCCTGAATTGTTTCGGAATATTTGCGAATTGATACGAAAACACCGATCTCACCCTGTTCTACCGATATAAAGTAATACTTATAGTTAATTATGCCACGAATGAGAAGTTTGACCGGCAATCCCATTATGCAGGTGATGGAGACAATATTTTTTCTCCGACTGTCTGCAATTAGAAAAAAAATTAATTTTTAGTTTTTTTTTTTCTATTTCAAAAAGTGATTTTCCAAAGAGCAGAACTATATCCGCAATTCCGCATCGTATAAGAAAGTCATCTGCTGGACACATCAGATTGTCATTCATTCGTTTTGATATTGCAATCTAACATTCCAGTGGGTCATTTTCAAAAGGTTCCTTGTTGGTTAAAAACTTTTCCAGTAAAGGAAATAATTTTTTTATATAAATTTATACTAACGTATGGTCCTAAAGTTTTCGGAATTATTTTAGATGGTTTGTATTTGTACCAAATGGCGTTTAATCAAGTTGTAGCTGGAAATGAAATATCACAATTAATTCGTCTTTATTATGATAGTTTAGTTTTTTCGATCTGCACTGAAAAAAATGTATGTACTTTTACATACATATAATTTACATAACTAGACTGTAAAAATTACTCTTTTATTGTAGAATTTACACTTTTTTATTATTTCATTGTGAAAATTACATTTTTGTTGTAAAGTATAAGTAAAACTCCAAAAAATTGTAATATTACATAAAAATGTAAAAGAACATGATTATTGTACTTTATTACAGGTTTCATGTAATTCGTTAACCAATCACATAGTGTGTCTGCGCGTCATCTGGTAAAAGTACAATATTCCTGTAATTTTAAAATTACATGTTTTATGTAAAATCCCGTGAGACATGTAATTTTACCGAATTACGTACTTTCACTATGATTATCATTGGTCACTTGGTGGCCAATGATTATCATAGTAAAAATACGTTTACTTTTTTCAGTGTGGTTCAGCAAAATGTCTTATAAGCTAGATATACGTAAAGGCATTTACAATCTAGTTGGGCGAATGTCAAAGCGTATTTAACATTGTCGCAATTTATCGACATCAAAATATTTCTTTATCAACAAATTATTCAGACCATCAATGAATGTGAAGAGGATATAACGTGTATTAGATTGCCTAAAAGTGGTCGACTAAAATTTGGAGCCGCACGAGGGAACAAAGACTGCTTGAAGCCGTTAAACACAAAATTGGAGTTTCACAGCGAAAATTATCTCGAAGATTCGGTGTTTCAAAGACCACTGTTTTTAGACCAATTTCCCGAAATAATGTGGTGTTTCGAAAGAGTATATAGAGTAGTTATACTTTCTTCACATTCCTTGATGGTCTGGTAAATTGTTGATAAAGAAATATTTTGATCTCGATAAATTCCGACAATTCATGAATGCAATGTTACGCTTTGGCATTCGCCCAACTAGATTGTAAATGCCTTTATGAATATCTAGCTTATAAGACATTTTGCTGAACCAAGTGGAAAAAACTAATTTATCATAATAAAGACGAGTTAATTGTGATATTTCATTTCCAGCTACAACTTGATTAAACGCCATTTGGTACAAATACAAATCATCTAAAAAATTTCCGAAAATTTTAGGACCATACGTTATTCATATTACAACTTCTTTATTAGCATCATGAATTACGACAACGTTATATCCATATTATATAATTACGTAGTTTTAAACTGAACCAACTTAATGCTGGATTTCTCATTAAACATTCAGATAAGCAACGAAAAATGTTGTTGTTTACTGACAATGCATCAAAAAGTAATTTTTATTTCATATTGTAGATATATCTTGGCATTATCCCAAACCCTATTTATTTTTATTATTTGCGATCAAATTGAGAAAAAATTTATACGACGAATCGTCCGCTGTTTCATTCGCATACAATATGTAAAAGTATGTTTTCCTATCATATGAATAGCAATAAGCTATAAAAGAAAAAAATTCCAGGGAATCTCATCTATGATAAGAAAAGTAATAAACGTATAAAGTTCGATGGCATTCGGTGTGCCCCGTGTTTACTCGCCACTCCCCCTCCCCGTCAACTCGCTCACACAAAAAAAGTTGAATCCAATTTTCCACTTGGTCTCCCACAAAACTTTCTTTTACAGTTCCATCTGAAAATAAAACAATTTGGGACATATTGTCGCATCGAACGACGAATGTAATAAGACAGAGATCATGGCTGTGGTATAAGGAATGAAAAGCAACAATCTTTTCCGCTCGCTGTCCTGAAAAGGGGGAGCAATTCTTTAAGATTTTTTACATCATATTTATTGTAATATACATCAACTGTATAATACGCCGTAGTATGTTTTTGTAAAAAAAAAACCGTCACCGCTTTGTTCATGTGTTGAAAAGAAAGAAACCAACAGAATTACATTATAATAATTTTGACGGAAATTATTTTGCCTTTGTGTGAAGATAACAAAAACCTGATGGCCTTTTCAAAGGCATGTAAGATGTTTTCATTAGAATTACAGCAAAAATAGGCAACAATTTTTCACATTATCCAGGTCAGTATCCTCAGGCCAGTAGTTAATTGCAATAGTAGGTCTTTGTCTATGTTGCTAATGGTAAAATGAAACAGAATGCTCGATTATATGTACTTTTATCCAGTTTGTAGATTATTTATCAGAGGTGAACTTCCTCTCTTCTCTGGATTTTGTTATAACTGTTTAATTATCTACAAAGTACATCTTGTGATGGAGTTTCGTATAAGTATGTTGTGCATTGGAACAAAAAAATTTGAACATACCGTCATCCAAAATAAAAATTTTGAATGGATTTTACATGTTTGCAAATCTATAGGTAAGCTTGGACAGGTGCGTAATCAAGATATATTATTTCGTCAAGTAAAATATATCTTTTGTTTATAATATACTATGACAAAACGTCATTAAGAAAAATTATTTGGAGTTAAAAGTTCCTCATCTGCAAAAATTCCGGAACATCCTTCTACTGTGATAGATCTGTTAAAATGATTTTAATTTTCAAAAAAATGTTTTTATAACTCATATAGTTATTATAACTATCTCACTAAGGGCCGGTATTTCAATATAGAGTTAACTTTCAAAGTCTTGATTAACTTTTAGTTAAAATAATTTTCTGTATTTCAATCTGAGATGATATACAAAGTGTTAGTAAAAGTTCATGTAAAGTTAACTCATGCCTGAGGTATGAATTAACTAGTAATTATATCGTGGATGTCACTTTTTGAAATAATTTAATCTCGAATACTACTATTATTATGGATATATGGGACGATTTCGATATCAATGCATTTAGTGAAGATGAATAAATTTCTGTTCGTAAACACAAAGTAGTCAGAGAGCGAATTAACCATTTTGAAAAGTGTGATCAAAATGAATTTTTTCAACGTTTTCGCCTGTCGACTAGAACCGTGGAAAATTTGATTGAGGAATTAGAAGATGATTTATTTTGACTAAAGTTCACTTTAAATTTTTTTTTAAGATTGGCATATTTGTGTTTTAAAATTGTTACCGAGCGATAGACATTTCCACTCTGCGCGTTGAACTTTTCTACAATGCTTTTCCAAGCTTTTTCCTTATCGTTCCAGTTGACTTCACCACTTTGTTACTTTGTTTATTTTCGATGATATGTTTGTGATGATCAACTAATCTTGTGAGTAGCATTTCTTCTTTGTAGGTGAAGTTGGGGGTACGTTTACAGCCATCTTTAGACATAATGAAACGAATTTGTTTATAAATTCACAAAATACTATTAAAAACCGGTGATTTTGACGTTATGGAATTTTTGTATTTGACATTTTTGATATTTCTGCTAGTTTTCAACAGTACCAACCTAACATGTTTTCAGTTAACTTGCAATTAGCTAATGTGGATCCTAGAATCTTGTGGAAATACGCTTTTTAAGTTAACTCGAAATAAATTATCGATCAAAGTTTATTGACAGTTACGAAACTAAAAAGTTAACTCGATATTGAAATACCGGCCCTAATAATAATAAAATTAGGTGCCTAAGTATATCCTGAAAAGCAATCACAAGTATTTTGGTTAGGTAGTTCTAGAAACATATTTTTCTTTAATTTAATTATTCCTAGAACAGACCTGTAGAGTTATGTTTTTGACATTGGGTAGAATAATTTGATAAAAAATACCGTTTTAACTCGAAAACTCCAACTAACCCCACAGAACGAAAAAAAAAATCCTAAAGTTACATTTTTTTTAATGCTAGAAAATGTCAATATATAAAGTATCACTGTGCTCAAAATGATCGGAGATTTTGTATTTTCTAGTGAAAAATCCAAGTTCATACTTAAAAATATGTTGTTGATGGTTAGAAATAAAAGACCTGTAATCTAATTACATATCCTGCTAGAGAACAAAAAGTGGTAGTGAATGTGATTTTGGTTCTTCATATCTTTCCTAGTTCAAGTTTTGTTCATCAAGATATTTTTTAGACTTAACGGCCGATCTCACTGACAGCTTAAAAGCTAGAGAACAATTTAAATCATAAGGTTGTCTTCAAGGTTGTCTTAATGCGTTATTTTATAGTCGTTCTAAGCAGTTTTTAAATCTAAGTCGTCGATTTTGGCGATTCAAATCCAATTTAACCTTTAGAATATATACTCCATATTGATTAATCGGCATTTTTGGTTTCATTTATTAATAACGGAAAATGTTGAGCTAATAATTCCCGAAGATGATATCTTATTAAATGTAGTAGCATGGAGTTGATTAAAATGAAATTCCAAGACTTCATTTATATGAGAACCATCTTATATACATGTCAGAAACTGTGTTTTGTACATTTTTGTGTAAGAATAATTCACCTTAATAGGTTAGGTTATTGTCTTGTTCCATTACAAGAAGTTCAACTATATGTATGCTATAATGTTTCAATTTACTCGGGAGGCGAAATAAAATACAAGAAGTGCTTATAATTATAAGATCAACTTTGTTAAGTTATGGTTTAAAAATTATTGGTGAGGTCGACCATAAAAAACCCTCATGAGGAATTTGAAATAGTACCGTGTATTCATTTTCCGATACTTGATGTACTTACTTAATTATGTTATTCGGTCTGTGCATCGCGCTACTAGCGATCAGGGTGGCCAGTGTGGAACTATATTTTAACATTTTCCTTTGAAGTTTATAGACTTTTTCCCAAAATATTTAAAAAAATCACGATTACTATACTTTCTTAGTAGGAGTAGGTACTTTGTATAAGAAAGTAGAAATGATTTCTGAGAAAAGAAAACCCGTTTTTAAGTGCTTAGTGGTGAATTGTCATAATAGTACTGCGAATTCAAAATTTCAGTTTTACTCCTTTCCAACATCCTTTATTTCCACATAAATTAGCAAGACGTGAGGCATGTTTACATGCCGGTGGAAGGCAATGTTGCCTGACACCGGTAACCTTTAACGCTTGTGATGCTTATTATGTTTTTTGCACGATCCATGCAATAACCAAATTAAAATGATTCTAAATTTGTTCATGTCAAAGTGACAACTATACCTACCTAAAATTATCTAAAATAAAGTGACAAAAGGTCGTATTTGATTACTTACCGCCTTCTGATCGGTAAGTGATGTCTTACCGATCATGATTTGTAAACAAAATCTACTATTCTTTTAATTAAATCAGTAAATACGTGAAATTGACGGATCGTGCAAAAGAGATTTAAAAAAGTCTTGGATGTTAAAGTGGACCAAGTACAAAATCTATACATCACAATAAATTAAGATCATAAATATTTACTTCTAGAGTCATTTTGTAAGGAGTTTCAGCCATATTCGTCGATCTGATAACATTGCTTCGGATTATACTTGTTCTAGTATTCTGAAACATTTGACATTTCGGAGATGACTAGACTCAAGTGATCGACTTATAGTACAGTAAAATTATCTTTTGAAATTGGAATCGTCCGGAACAGGATCAAATTGTAGGGTTTGTTAGGGGTCCTGAAGTTAAGTAACTCCCCAAGTTTTCGACTTCCAACCCATTGCGGAAATTCCGCCATATTCGGGCGAGTAATGTATTAATATAATAAATACTCCCATACCTTATGTGTATTAATGCGAACATAAAGTTCATCAAACGGTCAGTGGTGGCGTGACGATCGGCCTTGCACGGAGCGATAAATCGTAAGCTCGTTCCAAATTTTATTTTCAAAGTTAATAAAGTCCATGGTTAACTCTGATGGGTGATTGATTTTCTGATATCTAAAATGTAACGAAATCTCAATTCTTATAGTGTAAGAAAATTAAACTTTTAAATAATATTTTTCTACGAAAATGCGGAATGACGTTTTTTCTGACAAGATAATCGAACTTGAAAGTAGGCTTTTGAAAAACTAGTACGGAAAATTAGTGCGGAAATTTTTTTCCACACACATTTTTTAAACTTCCCGCACGCAAACAAAAACATAAAGAAGTACTTACATTTAGTTATAATTGTAACATTTATTTAATATCTAACAACCGGAGGAGTGCACATTAGTTCATCGCTTTCGCTTTAGTTTTGAAACTCCATGTTTATGTTCACGTAATTTGATCTCAAAATCAAAATTATTTCGATGACAGGACACAATTTATAAACTGTCAACAGCTATGAGCTTTCAGTTCTATGACAACAAACTCACTTGATGATTTTTTTTAATTAGAAAAAGATTTACAAATAATTTTATTTTTTACGAATTCCACGTTTTCGTAGAAAAAATCGTATGTAACACGCTTGCGAAAATGGCCCATGACAATACTCGTGTGATTGCAGCACTCGCTATCGCTCGCGTTGCAAATTTCACACTCGTATTGTCATGATGCGTTTTCCGCACTTGTATTACAATATACTATTTCAGTATTTAATATCACAATCATATTCACCGTTGAAACTTAAAGATAATAGTAGATTCATAGTTTCACGTAATTAACCTCAACAAAACCAAATTCATTGTTACCGTCATAAGTTACGGACAAAAGGTTTGTGTTGAGGGATAAAAGACACCACCACACCTTTTCCACCCATTTCCTGTAACAAATATATCAACTTTAGCGATATTACTGAAATTGTTTGAATATTGCGGTTTTCACAATCCTGGCTTTTGCAAAACAGAATAGGCTTGTAATATTTGAATGAACTTTCAACAGAGTTTGTTGGGCGTTGAATGCAACAAACTTTGTGTGTGTGGCAGTAAGTGCACACTAACTGTAATTGTTATAGGTAAAGTTTCAGTGGTGATTTTATATTCGTGGTCTGTTTAATACGACCCAACCATAATTCCAAGTTGACGTTTCCTCGCGCGCGCTCTACCAAGTTTGCTTTAAAGTTTGCATCATTGAAAGACGAACAAGGTAACAACCGTGACGCCATGGATGGCATAAAAACTTCTTTGCAAGCATATTTTAATAAAGTAACGGTGTGCTTCGATCTTCATTATGTTTTAGGGCCATTCATTTTGATACCTGTGTGCCAAATTAATGGGTTTCAAGTTTCCTAACAAAAAGCTGGATAATTTCATATAAAAAACCGGAAGTGGAAAAAGTTCCGGGTGTGTAGTTTATTTGACATAAAATGTTATTTCTCATATAGGTACAAAAAAATCTTGTAAAATTGAGAAGTTTCTGTATTTTAAATAGGTACTTTTTCTGTAAAATACTCTTTGCGTAGTTATAAAAGTAAACATTCGCCACGGTTTGTTATGTGTGCTTTTGTTATTAAAATGTTATGAAATAAAATGATTACTTTCTCCCAACATCAAAATGTTGTGTTTTATAATCCACGAAATATTCGAGTGTTCCACAATGTTTCGTGAAAATTATATTATTATGTATATTGACATAAATTTTAATTTGTGTCTTACTCCGTTGGATGGGTTGTAATTGAAGCTTTATTCATTTTAACAATTCAAACATAAATCTCTTCAATATTAAAATAATGTTGTGTAAGGGAACAAAGTGTATAATTGACTTGAGAGTGTTGCATCCATTAATTATTTCGGGTGACTGCGTTCGTTTTGTAATAAATGAGTATTTTGTTGACAAAAACAGTAATATCTTAAATACAGCCGCGTAGCGAAAACGAGCACGTTTGTTTTATGGGTGCAGAGGCATTCTAAGCGAAGACTCCTGTGTCGCTGCTGGTTTCAGTAAGTTCACATTTAAACTAATGTCGCCGTCACCTTTAAAACTGGGTAATTTTTTTGTTTTCTCCGAACATCATTCGCTCGATATAAATGTTTGAAAGCGGAATGTATGTTACTCGGAAATATTTCTAAATGAAAAAGCTCTTTATTTACAGTAGTGCTGTTCCTTTATGTTGCAGACGTTCGTTGTGTTCTTCTATTTATAAATTTTCAATGCCCCGAAGAGGAAGGAAAATGTATGTTATCGCGTTAAAGAAAACAACGCTATCGCCCTACAGACATGATGTATGTGCATGGCTTAAGAGAAATTAAATCCATTAACCACCTGAAGGAAGCTGTCATCCAACTTCACATTTTTGACAAATGACGATCTATCTATACAGCACTAGTTGATGTATTAATATTACGTCTACGTTTATTCACTGTCAAATTGCTTTTTCGTAAAAGTAAACAGAATATTATATGTACGTAGGTAGTACTTGTATCCATATGATGTATTAATATCAGACAAAGATTTTTTTTACATTAAATTGTACGTTTTTTAATTTGCGAGAAAAACTAACTACTATTTAAAAGATAGTTCGCATTTCATAAGATGAACTTAAGAATTTGAATTTTGATTTCATTTAGAGACGAACAACAATAACGTTCGGGTTTTATCAGCTAGAACAACGACGTTTCTAAGACAAAAAGAAACAAATTAAAGTGTTTATTTGTACTATTTCACGTTTTATTACTGCTCATGGTCTTCGCAAAAAGCATGCTGACGATATACATATAACCGAATGCCAGCTCGGCGACTGCTAAGACAAGGATAGAGACCAGAGCACAGTGTACGACCATGTTCTACGTCTCACGCTATCGTTGGCCTAGTTGGCATTAGTTACTCTGTATTCTTCTGTTGATGATCTGTGGATGTTAATAGTATGTTTCTTGAAGAGTGATTACCTCCATTAAGATAATCATCTGCAGTTGATTGTAGAAATCATCTCTTTCATATACTTCTATAAATGACGTTTTCGAATAACATTGAGATGCGATACTCAACTTTTCGGTATCCCACGCAATATAGCAACTTTACATATTTTAATAAGAAAAAAAGTAACTCAAAAAAAACAAATAACTAAAAGACTAAACTTGTAAAAATTTTTAAAGATATTGAGCAAAAATTATTTTTCGGACCTTTTCAAGCCCAGTCCCGCCCCGTACGCTTAGGACACCGACACAATGAACGTAAAATGTAATTATTACTTTTTATGTAGATATTACGTTTGTTATAGAAATATTAAAAGTTGATGAATGTTTAGGTGAATTTAGTGTCACATATTAATAAGCCATTTTCTAGAGAAGATTACATAAATTTCTTCATCGTTTCAGAACTGCTTTTCCTAAAATCCCTATGACATGCTTAGAATAGGCATATTATTAGTCTGTAACTTTTAAAAATGTAGGTCGTTTTTAGTCTTCTGCTTCTACTTCTACTCCATTCGTCATTATGAATTTGGCGCGTTTTCAAACTCCCAACACTGGAAGTGTGTAAACATCATTTAAACGCTTATTATTCCATTTTGCATATCATCCTCTTTCATTCTCGTAATTGAACCATTCTAGCGTCAGCTATTCTTTTTCAGGAAGAGTTCCAATGAAATAGAACAAACCCAGGTTTTCATCCCTGAAAGTTAGGGAGACACACACAAAACGCCTAGTATTTTATTTTTACCGATTGTAAGTGTATTTTGAGTTTTAAGTTTTTATGAATAAGACGAGAAAATCACACGTATCTATGTATTTTAGGTGGTAGTAGTTTTATAACATATGTAATACATTATAGAGTGCCTACTTATTTATGAGACCAATTTATTCCGAAAATTTTCTTGAGACCTCATCTTTATATCATTGGAAAAAGGAAAAATTATTTTTCCCTTAGGATGCACAACTTGACCTATGTATTTGAAATTTCAAAGTAGATATGACATGCGGGTACTTCCGGAAATGTATCTGACCCATGCAAAAGACAGTAAAAGTAGGTAGTCCAAAATAAATTGTTATAATTTTAAATTTTTAAAATCGACAGAGAAAAAAAATAGGCTCGTGTGCTTTTTTAAGAAAGACACGGTATATCCGAAAAATTTTCCGCTGAATTTGTTCCTTACAGCTCAATATTGTTTAATTTTTTCCGAATATTTTCAAATACCTACGAAACCACCCTATATAAAATTATTATTAGATTAATTTTATTAATATTGATTAAATATACCTATTTGTCAGCACATGATTATTACAGCTTCAGTACTTTCCAGGACTAGATTTGTATCGTAAAAGAAAATCATGTGCTGGACACATCAGATATTTTTTTCAGTTTTTTGATGATAATTCTGTTAAAAGAGTTTTGAATGTCAGATTCTTTTTAAATATCATGCTCCTCTAATTCTGTCCCATTTGACGTTAACGATTTCGTTATTGTGAGAATTGTGAGAATACAATAATTAAATGCGAAAAATATTTGTTTCAATTGAAGCTATTAGTGAAAGTGTTAACTCACTTTTTGATATTTAGAAATATGGAAAATTTTAGTTTAGAAATTTTTTTATTTAAAGCAAAATATATGTAAGAGTTATAGGTACAACTTAACAAATAAAAGAACCTTCATAAGTACCTACTTAAGTGGTGTTTTTAATTCATGTCAAGACGCAAGTGTGTGGTAGAGAATCGTCAATATCCGAGAGTTAAGACATGACAACTTCAGAAGAAATACTTTAACCGATAAATTGAAAATTTTAAATTATCAGGAAATTATTAGAAATTTTAACGTCAGAAATGGGCGAAGTGGCTCACTATTGCTAACTTCGTTGTTATTGGAGCTACAAAGTCGGTTAAATTAGCAAACTAGTAGCATTTTTTCCACCGATTACAATGGTGAAAACGAAAAAACAATTGACCATCTGGTTTTCAAGATATTCAAAAAAATTACATTTTTTGAAATGGAACACCTAATATATTTTTGCAAAAATCGATGGTAAATTAAATTCTATACAAAAAATTTCCCTATCTTTTTTTGATAATAATTTAAAATAAGCGAGTTATTTAGAAAAAAATTTGCAATTCTTTAAAATTAAGTAGCCATCAAACGGAATAGTAATTTATTAAAACCAAACAATCATAATTTTGAATTTAAACAAATTAAAAAACACTTGAAAGAATTACGGAAATATTAAAATTTACAAAATTATAATTTTCATGGCAACTTGATATTAAAATTATGATTTTTTTTTTCAAAATAACTCGCTTATTTTAAATAATTGTCAAAAAAGCACTAGAACATTCTTTGTTCAGAATTTAATTTATCATCGATTTTTGCAAAAATATACAGGGTGTTCCATTTAAAAAAATATTATTTTTGTGAATATCTCGAAAACCAGATGGTCAATTGTTTTTCTGTTTTCACCATTGTAATCAGCGGAAAAAATGCTACTAGTTTGCTAATTTAACCGACTTTGTAGCTCCAATAATAACGAAGTAAGCAATAGTGAGCCACTTTGCGCAAATACCTGTAAGTACTTATATTAAAAATAATAAATAAAATAGTAATATTTCCGTCATTCTTTCAAGTTTTTTTCAACTTGCTTAAATTAAAAAAATTATAATTGTTTAGTTTTAATAAATTACTATTCCGTTTTATGGCTACTTGATTTTAAAGAATTGCAAACTTTTTTCAAAATAACTCGCTTAATTTAAATTATAATCAAAAACATTAAGGTTATTTTTTGTACAGAATTTAATTTGTCATCGATTTCTGCAAAAATATATAGGGTGTTCCATTTAAAAAAAATTATTATTGTGAATATCACAAAAACCAGATGGTCAATTGTTTTTCAGTTTTCACCATTGTAATCAGCGGAAAAAATGCTACTAGTTTGCTAATTTAACCGATTTTGTAGCTTCAATAATAACGAAGTTAGCAATAGTGAGCCACTTTGCGCAAATACCTGTAAGTACTTATATTAAAAATATTAAATAAAATAATAATATTTCCGTAATTCTTTCAAGTTTTTTTCAACTTGCTTAAATTCAAAAAATTATGATTGTTTAGTTTTAATAAATTACTATTCCGTTTTATGGCTACTTGATTTTAAAGAATTGCAAACTTTTTTCAAAATAACTCGCTTAATTTAAATCATAATAAAAAAAATTAAGGTTATTTTTTGTACAGAATTTAATTTGTCATCGATTTCTGCAAAAATATATAGGGTGTTCCATTTAAAAAAAAATTATTTTTGTGAATATCACAAAAACCAGATGGTCAATTGTTTTTCAGTTTTCACCATTGTATAATCAGCGGAAAAAATGCTACTAGTTTGCTAATTTAACCGATTTTGTAGCTTCAATAATAACGAAGTTAGCAATAGTGAGCCACTTCGTGCGAACACCCTATATAACAATGAAATTATTAAAATTTCAATACTATTGAACTCTAACGTTATCATTTTAAAAATTTTCAGTATTATATAGAAATATACCTACCTATCTTTTCCATAAAAAAATCTATACTAAGTGTTACCCTTTATATAGTTTGATATTATAATTAAAAAGAAGATTTCTTCCTCTAATTCTCTCAGGCTCTCAGAGATTCTGCAGATTACATTCTAGAATCTACAGTGGATTGTATTCCTTCATTTTCATATTGAATCAATGACCGAAACATATCCCCAATAATAATTTTATTAATTAAATTATCATTCGATTTTCTAGCAAGTTCAGTTGTATTTCATAAAAAATCAACAATTTCCCATTTTCCTGTTTTTTGTAGTGGCATCTATTACTTACGTTTTTCAATCGGTGGTTAATGGTTATCCTTATAACAACTATTTAGTTAATTATTTTGTCATTGCTTTAACAATTGTACGAAATTAACCTATATCTAGTTATTGATAACCATCGATTGAAATACTCTCCCTATTCGTGGTATTTCCATATCTGATTAAATCAAATTTGTCCGAACTTCGTTTAGAATGTGAATTATATCATTATAAATTTGTAGAAACTAAACGAAGCTTAAGCAAACTTGGTTTAAACGGACATTGAAATACCTGACCTTGTAGTAGTAACATCAGTGTTTTATTAAATATAATTATCATTTCCTAAAATTATTATCAATCAAGTCATTATGTAAGTCTGACTCCGATTGCAGCTACATTTGAATATTAAATTACTTGCGAAACATATTAAATTTTAGCTTGACTGTTTCTACGCAATTTTCTTTGTGTTCACTTTCAACTTCAAGTTGACATATTTTGAGCATTTCATCGTGGTATATGTATTATTTAAAATAGCGTACCAAGAATTCATAAAAAAATTCATTCTTAAAATTACACCTGACAAGCACTTGGAAAAAGAGAATTCGTTTAGATTATCTGTCAGGCTTTCGTCACGATCTTTAATATCGCCCACGGCAAACACAGCAAATGTAAAAATGAAATTTGCTCAATTTTGTTGTCACAATCACAAAGAAGTATAAACAAAACATAAATTATTATTACATATGACATTTATTTCAGATATAGAGTAATATTATGGAGTTGGATTTCCTTCAAATATAAAATTACCATTTTACAGTATCAATTCGCAAAGGAAAGAAACATCGTCATTTGAAAAGATTACTTTTCTAGCCGATCCAACGAAAACACAGTACCTATCTTATCTTGCACATCAGTGGAAATTTCAAATGGTCAATAACTGTAACGAATATAATGTTAAAATAACCGGAATAATGAAACTTGGAGAAGTTTCTTCATCACAAACTAGGGGGACTATTTTAATTACACTCTCATCTAGAGATGTGCGTTCGTAATTGCTGCTTTAATTCAAGTGCTCCAAGATTGCGTGTGCGACGTACTATAATTGTACAGATGAAATTTTATGCGACCCAGAAGAATAGAAAGAATAACAATAACGGAGAGAAACGTGTGTGCTTTTTAATATTTTCCTTTGCAAAATTCATATGTTTCTTTTTATCATTTCGTTATAGCCCGAGAGGTTGAACTTTTTGTCATAACAATATTGTATCCGACTCTAGAGGTTACAACCAATTTAATTTAAAATCAAACTAAGAAGAACGAAACTTTTTTCATAATCATTTAGTTCTGAATAGGAGAAAATACAGAGGCACTTTTATATAGAAAAAGAATGTTCATGTCGATCATTTGATCAATTTGGTGTAATTGCAATTGAATGGGACCTTTTACACAAAACTTAATGTAGACGGCGTTACCATTGCTGGTACCGTTTCGAATCAACTATAAATCTAACATATACAAATAAATAAATATGTTAATAAACTCTTATTCACAGTTGTAATAAACAAAGTCTTTTGCGCTTTCTTCCATGAACCCTAATCAGACTTTATATATCCAGATTTTGCAGGCAATAGGGACTTTGCATGATTTTCAAAATAATTTTTTTTTAAAAGCTGATACCAAATTATCACTATCAATATTTTTGAAAAAAAATTTTGGTCCGTACTTTCCAAGTAAATAAATAAAAAGTATTGCAAAATTTGAAATTTCCACGCATTGCCCGGAAACGCCCGAATCGGCTCAAAAGACTGCTGACGTCACGAATCTAGTTCCACATTGCAGCACGCCGCATTTTGATTTATTTCGAAAAATGTCAAACACGTAAAAAATATTTAGACATGCCAATGTCAACTAGATTCGTGACGTCACACAGGAATCTCCGATTTCAAAGCGTTTTCGGGCGGCAATAATATATTTGAATTACGGTCAATTTATAATCGTTTTTTTATGTACAAATATTTAGTAAAAAAAAATATTTTTGCTGTAGAGTATTATTAATATAGTCCTTTTACATTTCTAACAGAAAAAAACGGGATTTTAAAAAAATGCAACATCCCTAACAGTTTCTCATGTTTATTTACTCAGAAGTATTTCATATAATATAATATACATACCTATGTATTATTGCGGTAGAGGGTGTGGTACTACTCCCACTGCACTGAAGCTCGCAGCTTATTGTGTCCCCATCCGGTTTTTACCCCATCAGTCCTGTATTCCCAATAAATTTGAGAACACAATCCAAGTGTAGCCGTTAACTCTTCGGGTTCAGGATACGGTACCCCGAAGTGCCAGTGCCTCTTTGGTGCTAAAGCTGGGCATTGGCATAGGATGTGGTGAGGCGTTTCATCCTCTTCACCACACATCCTACACGTAGAATCCATCATTCACCCCTATGGTCGTGAGGTGCCCTGTTAGGCAGCAGTGTCCTGTTAATAGTCCTACTGCCGCCCTCAGTTGTTGTCTACTTAGTTTTAATATTTCCTGGGCTCTTGTTTTGGATGGTTCCCTTATGAATAACCGTGACTGTCTTAGTCCTGGTACGCTCATTCAATGAGTCCAGTGTTGTTGTCTTAGTAGTTCCATTGCCGTCCCCCTTGCGGTCTGATAAGCTATCCCGCAAGTAGGTTCGGGTCCCACTAATTCCATTACAGCTCCCTGTTTTGCTGAAAAGTCAGCTCTCTCATTTCCCTCGATGAATTTGTATCCTGACACTCACTTCAGAGTTAAATTGTTTCTTTGTGCCAGCTCTATTAATGCATCGAGGCATTGTTTTACAGCCTTGGAGCGTATCTCTACATTTTCCAAGGCTTTAAGTGCTGCCTGACTATCCATCATGATGCAGATCCGCTTATTTGTGTATGCCCTCCCCATCATGACCTGTACACAGGCAGTTATTGCGACTATTTCCGTCTGGAACACAGTTGCGAGGCAGCTCAGGTTAATGTTTACGCATTCCTCTGTGCTTTCCTCATATATTCCTGCAGCCGAGCTGCGCGTTGTTTTTGATCCATCTGTGTACCAGATGGTAGGGCTTGTAGACATCACCCCCGTTATTCCCAGACATACTAGCCTCTGCAACTTGCTTAGACTGTTTCTAACACTTCTGTTATTGACTTTATGCCACCAGAGATCTATAGGTAACGGTGGGTATCACTACTTTGGTGTAAAGCCAAAGAACCATTTTTGGTTTTAGTCCCCAGGTTTTTCCGACCAAGCTTCTGCATGTCCAAAAAGGTATTCAACATCGTCCCCCATTCTTAGTCCCTGTCCACATAAGTAAAGTCCCTTCAGGTCTTGAAGGTTTCTTCTCTTTGTGAAAGGTATAACTGATGTTTTTGCAGGGTTAACAGAGAGATTCTCCCTCTGACACCACCTCTCATCGATAAGTAGAATCAGCTCTGATACAGTGCCCCCAAACTTACCCCCGACCAGAATGGTGATATCATCTGCATATCCCTGGACGTGCACTCCCGCCCGTTCGAGTTCCCATAGAAGGCACCACAGTAGGGGTGAAAGGACCCCCCCCCCTGTGGACAGCCCCGAGCAGCAGACGCCTTCCTAGTCTCTCGACCCAAAGAGGTACTTACACGTCTGTGCCTCAGGACCGAGTCGATCCATCTTTTTACGGTCCGATCAACTCCTCGCTCCTCAACAGGTCTGCTAATTGAGTCAAAAGAGATGTTGTCAAAAGCTCCCTCTATGTCAAGAAAGGTTCCTAGAGCAATTTCTTGACTATTGAGTATCCTTTCTATCCTGTGAGTTAATTCGTGAATGCTTAACTCATAAGACTTTGCAGATTGATAGACAAACTGGTATCGATGAAGGGGTGAGTCCCTTAAAACATTGTCCCTTATATGCCTATCAATCAGTTTTTCCACGGTCTTAAGAAGAAATTATGTCAGACTGATGGGGCGAAAGGATTTTGCCTGGACATAGGATTCCCGTCCCGACTTTGGTATGAAAACAACTTTTGCCTTCCTCCATCTGTGTGGCACATACCCCAATGCAATATTTGCCCTGAATAATGTGCACAGGGGTGTGAGTAAAAACTCAAGCGCCTATTAAAGTAGAGCAGGAAAAATCCCGTCCATTCCTGGCGACTTGTACGGTTTGAACGTGTTTATTGCCCATGCCAGTTTCGCTTTATTAAATAGTTTATTGGCTAGTCTCCAATCCCCTTTTTCTGCCCGACGAATTGGTACATCAAAAATTAGGCTATTTGTCATGCTTTTCTCAGGTATGGCTCTACTCCCAGGAAAGTGAGTCTGAAGCAGAAGCTCCAGAGTCTCTTTCCCGGTCGCAGTGTATCCGCCCTGAGTATTTTCCAAAGATCCGACCTTGCCATTGTCGAATTTCTGTAGAGCTTTTTGGAGTCTAGCACATTCTGGAGTGTTTTCGATCTCTTCGCAGTACTTCCTCCATGATTCTTCCTTCGCTTTGCGAATCGCATATGTATATTTTAGACGGGAGTTTTTGTATTCTACCCTTCCACCGGTTCTTTTTGCCCAGTTAAACAGCCTACGTGTCTCCGCCATCAGAAGAGAGAGTTCGCGGTTCCAGCATGAGGGTCTGTTTCTGTTTCTTCTCCTCATAGGACAGCTACTTTCATAGGCCGATATCATTGTTGATGAAATCAATTTATTCAACTGTTCTATACTCGCTGGAGTCTGTGGTCTGAGAGAACATTCCTTCAATCCTTGTTCTAGGTTCTCCTTATAGAGTCCCCAGTCACATTTCTTTGGATTTCGGAATGCCTCCACTGCGTCTTCCAGCGGAGATTCAATATTGAACTTTATGTACCTGTGATCTGAGAGAGATGGCTCTTGAGAGACATACCACTCCCGAATCGCACTGCACACGAATGGCGTCCCAATCGTTATATCTATAACCTCCCCCCTCGTTGATGTGACGAAGGTGGGCTCGTTACCTTGATTTACTACTTCCAATTTATTACTAAAAATATATTCTACAAGTGATTCATCTCTTCTGATCGTTCCCGTGCTGCCTCATACGAGGTTGTGCGTATTGGAATCACAGCCGAGCAGTACTTCTGCTTTCGCAGTCCCGGATTAACTCCCTCATTTCATTGGTAGGAAGTCCGGGTTGATCGTATGGTAGGTATGCGGATCCTACAACAAGGTCCTTCTCGCTTTCTTCCATAATAATTTTCATTTTGGCCGCCATTAGGTCCTTAGAGGAAAGTCCCCAGAATGGTAAAATATTTAGATTTTTCTTTGCGATAATGCAAGTTCTTGGATGATCACCTCCTGGGCTCAAAAGTTCCCAGTCTTTAGTCATCCTTAGTCCTCTGATTGTTCCCTTGTATACCCAAGGTTCCTGGATCAGAGCGACATATATGTCGTTCTTTGTAATATATCTTTGCAGAGCAGCCGAGGCCGCTCTGCAGTGGTGTATATTACCCTGAAATACCTTGAAGGTGAGCCTTTCAGGTTTTTAGAGGTCCATTTTGGGGCCTTCTCCCTCCCCGGCAGGTTTCTCGGGGGGTGTTAAATTTTCTGGCAGCGGAGGTACTGGTGTCTCCACCGCTTCCTTCGCAACCGTCTCTTCTTCCCTATGCTTTTTCCGTCCCAGGGCTTTAAACAAGACCCTGGTCAGATTTAGGTAAGGTTTAGATTGGAGATCCTGCTTCCAGGAGCTTTTCTCCATGGTGATGTTAAGTTGCTGTCCCTTTTGGTCCAGCTTCTTATCAACTACCCTCCATCCCCCTGTCTTGAGGTCTGGGTTTTGTACTTTCAGGCGCTTAAGTATTTTTTTCTCTGCGGGTCCCAGAATCCATACCATCGTCCTGATAGGTTTAGGGGCGTCCTTAGCATCAATGATAGTAAGTTTCGCTCCCTCCCAAGGTGAACTACAACCTACAACCTGCGCCAACCAGTCCCTAGTGGCCTCATCAGACAGGAAGCGTGAAGGTAGTTCCCCTTTCTCCTTATTTCTGAAAACCTTGGTGAAGGCCTTCCTTCCGGGATCTCATCCAAAGCTTTGATCAGTGCAGCTTTTACAAACCCCATCTGCTCATCGCTAAGGGTTATTTCTGGATGTCCTTTGTGTACCACTACCACCTGAACATTCGACACCGCGGCCCTATAAGAAATAGCAGGTTCTACTACCTTACTCTTCTTAAGAGGCCTTGCTCTTTGTTGGGGAGGAATACTCCCATATGAACGAGTGCGCTTAAGCCCTTCGGTGTTTTGGGTTGCCGTTGAAGGTTCTGATTCCTGGGCCGGTTCCCCGCAGAGGTCCCTGGCCCCATCACCGTCCCTACAACACCACTCTCTTTCTTCCGTTGCATGCGGCTTGCCATGTTGACCCGGGTTTGGTGGGGCTTCGTCGCAGATCCTGGTCCCGGGCGAGGTAGCCCTTTAGAGGCTCCTAACTCGGTCCCTTTCTCTACTTCTCCACCCCTCTTTAAGCGGTTCAACGCACTTAGCTTGCGCTGTGCTGCCCCGGACAATTGTTTCCTCGAGAGATTTCTCGCCTCTGGATCTGTGTTTTTATTTATTTTTATTTGGTCCCACGAGTGTGGGGGAAAGGTTGGTCACTATGCACAATGCCGCCCTGGGTGCATAGAAGGCTATATACAACGGGGTTCGCCTGGTGCCCCGAGATTTTGTCGCTAAAGACCAAGCCACCCCTGGCCATGCATCCCTTCGGCGCGCACAATACCTTGGGATTGGGGAGGTTTTTATAGTGGTCCTTCATCCACGGTAGCCCCGGCAATTAAGCCAAGACCCCCGTGCCCCTTGTCAGTACTATCTGCAACAGAAACTGTTGCAGAGTTGTTGTACGATCAAGAGGTTTACGGTGTGTGAGGTGGTCCGCGGTAGCGACCTTCGTCAGGGAGAAAGCAGGGCTGGGTCCGCCTTCCCCAACGTATAGTCGCCACTGATCAGCGTCCGTTAAGATACTGGCCATCCATCTATCCGCCACCTGGCGACGCGCTCAGTAGCTAGCTCAACCCTTGAGCATATGTATAGTAGGTACAATACCAATTTTCATTAGTTTCTCTCCAAGTCTCTTTTATGTCATTTTTCATTTGATCCAGTCCTCAGTACTCGTCTGCTCATGTAAGGTCAAGGACCACTTTCTACATTTTTGGTACGACTTTTTGCGTGCGAGTTTTTGGTTTTGAAATTTATTGATTATGAGTCAGTAACAATTCAACGAATGAAATCTACACAAGGGACTGATGGTTTATTTACGAAGCACGTGACTTATTGACATGTCATCTTTACTACTAAATTCTTGAGAAATGTTATTTTCTTCAGTTCTAATTTTTGTTAAATCAGATTCCATTATTTTATTATATTGCTCGGGATAGAGTAACAACCAGACGACTGCAAGGGCAAAATGCACAAAAGTCCAGAGATTATCAACGTTTGTACTCATCATTCCTTTCAAATAACTACAAAAAGGCTTAGATGAAAGGACGTGTGTTAGTTCCAAAAATTATTTTCTTTGATGTAACGAAAGAAACTTTATTTCGTAAAAAAAGCTGTTGAACTAACTGTGTTCAATTTTTCTTCCAAAATTAGAGATTTCACAAAACTTACATGTTTCATTTACAGCAAACCTTGTAGTTTTTGAGAAGCAATTTGAGATTTGTAAAAGTAAAGCCTAAAGCGTAGTTTACACGAGCAAGTAAACTATCGCAAGTTAATGTCTGAGAGCAACTTCCAAATAATTTGCGTAGTGTAAACACTGCCCGAGAGTTCTCTCAGCAAGTCGCAAACTTGCGGCAAGTACTTGCGGCAATAATCACTTGCACGTCTAAACAAATTGGGAGAGCGCTCTAGCAAGTTACAATTTTTTTCGATTTTACTGACAGTTGTGTGCAAGTTGCAGCGACACGCTCGAATATTTTATACATTTTTATCAATTAATAACTTATATTCATTAATATAGCTATTTATGTATCAAGTATTTCAAGAGTTTTTGGGGACGAATCGTGAGAAATCTCCAAAAACTATTTGCGTACGTGTTGCATACAAGGTTTTTTTGCATGAGGTCTGCAAACCCCAAATTAATTTAAAAATTTGTTTAAATATGTACATACAGACTCGTACATAATACTAGCCCAGTCAAATTAGATCAAAAATTACCTAATATCTACAAAGTTGACAGGATGGCCACATTTTTGAGAGCAAGTCGAAGGTCATTGATAAAGCTCTGAACCGCAAGAATCCAACAAAATTTGCTTGTGTGTCACGTGATAAGGATGATTTTTTATATCTTGGTCTCTACTGGTAGGATTTTAATGTAGTTTTTTAAATTTATTTGGATCTTCACTTATTAACTCTTTTAATAACATCGAAGCTCCAAGAGTAGGCCTTCTGGCTATCTATTCTTTGACCCCTATCCTTTTTCTATCCTCTCTTCGCTCTTTTGTGTGCAATGAGAATAGCAACGGTTGCAGCTCTCTTTCTACGACGTGACATTTCACACTTGAATATACCTACTCTACCGTGTAAACGCGCATGCAATCACTTGCTGCAAGTTATGTCTAGAGCAGTGGTCTCCAAACTTTTTTGATCTCGTACCCCTAAGGTAGAAAAAATAAATGGCGCGTACCCCCAACTAATTAAAGACAAATTTATTGTGCTAAATACTATTGCTATAAAAAAAATTACACAGTATTTTATTTTATTAGGAGTATTATTTTAATCATGTCGTACCCCACTTTGGAGACCACTGGTCTAGAGAGCACTTGCTGAGAGAAATTGCCTTGACAACTTGCTTATATGTAAACACTAGCGCAAGTTACTCTCACAAGTTCTATCGCAAGTTACTATCCCGTGTAAACTACGCTTAAGGAACGTTATGCTGCAATAATAATACAATTACTTAACTTATACCGAGTATTCGCAATCGTTCGTCAATTTTCGTTAAAAATCAACTTTTTTCTAAATTCGAAAAATATTACTCGAGAAATAAATCATACTGTTTGGAATAATTTTGTGTATTAAACATGAAGTACATATCTAACCATTTCAGGATCTAACTACTTGAAGTTCAAATTTAAATCTTATTTGCAACCAATTAACATAAATATAAACTAACATAGAAAATGAAAGTATACGACAAATCAATAGGAAGATTTAATGTTAATTTTCCTATTGTACATACGTACAATAATTTCTTATGTTTCTTATATTACGTTATGTGCGTTTCGTAATTGTTTTAAAAAATAATAATTAATACAATAATTGTAACATTAATTATAATTAAAACAATTTAGCTAAATCGACTCATTCAAATACGCGCCAAACTATCACTTCCTTTTGCATCGCATTAGATTGATTGTTTTTAGCTCAACGTTAATTGATTACTGCTGACTGTAAAACGCTGAGTTAAAAATTTAGAGATTTTCTTTGTAAAGCAGGTGCATAAAGAACAAACCTATTTTTTGTAGTATAAATTTGTCTCTCTCATTTCATTCTAATTCATAAGAAAAAATGCCTAAGGTGTCCAGGTGTTCAGATCATTGAAAAATATTGAAGCCGTAGCCAATAATCCAATATTTTATTAATACCTATTAATACAAATTAATGTAATATTTTATAAAGGGGAGATTGTATGTTCAGAAATTCAGCGGTAATAATTTTATCAAAAAGGTTTTGGATTTTTGACAAAAAAATATCTCAAAAAATATATTTAAAATTTAGAAAAAATAAAAATATCTCATAAATTGTTATTCTAGATATTTCTAAAAGCCATAAAAATCTTTTCAGGTAAATATCACTACTGTTGGTACTAGAAGAACCAAATTTAATATGTTATCCACAATTTTGCTCATACTCTTCAATATGAAATTTAAATCAATTCGTATAAGTCATTTTTGAGTTATCGCGCATACAAATAGACACACAAAAAGGAGTTCATCACAAAAATAATGAAACTGGGGTCCTCCAAATGTGTAAATCCCTCAAAATCTCAGTCGAAAAAACACGATATTACTTCGTATAAGAAAGGAAATAGCGACACATCAATTTTATTACCTTACACTCTCTTAAATAAAACTCAAATTTTGGGATTTTAAATTTTAAATATTATATGTATATTGATAAAACGTTTTTCCCATGTATGAAGCAAACTTGTAGACACATCGGGTATCGGAAGTCTAGAAAAATAATATTTTTGAAATACTTTATCATCTAATTAAAATAATAATGCCCGGTTGCACCAAGCTCTGCTAAATGCTCAATTAACTAATTGCGCGTTTAAAATTTAGCAGCGGCAGCTTATTGGATCTTTTAAATTTGTTGCTAAGCAACGCAGCAAATAACAATAATTTAGCCAGTAACATGCCGCTGCTAAATATTTACGACGTTGTTAGTTTAGCAGAGTTTGGTGCAACCGGACATAAGAGTATTAACCAGAGCGTATAGTCCAGTCAATCTGTCGAAATTTCTGGAAAAAATTACCCGGTAAACTTTCTCTTCATAAATCGTTAGGGGGTCATGTGGAAAGCTTAAATTCAAAAACTCGGGAAAATCCCCGGACCCATTTCTTGGGAAATCCAAGAAGTGCTTGGATGTGATTTTACGCGAGAACGGTGAGTTGAGGAAGAAAAGTTTGTTAATAAATATTGTAGAGGGCAATATTTTCTACAATTTATCTGAAAAGATCGATGCGCTACGACGAAAAATTTTTTACGCACAACTGTAAATATAAATGTTGACAAGCGAAGAAACACACACAAATTTTATATAAAAATTTTTTCTCTACGATCGACCGTTTCGGAGATACAGCATGCAGAGTTTCGAGTAGTGTATTTCGATACACACACAACATTGAAGGTATGAAGGAAAAGCACGTGAAATTTCAAAGTGTCGTTCTTTAAAGATTGTGGAAAGTAGTAGATTCGCTCGAAAGTGTTTACATGGCTCGGTTTTTTCAAGTACGTTGTACGTTCTGCACTTCCCAAAGTGGCAAGCAATACTAAAAGGTCAATGTCTTCGTCAATTATTGTAGTAGAGTCATACTCAGCAGATCTTTGGAGAGCTGTCTCGACTATTAGACGCATCCTCAAACGCCTGCTGAACCTCAAAGTCAATAGCCTGGAGCCTGGAGGTCTGTTTGAAGAAAATTGATTAAATGATATTTGTTGTTGTCGTTAGACAATAAGGATTTTTCCGTGCGCGCGTGACCAATTCTTGTGGGAGGCGAAGACGAACACGAAGTCCTGCAAGCATGGAAAATCCATTTCTGGACGTGTAATGAAGGATATTTTTTATTATAGTTATCTGAAAACAACGAAAAAAGGATTAGATGTAAATTTAGAACATTTTATTTTCAAAGTAATAATAATACATCGTAAAAATAGTAGGCAAACACGATTAACATTTCCACTCTGCATGCTGTATCTACGAAAGGGTGGATCGTAGAGAAAAAACGTTTATATAAGAATTGTGTGTTTTTCTTCGCTTATCAACATTTATATTTACAGTTGTGCGCAAAAAAATTTTTTTCGATGTAAAAAAATGAAAAAACTCATTTTTGGTAGTTTGGCGCCCTCTACTTTTGGCATTTTTTGTCGTAGCGCATCGATCCTTTGAGATAAATTGTAGAAAATATTGCCCTCTACAATATTTATTTATTAACAAACTTTTCTTCCTCAACTCACCGTTCTCGCGTAAAATCAAATCCAAGCACTTCTTGGATTTCCCAAGAAATGGGTCCGGGAATTTTCCCGAGTTTTTGAATTTAAGCTTTCCACATGACCCCCTAATGAATTATGAAGAGAAAGTTTACCGGGTAATTTTTTCCAAAAACAACCCTTTTTCCCGACAGATTGACTGGACTAGTAGGAAAAAGTACTATTCTGAGAGATGCGTCACCCTAGAAACATTTGTTGTGTTTAACTGCCTGTTAAAGTTAACAGAGATTGGTGAATATGAGGGTTTAGCATAAGTAATTACAATCTGGTGCATAGATACCAACAGTCTATTATATTAACTTCCTGTTTAAGTAAGAATCTTTTTTTTTATATACTTAATGATCTTAATAATGGTCTAAGTATTTAGATACCTAGCATTAATATCATAATCTGCAGTTAACTTATAATTATGAGCCTTAAACTAATATTTTTGTTATTTGCACATCTCATAATCTTTCTCGTCATCAGTCATTAGTAGTCATTTTTTATGTCAACCCAGAAAACGTGCTTGTTTTAAATTTCCAGTTTCCTACCAAATAGGCCTGCAAAAAAATTGTTCACGTAAATATTTTCAAGGGCTCCGTCAGTTGTTTAATAAACTTTGTCGTATAACGGGATATTTTGTCGTGTTATCTTAGAGCTGCAGTGTTTAATTAAATACTTTACATGGTGGAAATTAAAAAGCCTATAGTACAGGAGGTAGCTCAATATAGACGGTGATACAGTTGAAGCACCTCTCGAAAATACAATATCTAAGGACAAGTAGTAAGAGGCACAGAGCAATCAAAAAGAGGACTGATATATTAACATCTCAACTGGAAGACTTTGTAGTCTGGAATGCTTTGTTTGATATTCTCTTTTTATCCGGAATTTATTAAGAATATCATCACCTCGTTAAATATCAAAAGATTTGAATTTAAATTTGAAATATTACAATAACTTTATTTTGGAAACGTGTTACACTAACAAGCTCCTATTGACTTCAAACATCAATCCCTCATTATTTTAAATTGGCAATGTTCTGTTTTATATGCATCTAAAAAGCTCCTATTAAAGTTTGACTGTAGTAGTAGTCGCGGCTGTCATCGTCGATGGTTATTAAAATTATTCATATTGACTACATTTTCTAGGCGGGACTTCCAGTAATTGAAAAATACAT
This sequence comes from Pediacus dermestoides, assembly GCA_963942485.1. NCBI lineage: Eukaryota > Metazoa > Arthropoda > Insecta > Coleoptera > Cucujidae > Pediacus > Pediacus dermestoides. The sequence goes on along the minus strand of OZ012625.1, from coordinate 32,146,778 downwards.
CAGTTTCTCTTTGACGTGCTGTATAAGACGCCGCATTATTTTCAATATTACAATCACTCCCTTTGATGCAGTACGTGACAGGAAAATATATCAACCAGTTCTTTAGGTTTAAAATATATTAAAACATAAAACTTTGATTAATTTTGAATTACTGTACTTTAACATTGTATGAACATTAACACGAATATTAGCAATTATTTTTATTTTATCGTAAAAAATATGTGAATGTCATAACAGTATATTTTATGTGTCTGCTTGTGTTAACTTACTTGGCGAGAATATTCTCTATTTTTCTTTGGTGTACAACAAGAATAACAAAAACTCCTTCCACCTAAGTTTTCAACTAAATTTATATCAAAGTTAAAGTATTGTAAATCTAATATAAAACTGTTTCTAATCAAAAGTAGGAGCTTTCTAACTGTGTTACTACAACGTGAGCTTTCAGTCATTTCCTATTAAAGTTTAGTATTTCTCTCAAGTAACGTTAACTATTAGACTTAAATGTAATAGCAAACAAAAAGACAATATAAAAGGTTGTTTAAAGAGTATGTTTGTTTACGTGTATGTATTTCGCATGTTTGAATAAGAACAATTTTTATAATATAATGCATCATGATAAAATCGAACTTTAACAGCCGATTGCTTAACGTTAACTAACGGAATGAGAGAGAAACACATTTTCGGAGATTATTTAAGATTAGTCTTGTTAAACCTTCGTTATGTGTTTGGATTTGCTGCACTACAGGGAATGTGTGTGTGTATTCTGAACATCATCAACAGAAATGTCACTCACCATAATATAGAGTTAGGTTTACAAAAATTGGTTTTTAATTACAAATTATCCCTGATATAGAAAGAAATATTTTATAATATTTTGCAATATTTGCAAAATAAGTATAGTCATTATTTTTAAAACCTTGCTATAAATCATATTAAATAAAAATTTAGATTATGCAATCTTGAATAGGTACGTAGATTGAAATTGAAGAATTTCTTCTCAGCAGGTATGCACATAAACCTCACCATCCCCCTCTTTCTCAAGGGAGTCCAATATGACGTAGAGACAGAGGTAGTTTGAAGACTTATTTTTTGAAAATAATGCTGTTATTATAATAATGATAACTCTACTTTACCTGCTAGTTCACTTAATTTTTAATAACAAAAAAAAATATCTGATGTGCCCAACACATGACTTATACGGAGGGTATCACAGTAATTACTTTCCTAAAGAAATTAAGTTAAATGTCTTGTAAAAATTTTGAGGGTTTCCACCAATTTTCAATTTTCAAATCAAACTTATTGCAATACGCATAAATCTGTCCTTGTCCCACTCATTATAACCGAATTTTACGACAAAAATGTGTTTTATTTTAGATTTTAGACCTATTACTCACTTAAAAAAATCTCCCGGTATGAAATTACATTTATTTATTCATTATTATTGTTTTCGGTACCATAGAAACCAGTAAAATAAAAAAAACTAATGGTCCGTCCTTCTGGGATTCGAACCCGGGACCTTCCGTTTGGCAGCCATATAATCAGACACCTGGACCGTCGCATTCAACTATCAACGCGCGCTATGAGAAATATAAAGTGTTTTAAGAATATCTAGTTTTTTTGAAATTTTTTTGACGGAATTTAAAGAAAAAGTTCAAACAAAATTTGTTCAAAATTCAATTCTAAATCAATGTTAAAGAATAAAAAAATCTCATAAATAGTTTATTTTTCAAGATATTCCTAAAAAAACCCAAAAATGTCTTCAGGTAAGTGTCACTTGTTTTGGTGCTAGATGAAAAACATTGAATGTGGCACCCACAATTTTGTTCAAACTCTTAAATATGAAATTTGAATCAAATCCGATAACTCGTTTTTGAGTTATGGTGAATACAGACAGACAGACAGACAGACAGACATCATGGCGAAAATGGTCAAAATGGATTCAGGGGCCCTCAAAACGTGTAAATCCATCAAAATCTCGAAGACGAAAAAAATCACGATTACAATACTTCCTTATACTTCGTATAAGAAAGTAAAAACTGAATAAATCCACATATAAGCAATAATATGTATGTATATTATATTTTAATGTTTTCTTACTTATTAAGTGAAATCATGAAACTAGCTGCTATTTTTGCTATTTTTTTCGTGTTTAGCATGAATACTGAAGTAATTGAGTAGATCAATTACAATTATAAAGCGCTTAAATAAATTAACGAATATTTGGAACAAAATGACAAGGATTGGGGTAAGTTTAGCCCACTTGTGATAATTCACTTATTTGAAAACCATACCTACGCTAACGCTAATATTATAACAAGGAACGTACGTTTGTTTGGAAAAACAAATACATGAGTAGGTACACTATGTCCTCCAATTAGGTATTTATAAGAGAATTTTTATTTATTTTTAACTTTATAAACAATTTTGATTATCTTAAAAGCCATAATAAAAATTTTAAAAAGGAAGATCAAAAGGTAGAAAAATAATTGTTACTCACGAGAAAAGTATACCTCTATTTGTAAAAATATTTGATAATGTTATATGTGTATATTGATGTTATTATAAAATGTTTATATTTTAATGAAGGTGAAATATTACACTTTGAAATTTAAATATAAATAAAAAAATTTCCACTATGTAAAAAATAATTTAGTGAATACTTCTATACAATCATGGCATTACGACAAAACAAGAAATCAAACTGGTAGTTTTTATCGAAAAACAGTCGAAAATCAATAAAGCATTCGAAAACATACTAAGTATTAACTTTAATTAAAAAAAACCGGAATTCAAAAAATTGGTTTGCACTAAAATTACCCCAAATTCAGGCCTAAAAGATCCGATAAGATGAAAGAAAAAAATTCTATATATTAATTACATTCTCGATGGAAGGTATGCAGTAAGTTTAAAAAATATTTTTATAATAGGTTATCGAATTTAGAAACTTTTAGGTTATAAGATTCTCAATTTAAATAGGTACTTTCCAACATCCTTAATATTGTGTAAAAAGGAGCTAGGAGAAGCAGTTAGGGGCAGAATGTTTGTATTGATAACTAGATTTACTTTTTAGTCATAGAAATTACAAGTTAGAATAACTTCGGCAATAAAAAATGCTTATGCTATTATAACAAAATGCTTAGATAGACTTTTTGTTTGAAAGTTAGAAATGCGTTTATTGATATATATTTTTTTAATTAAAATTAAATTTATTAATAAATTCTTTAAGAAGATATTTCGCACCGTATAATTTATTATTTCTTAATTTTTATTTTCAGTTCATGCCAAAAGATGCCGTATTAAACTGAATATTCTTAGACTCTTGCAAGATGAAGTAATAAAGAATCATCAGAAAATATAAGTGATATTTATACGGGCTCGTCAATTTCAGCTATACGGTTTTCCTTTAAATATAGGAAATGCATGATGCTACAGAAAAGCGTAACCTATAATAATAGAACTTGATAAAAAATCTTTTGAGTAAGAAACAATTTTCTCTGTAGAATGTGGATTTAACGTGGTGGTTCTAAATCGTGATATATTCGAGAGATTTCCCCGCGAATGTTGACAGTGTGTGGTAATATTTTCAAAGATAAGCAAACGAGAGGTTGGAGAATTGTAAGGTACGAGAGTACGTAATAGTATAGGAAGAAGAGCGAGTCATATTCACATTCAGGTTATGATTCAGCGTTGTGATCCGGCGCTATCAGTCGCGACGGGTTATCAATATGTATGCGGTCCCAGTTGTTCGTAGTAGCTGTAGCCACGTTGCGACCAAATCACATCACCCCATCTTATCTCAAGGGAGTCCTGACGACATAGCAAGCTGTTTTTATTTACTATTATATTTTATTAAAATCAAAATTCTGCAAAGCCCATAGTATATACGTCGGATTTACTAAGATTGAAATTTGCTTGTCGCTGAATAAGGGTTATAAATGAAATCAATTCCACAGAACCGGTCGACGTGTCTCTCCGTGTTTGCTTTCTGCCAGAACAAGTCAATTTTGTGGAAAAATGGCAGATTATCGTGGTGAAAAATTCGAATGGCAACAAATTTAAAACACATTGTTTGTCTTCTTTATTTACCCACCACTTGCGTGTACGCATCATCTCCTTATATGAAAATGAATATTTGAATATAAACTTCTGCGACTGGGGCGTAAACTAATTCAACAATAAATTTTGTCCTGTGATATAATGAGATTTTTTTCAAATTGTCGGATGGGGATGCTCGGATAACGCACAATTTATTCCACCAGTTTATATACCTAAAACCTAATCAAAATTCAAATATCGTTTTGTTTAATCCTGATATCATTTATCAAACGAAACAGCAAATCCAAAATGGATGTTGTAAGTAAATAATACAGGATATTGCTACGCGCTGGCTAAGTCTCAGCTATACAACAATCCCCAATACCCCAAAAATATTAATATATCTTTTCGTTTTCCTTCATACACAACCGCATATTTTATTCAGAGAACCAGAGTCACAAGGCTAAGCTAAGTTCCAATTTTCCAACACTATACTAAATCTTTTAGGACCAATTTACATACTGCCACTTTAAATAATAAATTTATTGGATATAAGATTAGGGAAAGTAATGAAAAGTTACGTAAGTGTAAAAGGGCAAACTGTTTAACATTTGAACCCATCATTTGTTTCTTCTAATAAATTTATATTCATTGTAAATTTAATTAAACTTAACCACATGTTGGATTTTTCATCAAATTTTATCTTGACATGATTTATCGATTTTTACTTTCTTATACGAAGTATTGTAATCGTGATTTTTTTCGACCTCGAGATTTTGATGGATTTACACGTTTCGAGGGTCTCTGAATCCATTTTGACCATTTTCGCCATGATGTCTGTCTGTATCCACCATAACTCAAAAACGACTCATCGGATTTGATTCAAATTTCATATTTAAGAGTTTGAACAAATTTGAACAAAACAAGTGACATTTTTAGGTTTTTTAAGAATATCTTGAAAAATAAACAATTTATGAGATTTTTTTATTCTTTAACATTGATTTAGAATTAAATTTTGAACAAATTTTGTTTGAACTTTAGGTATTCTAAAAACTCTTATACAAGGTGGTCCAAGTTGAACGTCATTCATTTTGGAAGGTGATAGAGCATCATGAAAAAAGTAGACTTTTATTAAAAAATTTTGGTCAAAAATGTTTTATAACAAAGATACAGGGTGTCAAAGTTTGAAATAAAAACTCGTTTTCTTAACATAACTTCTAAACCACTTGAACGATTTCCATTAAATTTCGCACACAGAGTAATGTAGTACATTTCAAGATAATGATGGGGTTCATTTATAAAAAAAATCTCCAGTGGCGTAGATACTGGGGGCCATTCCACTTTTCCCTCCAATTTTCGACGCCACTGGATATATTGCTAGGAAAATAAAATTTTTGGATTTTCTGTTTAATTTAGAAAAAATAGTTACTCTCGACAAAATTTAATTTAAGGCTTCGTTTTTGGAATATTTCAGTTTGAAGGTTTGGAAGCAATATCAAATACTGTGCTGAATTAAATTAAATTTCGGTTAGATCTGAAAAATCCGGAAAATTTCCATCAGTCTTAGCAGCGATTAATTCCGTGGCTAAAAGAGCTTGAAAATGTATCGTAGCCTATTTTGAGAACTTATTCAAAATTTTCTTTAATTCAGCATAGCATTTGATGTTGTGTTTCCAAACCTTCAAACTCAAATATCTCAAAACAGAAACATTAAATAAAAAATTTTCAAGAGTAACTATTTCCTCTAAATTGAACAGACAATCCAAAAATTAATGACGTTTAACCTGGACCACCCTGTATTTCTCATAGTGCGCGTTGTTTATTTTTGGTCTTCAATACCCCTCTCTTTTTTATTGTTTATTATGAATCTTTAGATAATTTACCACCATAAAGGAATTAATTAAAATACCGAAACATATTTCTGTACATAAAAACAATAGACGTATCCACATGGGAAAACCGGTTCAAAAGTAAACTTCACCGAGCTACTACTATATATGAGTTTAAAAGGTTATCTACAGCACATAACATAAATACATATACCTACATTTGCCAACGGTTTTATTAACAGTTAAACAAAAATCTTCAACTAAAAACATAGTTATTAAACAACATGAACCTAATTACAAATCTCATAATAATAGTTTGTTTGTGTTTAACAACAACTGTAGGCGAATACGAAGTACCAAAGCCAATAATAGAAGTGTTAAGTTCTAGTGGACTTAAAGTTAGTATACCAGATGACAAAGGAATACACTTGTTCGCTTTTCATGGTAATATTAATAAACCCATGTATGGACTGGAAGCAGGACAATTCTCAAAGGATATTTTGCACAAAGAGGACGGTCGGTGGGTGTTTTACGATAAGAATGCCAGATTAGTGGACGGTGATGTTATTTACTACTGGTTGTTTGTTATACGAAATGGTTTTGGATACCGATATGATGATGGAGTTTATCACGTGAAAAGTAAGTTTGGGGATTTATTTTTAAGCGATATTTTTTATCAAATCAGCTTCAATTACTATATATACCGGGACATTTTTTTAACTCTGAACATATTCCCTATGTTCAATTTTAAAAAGCACAGATCAATGTATTGCGAGTATTTGCTATGCAACCAATTATACCACACACCTGTTTTAATTTTATTTAATTAAATTTTTCATATTTGGGATAAGTGACTGAAAAAACGTCACGCACATTTCTTAATGGTATTCGCGATTCCAACTACCGATGGGGGCGCTGCGGTAAGTAAACAAAAATGGAAGTAAACGAGTAATGGCTTCGAGGATTGTTGTTTATTTGTGTTTATAAAGTAGCAGGTCTTTTTCTTCGGCGCCGTTAGAGTATTAGATTTTAATCAACGAAGCATTTCTTTTAGGAAAATAATGAAAATGAATTGTGGTTGTCATTTTTTCGTGAGTTTTAATTGTAAACACAACAATCAGTATTGTGAATAGTCTTCTTAGCTTTAGTACTCATTTTCAGACACTTTCATTGATTGGAAAAATACACTATTCAATTTGGTTGAATCAACCAAGTTGAATCGTGTATTTCCTGCTTAAAAATAATGAAAATATCATACTGAATTCATCATATAAGTGAACATTTTTAAAGAATATTGATTTGTTTCAAGTTCATTTAATATTTATAATGTTGCTTTGTAATGATATACTTACATTATTGTAACAAATGAGGTTGTATAGTGTAATAGGATCGACACAACTATACAGGGTGATTCACAACTTATTGAATTTTTTTAAGGATATGTGCACGCTGATATCAAAAATAATTATAATAAAATCGTAATAGATTAGCCGTATATTAGTAATATACTGATTGAACTCCACTTAGTTGACCGATTGTAAAGGGAGGTTTGAGCGTGCACGTCAGAGGGGATTTGATTTCAATGTATAAAATAATATGATATTTTCACCTACACTGATACATGTATAGTACAAGATAACAGAAACTTTATGAAATATTCTTTAATTTTAATGTTATGGAATTCAATAAATTAATATAACACAGTAGGATTGTGCATAAAAATTGTCGAAGAATGTTGAAGAATCAACTCTGAAAACGTCTGACTTGGTTCCTAACCACGCCACGTTGTAAATGCGTATATCACTTGTTTCAAAGCGGCACTGTGAAAATGTCAAAGTATAATTAAGAGTTACTGGAAATGGTATTAATTTATAGTGAATCCTTGTAAAATGCGTTAGCAGTTTCTTCTGTATGTAAAACGATTTCCGAGCAGGCACCCTCAGTCAGCAACATTTATCGCGATAGTGCAACGAGGTAGTGATACTGGAAATATCTAACCAAATCGTGGACAAAGCGGGGGTCATGGGGAGTTTCATTGTGTTTTATTTGTTGAGGACCAAATTTTATTTATTGTTCAGATAGGTAAGCACTATCTTTTTCTGAGAGATACAGCAAAATGATATTAAGAAAAGTTATTCAGTTCAGAATAAAAAATATTCTACATTATGTTAAACAAGAACATCTGCCTACTTTGACAAATCCATCATTTCTGTACAATTCATTAATAAATGACGTTTAAAACAAATTATAGTTGATGCTCATAACTATACTTTTAAACAGAGATGAACGAGTAGTAGGTATGCTTATGTGAAGTTCAAAACATAATATGGTTTGATATCGGATAAAACAATAGTTTCTCCCATCTCAAAAGTTGTTTTGCTTTATCAGATATACACAGTAAATTTATCAAGTAGGTATTGCTAGGGCAAAGTATAGCGAACTACATATGTATGCTGTCACTATAAAAAATCACCAAAATATTTTTTTTGACTTTTTAGAGGTAGTAAATTTACAGTAGCTTTGTCTGTTAATTTTTTTGATATGTGAGGGAATTTCCATTTTTTTATTCGAGTCTGAATTTGAAATTCGACAGGTTGACATTTGACGAATTTAGTGATAAATGGAAAACCAACATAATTTTGTTTATTTTCAAACGGCATATAACATGGTGTTATAAGACTGAGTAGGCAAAGTATAAGTTTCATTTCTATGACACCACTCTTGAGCGGCGTATAAGTAGAACTTATACTCTGGCGGAGTATAACACAAACACATGATCTGCAAAAATTTATGACAGTTGCAAAATTACTTATTAAATTGATTGTCATATTACGATTAGAATGATTCCATTTGAAAATAAAATAGTGTATTTTATTCGGAGTATAAGCACTTTCATGTGACTCCGTATGGAGTTAATTCTCCCCGCTCCGCTCGGCGCTTACACCTCCATACTTCGTCACATAAAGTTTCGCTTATACTCCTAATAAAATAAATATCTATTAAGTAATATTTATTATTTTAATGATAAAAAATTATTTTCTTGCAAAAAACAGCACAAAAAATATTGTATGTTGCTTTTGAGAAAACTCCATCGCATTACATATACAGGGCGGCTGAAATTCCGTTTCCAGCATGGGGATCTCGCTTATTATAATAGATAGACCATAGGTTTAAATTTGGCAAAGTTGCTAAATTTAGAGCTCAGTAATAATCCTAAGACAAATTTGAATTATCTTGAACGGTCTTCTGAAAAAGTGAAAAAAACTGAAAATTACAATTTTTGCAAATCGCCCATAACTTTTTTATTTCTGAATATTTTTCAAATCTGTAAAAACATTCTCGAAGCAACTTTTTATGCTCTATCAATCAGTGATCGTCGTTTCTTTAAACATCGATTCGTTTTTGTTTTTTAAACGCCAACTTCCGTTTTTCTTATGGACGTACTTTCTACTTTATACATCGTTGGATAGTATTTTTTTTTTCAAATTCATCGATGTGCTACACATGGTATTTAGATTTAATTTTAATTGTTAAAATTTAAAAAATGTGTCCAATACAGCAATCATCTCAAATCAAGCAGCCTAAACTCGCTTAGTTTGTGTTGTTACCATGGTAATTTATAAACAATTTAAATTTTTAAAATTTGAGGTTTCTCACAAGCGACAAATTACAATAATAATTAGTTATTCCCCGCGAATTAAATTAAACTATGTTTTTGAATAATAAAAAGTGTGATATGATGCGTATTTATTATTCATCACATAGAAATTCTATCCTAACGACACAACGATACGCAGAAACATATCCTGAAAGAAGACAACCATCTTCTAGATTATTTTCTACACTGGACAACAATTTAATGAAATTTGGGGCCTTTGAAAAACCCAAAACAAAATATGGAAGCCGAATTACAGAAGAAAACAAAGAATATATTTTAGCCGCGGTAAATATCTAAACACTGGCTTTGATAGAATTATGCAATTTCAACCATTTAGGTGAACGAGAATCCTGGTATCTCGACAAGAGAACTGAGTCATAATTTGGAATTACCTCGATATTAGATTCAAACAGTTCTAAAGGAGGAAGGATTTAAACCATTTAAAATCCATGTGACACAGACATTGAGACCCGGAGACGAAGTTCACAGACTCCAGTTTTGCGAGTGGCTTCTTGATAAATACCAACGTAACGAGGATTTTCTGAAAAATATTATTTGGACGGATGAATGTTCATTCACCAACTTGGGCATGTTTAATCGTCATAATGAACATTATTGAGCCAGAGAAAATCCCCGTACCTATAGAGAAGCAAGACCACAGCACCGATTTGGTATCAATGTCTGGGTAGGTTTATGGGGGGCAAGGGTTATTGGTCCTCATATTTTCGAAGGGACTCTAACCGCTCAACGTTACATTGACTTTATAAACCAAGATTTGATGGAATATTTGGAGAATGTCCCACTGAATCAACTACGGCAAATATGGTGGCATCAGGATGGGGCTCCAGCGCATAATGCGCAGATTATTAGAGAACGCTTTAATGAACTTTTCCCTGAACAATGGATCGGAATCCATGGGCACGTCCATTGGCCAGCTAGATCACCTGACCTGAACCCCTTACATTTTTTTCTTTGGGGATAAGCCAAAAATAAAATTTTTAAAAACACTTATAACAATGTCGAAGAGGTGAGGAATGCCGTTTTGGGAGTGATGCGTAATATTCCACGTAGAACGATAGCGCGAAGTTTAGACAGTGGAGTACGGAAGCGTTTGCGGTTGTGTATTAGAGAAGACGGGCATTTATTTGAACATCTACTTTAAATTTAATTTGATATAGCATATTGCTTATTGTCATATGTTATTCGGCTTTCATATTTGTTTAGATTTCTTAAAGGCTCCATTAAATTGTTGTCCAGTGTAGAAAATAATCTCGAAGATTTTTGTCTTCATTCAGAATAAGTTTCGGCGTAACACTGTGCTTTTAGGAGAGAGTTTTTATGTTATGAATAAAAATATCTGATGTGCCCAACACAATGACTTTCTTATACATTGCCATGATACAGTTTTAATCTTTGGAAAATACTGAAGGGGTAGTAGCCAATAATCACATGCTGTCGACATTCAACACGTTATTAATATAAAATCACATTTATTTATTACTAGCTGTCCCCCGCGGGTTTCGCCCCACGATAGTTTTCTGTCTTGCTCCGTTTTTACAATAATATTTAATTGTATTACAATATATCAATATTACACAAAAAACAGGCCACCACGATGCTGCCATTGCCGTCGATTTTTTCAATAATAATTATAGGTACAGTTAATTTCACAGAAATCGACTACACCTAATATTTCCCTGATTCCCTGTGTTACAATGCCTTTGTTTGATTGACGTTTACTGTCAAATTGACAAATTAAGTACTTATTTGCATCCGTCGCCAAAAATCAAAATGCCAAAATTTACTGAACGACTCATGATAAAAAATAACCTAATTTCTGTGAAATTAACTGACGAGAGGCTAATCGCAGCAAAGTATTCCATCAAATTCAAGGTCACGTGTAAGGGCAAGGGTTATTCCGGCATCATCTTATGGTACCGATTTATGCTATCATTTAAAGGAAAAAAAAACTATATAAAACAACCTAACCTGGTCCGTGACTTATAATCGCTCCGAATAAATAAAGCATTTAATTAAAATTAAAAAAAAAGAATGGAAATCTATGGAATCGAACCAGCACCGTGTGGATCACTAGGCAGATTCTCTACCCACTGCGCCACGGCGGCTTGTGCTAGACGTGGTATTTGTTCTGGATAAGAAGAGTACACGAAATACTTTGCTGCTATTAGCTACTCCTATTAACTGTACATATTACAATATAACACAAAAAACACAAATCAACGACCACGTAACAACCGGTGGTGGTTTCGCCACCACAATGCTGCCGTAGCCGTCGATCTTTTCAAATAATAATATTGCTACAATCGATTTCCTCAACGGTATAGATTTCTGTAATTTATATAAAGTACTTTTGTACCTGAGTGATAGATGGCGCTACTATATGTTAATAATTAAAAATTTTTGACGGAATTTCAAAAAAAAGTTCAAACTAAATTTGTTCAAAATTTAATTCTAAATCAATGTCTAAGAATAAAAAATTATCGTAAATTGTTTATTTTTCAAGATATTCCTAAAAAACCTAAAAATGTCATCAGGTAACTGTCACTTGTTTTGGCGCTAGATGAAAAACATTGAAAGTGGTACCCACAAATTTGTTCAAACTCTTAAATATGAAATTTGAATCAAATCCGAGAAGTCGTTTTTGAGTTATGGTGGATACAGACAGACACACACAGACACACACACAGACAGACATCATGGCGAAAATGGTCAAAATGGATTCAGGGGCCCTCAAAACGTGTAAATCCATCAAAATCTCGAAGTCGAAAAAAATCACGATTACTATACTTTCTTATTATATAAGAAAGTAAAAAAGACACGCATAATATCAGTCTTTTCATTATTCGAAAACATAATTTTAGTTCACAGATTATGATTAATAATAATTATTGCAATTTGTCACTTGTGCCAGACCTCAAATTTCTTAAATTTTGAAATTGTTTATAAATTAACAAACTAAGCGAGTTTGGGCTGCTTGATTTGAGATGATTGCTGTATTGGATACATTTTTTAAATTTTTACAATTAAAATTAAATCTGAATACCATGTGTAGCACATCGATTAATTTGGAAAAAAATGTACTATCCGATGATGTGAAAAGTAGAAAGTGCGCCCATAAGAAAAACTGAAGTAGGCGTTCAAAAAACAAAAACGAATCGATGTTTAAAGAAACGACGATCACTGATCGATAGAGCATAAAAAGTTGCTTTGAGAAAGTTTTTACAGATTAGAAAAATGTCCAGAAATAAAAAAGTTATGGGCGATTTTCAAAAATTGTAATTTTCAGTTTTTTTCACTTTTTCAGAAAACCGTTCAAGATAATTCAAATTTGTCTTAGGATTCTTACTGAGCACTAAATTTAGCAAATTTGCCAAATTTAAACCTATGGTCTATCTATTATAATAAGCGAGATCCCCATGCTGGAAACGGAATTTCAGCCACCCTGTATATGTGAGTGAGTTTTTAACACTTGTAACATAAATACCTAACTATTGAATATGCATGTACGAAGTGTACATTATTTTATTTCTTTTCAATTTTGAGCCATAAATTAGTAGGTATATGTTCCTTAATACCCTATTGTAATATTTTAATTATATTATTGATGGATTTATTTAGTCCCAACTGAATGAAGACTCATACCTAAATATGAAATAAATTTCGTAAAACGAACCTCGTCCTTCTAGACTTGTGATGCTTAATAAAAATATGTTCAATTTGTTATAAATAATCATCTATATTTTAAAAATGGCGCTGACCTATCATTGTTTTTTCTTCGAAATTTCAATTTTCAACATTACATCCCAGAAAAGAAGGAATATATTATGTTTATTGGAGATTATTTATTATTTTTTGGAAATTTATAACTTTGTAAATATTAATAAATATTTTAACGTAAGATGCATATTTACAGAGAAAATCGAACTCAATCCTAAAATTCAAGATGGTGGCCACCCCGCTGGAATTGTACCAGAGAAAAACGAGGTGGAGTGTTCCGTTTGCACCCACTACTAACTCTCAGAATCTCTTTGGACTCTGATTTAATGCAATTTAAAATGACTCGTTTGACTGGACGCATTATTTAAATTGCTTAAAATGTTTTGCTTATTTTTTTACTTTCGGTCTTTCTGTAATAATTATATCGCGTTTGTGGTGTCTTATACAAGTATATTATAAAATTTAGGTTATTATTGTTGTAAAGTAGGAAAGGTATATTATAGCAGCTTACACAAAAGCGAAGGAAATGTTATTTTTAGTATGAAATAATATCTATCAATACCAAAGAAAGCAAATACAGAATGCGCTTTTTCAAAGTTAAGTGTTTTCTTATGGTAACAATTTTATCAAGAAATTCAATCAAAATCATTCTTAATATAGGTACTGTTCTTGAGCTAGAGCAATCTTTTTGGTACCCATGAGATAAATAGTAAAATCTTTAAAATCAATATAATGAATAATTATTGCAAAACATAATTGTTACGTACAAATACATATAAGTATAGTTCTTAACCCCGGTTCTTAATTTTAATTAATTAATTGTTACTTTCCTATACGAGGTAATAAGGAAGTATAGTAAACGTGATTTTTTTCGAGTTTGAGATATTGATGGATTTGCACATATTGAGAGCTCCTGAATCCATTTTGAATATTTTCGCCATGGTGTCTGTCTATTTGTCTGTATTCGCGATAATTTAAAAACCACTTTTTGGAATTGATCCAAATTCCATATTTAAGAGTTTGAACAAAATTATGGGTCACACATTAAATCTACTACCAGCACAAGTGATACTTACCTGAAGACATTTATTTAATTTATCTTGAAACGGAAACAATGTCGGAGATTTTTACTTTCTTATACGTAGTATAAGGAAGTATAGTAATCGTGATTTTTTATTTTTTATATTTTTATAATTCAATTTCGAACATATTGTGTCTTAACTTTTCTTTGAAATTCTGTCAAAAGAATTTATATCGAAGGAACCTGAATAGACTCAAAAACTTTTTGATATACAATTATTACACCTGAATTTTTTTCGGATGCATTTTGCATCAAGGCAAATTGCTGAATCGTTTCCGAATATTTCAGAATTAATACGATATAAAATATTAATTAGATTACTTTGCCTTAATATTAATAAAATATCGGATGTTAACAGTATGATTATTGGTTACGGCTGCAGTACTTTCCAAAAATCAAAATTAAATCTTTATCGTATAAGAAAGTCATGTATTGGACACATCAGATATTTTTAATTGATTATTTTAATTAAAAAAAATGTCGTAAGTAAATGAATAAATAGAGAGGACTTCTCAAGTCTCAATATGAACAAACTTCTTCTAAGATATTCAAATCGCCTTCAAAGATTTCTATACTACTGCTTTATGAAAAGCATGAAAACATGCTTCGTGTTAAATCACACAATTAAATTTGTTATTATGCAAATAAAACCGTGCTGTAATAAATATTAAATTATTAATTTCCTAAAACTCCGTTAATTTATTTGCATGTTTTGCTGTGTGTTTCTTCGCATTGTCAGCAAAAGTGTCAAAAGTGTACAAAATTAATGAGGTTTTCTGCACCGGAAAACTGAATTAAATTGACAGTTGAACATGATTTATGAACAATTTAATAAATAGCGTTTATATTAACATACTATACATGCAGTAGATTTGGAGATATACCTACCAGTCTGTGAATTTGTTCTGCTTGAAATTGTTTATGTTTTATTCATGCAAGGTTAATTATCGCACCTACAGAGCCCTGTTATAGGTAGGAACGGTATACATAAGCGTGTTTGCTAAAACACCAACCAATATACCAATTCCTCTCAACAAATTTGCATATGGGAGACTAATTAATAATTTTAGCTTGGCTGGTGTTCGTTGTTTCGCCTCTCAACCGAATTTGCTACACTCAAGGATATCCTTAGGAGAAAAAAGCACTACCCTTATGATGTGTATAGAAGGAAATATAAAGGGGTGAAGGACACACAAAATAAATTTAAACTGTTGTGGTTGCTGGTCACAAACCCCAAGTATAGTTTGCGGTCGACTATTATTGTAGCATAAAATACCACAAATGAGTGCACGTTTCTACTGACCTTTTGCACAAAAACATTTAATTTGCAGGTACACGTTTTGTATTTCTCATGCTTGTTGCATGTCGGCACCACATATGCAAATACATTATTGATACCTTCATCATAACTTCTAGCTGGAATTTCCAGTATTTATAATAATTAGATGCTAAGAGAAATGTGTAAACATATTAAAGTACATCAAAATAACATCGGCCTACATTTAACACTTAAGTATTAAGTTTAGCAAGTTTTGACATTAGTTGAAATACAGTAGTAGTTTATAAGAGGAATTGTACTTTATAAAAACAAAACGTCATAGGAAGTAATTATATAGTAATTCTGATTTTTTTATTTCTAGATTTTAATGTCCGTGTGTCTGTCTGTCTGTTTGTTTGTCTTTTCAAAACATTTTCAAAGAACCTAAAAAGTTTTTAGTTAAGTACCACTTGTGTTACCTAAATATGAAATTTGGATCAATTCATATAAGTCATTTTTGAGTTATAGCGTTATATAGTTATATACAGACAGACACAGACATTACAACGAAAATACTTACAAAGTATTTATTTTTATATTAAATGGTCCCTAAAACATATGGATCCAACATCCAACAACATCTCAAAGTCGAAAAAGTCACTAATATTTCCTTATTACTTCGTACTTAAATCTTCGCAGTTAATACACACAAACTGTATGTTTTTTCTTCCTCCGATGGTACTGGAGCAGTGAAACAGTTTCAGGCTTCTGTCTCTGTATGAGCATGACATCGGGGACTTCAAATGTGTTCAAATGTAGTCTTATGCAGATCTTATTCCATGTTGTTATTGGTTATTCTATCCAACAATACCTAATTGTTGTCCACTATGAAATAACTACCTATTGTTGCATGAAGTTAAAACCCTCTTTTATTTAATATTCATTAATTTTATAATTAATTAGTTTAAGGCCATCCTAAACGTACATTCACAAATTTTATTTTTTACAGGTTCCTCAAACCAAATTCAACCTTTACCAACACCAGCCAATTCCGAAGACGTTCTGAAAAATCGTACTATTGCTGCAGCCCCCCAACCTCACTGCAGTTCAGAGGAAAGTAAAATTTCATGTATAAAAGCTTTAACAAATGTTACTCAAGCAATCAGTATCCTAAGGGATGAATTGGGGGCCCTAAAAGAGGAAAACGGCTTATTGAAAGACATTGCTCAAAAAAGCATGACAGCGGCAGTAGTTTTAAAATTTGAAGGAATTCTCCCCGAAGAGGAACCACGATTTGTAGCACACAATATTATTAAAAACACCCTGTTGGTACAGGCGTCTGTTGTCAAAGCTAATCGTTTACCGAATAAAAGTATAGTATTTGAGGTTGGAAATTTAAATGAGAAGTTAGCTGTTATAAAGGCTGCTAAAGAGAAATTGACGCATTCAAATATTATTCTTGTTTATTAGATTGTAAATGTGAAGTATTGTAATAAATAGTTGTGTAATTTATTTTTTCTTCAAACATCATTTAAGTGTGACATTATCCTGCTGTACTGATTATGTTTAAGTGTCACTTTATTGCCGGCGACAGGTAAAGTTCTACTTTATCTGTGGCCGGCGCTTAAGTACTACTTAAGCGCCGCTGGTCATAAGTTGAATTAATTGTCAAAATGTATTTATTAAAATTTCAATTAATAATTTTACAATTTAATGAATTGTTTGCGTTTGAAGAAAAAATAGCATATTTTATTCGGAGCTTAAGTCGCTTTATGTGCTTCGGCTGACTCACTTCGTTCGTCAGCATACACTAGCCTCTGCACATAAAGCATCACTTAAGCTCCTCATAAAATAATATTCTATTATGCGTGTTCTTTATAAATGTAACAAATATGTATAGGTAGTCAAGAAATTACTTTTAAAATAAATTTATCACTTATGTAAATTACTATTAATATTAACATCAGGATTTGCTTATGAAACTGAATTAGTTTACCATAACATTAGACTTCATGAATATACTAAAAATTCTAACTTTGAAATAGATGAAGTTGAGCTGACATTAACACCCTTCAGTATATAGTTAATTTATGTTTGCAAAGCCAATGTTGACTAAGAAGTAAATAGTTTAGAAGCGGTGCCTGACTTAAGGAGTTCTGCATAATCCTGATGGAGTTTAGCAAACTGTTTATAGTAAAAATACCATATAATATAAATATTTCAATAATAATTACGGTATAGTGTTATATATTGAAATACAAAAATAATTCAATTTATTTAAATGTGAATAGAATAGTAGTTTTTTAATGTATGTGTTGAACTTACAAAAAAAAAAGAGCAATTAATTATAATAATTTGTAGCAAACTATTTATAACTAATGCCAACTAACCCATCAATTGCATGAGACAGAGAGCAACTCTTGGTCGTACCAGTCAACGGTCGCTCACAGTACTCGGGTCTCTGTCCTTGTCCTAGCAATCGGCTAGCTGGCATTCGGCTATATGTATACCTATTTAAGTATAAAGACCGGGAAGTGTTTCATTATAAACCAAGACCGATAAAAAATGCATTTTATGTGATGCTAAATACATTATTCATCCACATAAACCGACTGCTAAAGTGTCTACACATGCATAAGATCTGTCAAATTCTTATTCTTATTGCATTATACGTTTTGAAATTTGAATTTGTCAATAGTGATTGGTGTTTAACTAAACACATACAGGAACACAAAAGCAATCGTTATATTGTTATTGAAGAAAAATATAATATCACATACTTAGTAGTTTGATTTTTACTTTCATCAGTCAGAGGAAGCTTACTTTTCTGATTCATAATAAATAACAGTAACAAATGAACTTCACACTTCAGAGAAAGTCAATAATCTACTGACTTTTCTGTTAACGGATTTTATGGAACTGTTGATTTGTTATTATATTAGGTTATTCTAAGATACTCATATGTTCCAATAAAACTGCGTGTGTTACAATTCCTTCCGGATAAAATTCGTAAAACCTTTACTATTAGGTACATCATACTGCTATTAGTTAGGTTCTCTACTAGTTATGCCTATATGTTTTATTAATATTAGCCTAATAAGGATCAGCCTCATAATTAAAAGAAGAGAAGTTAAATGCAGTTTAGAGTGTGAATTATCATATGTATTAAAACTGTGGTACTATATCTACATATAATAAATACAAAAAATATTACAGGAAATTTCCAGAAATATACTACTAGTGGTAACATACACATATATTACGCATCCTATTTTTTGTGTTGTGAAAATAAAAACAACACCATTGTTAGTTATTGTTACTGACAGCACTTTCCAATAGCGGTTGATTACTTTATTTCTCTAAATAAAAGATAGCTTTTTGAATGTATGGCTTCGACTAAACACAATAGAAGAAACCAATAACAGAGCTAAGTCATCGCAATGAATCTCAGATGGAACGCCTATCCGAGCGTAAATGCTTTACAAAGAAGTATTTATTAATATTGAAGTTGATTCGGGAGAAATACAAGACATTTACAATGAAATACTAGCATCCACAAGATTAAAGCAATAAAATACTACTTCCCGAACGGTTCCTTGCAATTAAGCTCCGCGAGCAATCAATATAAACTAGTATACTGAAACCAAAAAAATATAGCTACATTCTTTTATATATTGTTTATTTACTAGATGTTGTTAAAATAAATATTTTTCAAACGGCTAATGTTAACTGTTTGATATTAAAACGTATTTAGTTTCAACAAAACCCACTAAGGATTCTAGGAATGAAAAATTAAGACCGAACACGAAATAAAATGTTCAAGTTCATTTCATAAAATTGCTTTTCCTCAAGTTTAAATTTAAAATTCTATATATCTTCGACGGAGACACAGCAATTACTTAACTTTAGAGGATTGTCAATTACATTTAAAATCACGCTGATGTATCTTTCCAAATTAAATACAAGCCACGAATCTGTTTCCTTTAAAGGGCAACGTAGAAATCTTTTTAGAGCCCATAGCTTAACAGATTTTTCACTTTAATTTTAAAACATGTTTGATAGATAAAGAAAGTCAAATAAATATCCGAGTTTTTTTTCAAATTATCTACATCACTTGGGGCAAAAACCTTTAGTTTTTATTTAAATAAAAACGCAGCAGGAAGAAATATGATGTGTTTTATTTACAGCAGCAATTTATTTGGCATCAAACGTCAGAAATCTAAACAAGAGTTACAAAGCCAAACCTATTATCTTTAAAGCTTTTTGGAAGGCCCAATAAATAATAAGTAATGTTTTCTCCTCACGTAACTAATCTATGAGAACAAGAACCCCAATAACTGCCAACTCATCAATTCTATCTAAACGAAAAAAGATTTGCTATTAAAAATTCAACTCCTACGCTGCGATAAACCTCATAAACTTGATGTTGTCCACGATTGATTTTGTTAGGGTGTAAATAAATAATACGGTATCTTGGACAGTGATTTAATCAAAATATTGAAAATTTAATGAAATGGTTAAATAGCGTGAGTGAAAAAATTCAGAGAGAAATTCACTTTAAGAGTTAGTTTGATCCAAATAAATAAAACTAAAACATAATAGTAATCTAGTAATTATAATTATTAATTATGTATTAGATATTTTAATCCAGTGGAATTAACGCTGTGAATTCGCAAAAATTTACATCCTCTTCCTACATGATAAGTTAATTATTCAAGTCAATTTCACTAAATTATCGAAAAATAATTAGGTCAGTAAGGTCTAATTTTCCGTCTATTGTTTGATTGCCCTTAATAACTAAATAGGGTGGCGAAAATAATCATTTTTACCCAATTTTCCCCAATTATTTTTAAACATTAAAAATAAGCCTTATGAAATTACTTTTTTATAATGTAATGCATAAAAAGTGTCTAAAATAATTTCTTTATCTATTTAAAATCGGTTAAGGTTAACAAAACTACTTACAGTATTCCAACCTACCTACCTACTCAAGTTTTTTCAGGATAATTCAAGAATGAAAGATATTTGACAGTTTGATGATAGATACTTTTTGTTACATTTATCTGATTTTGTCTGTTGTAGTTTTCGACATCTTAATGGTGAGAATCAAAAATTCATCGCTCTTTATGTCCAAATTAAAAGGTCACTAATTTTGCACAGAAAGTTCAATTTTTCAGTGAGAAGTTTATCTACCTATTCTTAGAAAGGAGAGATGCAAACGATGCTGGGAAATGTAGTGTAATGAACCCAGTATTAACCTGCCAAATTTCATAAAAATATCTGAATTACTTACTGGTACACAGTTATTCAGGGTGTTCAAAAAAGGGTAAAAGTTTTTAAGTGTATGTAGTATGGGTCGAAACAAGTTGAAAAGTCTTAATAAACATAGGTCCGCAAATCCACGGTGAAGGAAATATGAGCCATTTCATGCATGTTTCTGATACTTTAGTTAAGAAGAGGAGGAGGAGCACTTCTTGCATGGCCTGCCAGGTCACCTGATTTAACTCCATTCGACTTTTTTCCTTGGGGTTATTTAAAAAGTTCAGTGCATAGCGTGCTTGTAAATAACTTGAACGAATTAAGAACGGTAGATTGATCCAGGAGTGTAAACAATTCTGCAAACGGCTGGAATTTTAGAAAGAACCCGAATTTTCTTAAAGCGACGATTTACTGCTTGTACCGAAATGGAGGGGGACACTTTAAATGTCTTTTTTAATGTAATTATCTTTAATTTAATTATTTTGTCACAAAATCAATTAAAAATAAAAAACATTTGACTAAAGTATTAGAAAAATGAAATCGCTAATATTTCCGTAACCGTAGATTTATGTTTATTAAGACATTTCGACTTGTTTCGGACCATACTACATACCCTTAAAAACTTTTCCCTTTTTTTTGAATAATCTGTATGTAGGAAAAACTGAAAATAAATTTAAGTTTTGTCGCCCTCTGTCTCGAAAACTAAGAATTTTTAAGCATAAGTTTATATGTACGAGTATATTAAATCCTTATTCTTTCGGAGTGTTCTGTCGATTCTACAAAGTTTCCCGATTAAAATTTGCCCCAGCTTGTATTTCAGGTAAAAAATACTTAAATCAATGTAAATATGAATTCAGCATTCTCAAATTATACAAATCGATACCAAAGAAGAATTTATACTCAATAATTTACATAAATTATTATCATTCCATAATTTTTAATGCAAGAAATGTATCCAGCATCAAGGTCTGTGAAAACAGTACCGTACATGTCGTTAAAGCAGTTTATGACAAAATAGTAAAATGTGACTGTTTTAATTTTTTCCACTTTTAGACAATCAAAGCGCACGTGCTAAATGCGAGCAGCGCTCGCAGTGACGAAACTCGCGAAATATTTATGCGTTTTTGACGTTTTACCAATTGTCAAACACCGAGGGGTAAATATCTGGCCAAAATTTTTTACACCATAAATCCTTATAAATCCATATAAATCACCAATAAATCCCTTTAAATCCTCTGTAAATCCCCATAAATCATCGAATGTATAAACAGTAAGTTTACACTTTAGCCGTAACATATACAGTGAGCCTATTAAAACTCGACATTGGAAGAAGCCCTTGCCAATGTGATCAGTAGAGGAAGTTGGGGGATTCGAGGCCAGAGGTTGAGGTTGACCTTGAACTTGATTCAACTGGTTATAGTTCCAGGAAAACAGGTAAATGAACTGGTTCAACTGGTTGCAGTTCCAGGAAAACTTCCTCTACTGACAAATATCAAAGAATTTTCCACCTCAACAAAAATGTCCTCCACTCGGTCCTCCATTAATTATTGTATCTTCGAATATAGCTAGCGATATTCTTGAATCCTGAATTATGCAAGGAATATTTTAATCTCGAATTTAATTAATAATATACCCTGAATATGTCAGTCAAAATGGCGCTATTTACTGAGCACAGATATACTTCATTTAAACATTTTAGGTCCATTAAAAGACTTTGCCTTATTTTAATGTACTTTTGGCAGTAGAATGCGAATCAGCAAGTCTTCTTACGAAAATCCGATGCAATAAAAAGGTATTAATAATTTCAATTTTAATTTATTTCCGAGTTTACTTCTTCAGATGTCAAAAAATCCATAAAAAATTAAGGACTACAAAAATATTTTGATATGAAATTTCTCTTGTAGAACTTCATTTTTTTGGATTTTTTGACATCTGAAAAAATTATTTGTTAATAACTTTTTAGTGCATCGGTTTTTCGTAAAAAAACCTACAGATTTGTATTCTACACCCAAAAGTACATTAAAAAAGAAAAAAAAAATTAATAGACCTAAAAATGTTTATAAATAGATATTAGCTAGCGCGGGAGGTGGATTATTGTATTTTATTTTTTGAATGTATTGTACGCAGGAGTCGTACATGACATTAACAATACTTTGTACTTCTTTTCGTGGATAAAATGTTTTTGAAACATTCTGAACATTTTCCGTCGATCGTTTATTAAAGAGTCTAGTTAATATATTGATAGGAGTGCATTAATAACTCAGTTTAATGCATACATGCATATTAAAAACATTGTTGAGATTTGCTATGCATTAGCCAACAAAATATTATATTATTGAAACAATCATTTCGACTGAGAACTGTCGAAATAATTATTAATTATGTCAATGGTATTTTGACTTATGGTAGGTATATTATGTCAGAATTTGGATTTTGCCATGGAACAAAATTAGATTATTTTCATTCTAATAAAGAGCGATCGACGAAAAAATATTGTAATCAACATGAGTGTTAATCGGCGATTAATAATCTCGACTCATTAACACGTAAGCGAAGCGAACGTTTCGATTATTAATCGCTCTTATTAACACTTTTGTTGATTAAACTACTATTAAATATGACTAGTATATCCATTGGTCAGATCGTCATTTACAATAAACTAGATTTCCTAGTACATAATTTTAAATTTCACAGCCACCTACGATGTTAGGTTCATTTATAATGACCCAGTGCTTATCACGGTTTTTTCGTTAAGGGCCACTAGTACACGTGCACATAGAGAATAGAAAATTAATTTAAAAAGGTCTGTTCTGTTAGGAATTCTTGTTGCATAGTTTAGTTTTTGTGTCAAAACTCAAACTTTTATTTATTTTTACTGTAGTAACCGAATACTTTACGTTATATGCTTGCAAGTTGTTGAAATTGTTACTGCAGTTCCAACTTTACTTTTGTAATAAAAATATACCTAACCTTTCTTAAAAAATTTAAAATTGTTGCTTTGAAGTTATCCAAGTTAAAAAGTTGCTAGTATAAAGGAATGCATTCATTTAAAATTTATAGGTATATTTTGGGATATGATGGTCACCGAGCAAATTGAAATTTATATATTAATACATCTTTTAACTTTTATTGTTGTATGCATCAACACTTGAGGGGACATTTACGTAATTGTAAAACTTTAGTCAATTTGAAAAAGACGAAAGTTTTGTATAAAGACATATATTGTTCGTGATAAAACTTTAAACATCATCAATCCTGCACGGACCATAAAGCCCGCCTATTTTGACGTTTAGCGTTGACTATTCAACTTTTACTAAGGTAATGTGTTGTGCGGAATGACAATAAAACCAGCAGCAACAGCACAAATGTCAGAATGCACTTTCTCACCTGACAAGCCAGGGACTCTGTAAGTGCAGGAAATGCGGTTTGAAACTCCAGCAGTCACTCCTGCATTATTAACAAGCATTAGCGAATAACATTCCGTGTTTTGGGGCGCATCCCTGCGTAGGACTTTAAGCCGTGACGGCTTCCCCAACTTAGAAGATGAATGGGTGTCAATGGAAAATTGAATTCCGCGGTTCATCGCCTCAATCTCGCTTTTGCAGTGCCATTTTTTACAGAAATTTCTCTATAAAAGTAAATGACAGTGAGCTTTGCACATATAACTTCTTATCTGCTTCGTCACCAGACACCTTTTTTATGTCGAATGGAAATATAATCCGGATTGAGAAGGAATCTGTTTACATAAGCGTTTTTCTTTTTCACATTCCACAAATCTACACTTTAACATATTCAAATTAGGGGGCTTAAAAATATTCAACGCCAGCTTAAAAACAATGGTATTAAATTTATACCTATGCACCTTGAAATGTCTGCCTAATAAGTAATACTGAAAACAGATTGCAGTCCATCAAAATATCATTTTCTCAACTATAAAAAAATAATTGTAAACTCTAAACATATTGAGACGAATTTTATGTAAATTAAACAAAAACTCGCTTGAAAAAATGTTTTTGATCTTCTCAGATTCACAGTTGAAGCTCTAGTACACGTATATATAAAATTATTAAAATGTAATCGTTTTGAGATTTTAACTGCGTATTTTTGATATATTCATGTCTATAAATATGTAAATGATGTCTCTCTCCCTAAAGGTAGTCACGATTTTTTAAAAGAAAAGCGCTTACAAAGGATAGCACATTAAAGAATATATGTCAATATAATGTAACATGTGTCAGAAAATGCATAAAAGCGTACGTGATTTTAGGTAAAATCTCGCTGCAAAGTTTTCTTCAGAATTTTAAAACGTGGAGCATGGAACAAACAACAAAGTACTCAGAAGAGAACACCACGGTAAATGTTATATATGTCTAGATGGTTAACTTTTCCTTATACAAATCCAGATCAACAGAGGAATTTATCATATACCTATTTATATATTTATGTATTTCTTATTTATAAAGCAGGTCCATTCTTATACATACATTTAAAAAATTTGTAAATCCGAAAACAGGAATAACTAAATACCTACTACTTAACAAATGTAAAATATTTTAAACCATGTAATATCTTATGTACTGTGTCCCAATTTGCTTGTAATTGCAGGGTATCTCTGTAATTTGTAAAGATAGAACTTTGCCGTTTTCGCGAACCTGTACCACTTTTTCGTTAAACTTTTAATGCCCCAAACAGAACTACGCTAACTTGTTTTGTTTCTGAGATACAGGGTAAAAACCAAAATTTTCACTTTCCGGGGTTCCTTCATATCTCACACACCATGTAAGCTAGAAAAAAAGTAAAAACTGTTCTAGATAGATATTTTTGCGTAGAATCAGTGGAGTACTCGAAAAAAAATTGTTTTGCACCGTTTAAGAGATATAACCCAAACTAGGTATTTTTTAAATGGAACATCCGATATTTTTTAGTCTCATTAAATTTGTCTATTTTTTCTCATTAAAATGATGTAAACAGTAGGCACTTTAAAATTTAATAAATGGCCTAAAAAAGTAAAAAATCCAATTATAAGTCAAAAAATTTTAGTTGGCCATGAAAATCGGGAATAAAGAAATGTTTACAAGCAACATGAAACACTATATTAAATTTAAAAAAATTAAAACTTAAATATTTTGTTAAGTTTTATTGTTTATTTATAATGAACGTTAAAATTTTTTATTTCGCTTTTTGTTTTTTTTTACTAAGATAAAATAAAAATAATATTAATATTAAGAGTTTTTAATTGAATGTTACAATTCAAACTGATGAGGACCAAAAATGTTATCAGTGATTTATGAACCCTGGATGGATTTTACACAACTTTGGAAATTTATATATTAATTTATTTATTGTGACTTAACCAACTACAGCAAAACAAATAATACAAATCATCAATCATTAATATAATCATTAATAAATTCCCGAACAAATTTAATATGACTGCTATTTATTGGGTAAGTATTTTTAAAGTTTTAATCAGTATTTTAAATAAATAGTCAGTATAAACACCGATCAGTAAAAAAATGGTCAGTTTTAAATAAGAAGTAAAAAATACTTTTGATTTTATAAAAAAAAAACTTTTAACAACCTAATTCGATCGTATAAATAATAATAATAATAATACTATAATATAAAATTTGTAAATTTAGTTTGTTTATTAAAATTAGAGCCTTTCTGGCAATTTGCCCCGGAACTCGAAATTATGATAATTTATAAAAAAATCTAATGTGTCCAACACATGACTATCTTTTACGATACGGATTTAATACTGATCTTTGAAAAGTACATACTGAAGCCGTAGCCAATAATCATATTTTATTAACATATAATTTAATTATTATTTTATCTACTACCAATTCATAATAGCCTTGATTTGACATTAATTTGAGTAAGGTAAGTGAGATTATTACGCAACATGTGTTTTAAAGAAATCATTACCACACTGAAATTTCAACAAGAAAATTCTTTCTTACAAGTATTTATAACACAATTTTTACAATTTAGTATCTTTATAGGAAAGTTTATATTTGTAAATGTCTAATTATAATATAATATATATTGTTAAATTCTTTAAAATTTGTTATTAACATTGAGTAATGACACTTCATACTTTTAAGTTTGATTTTTTGAAACCTGGAGAATTTTATAATAGCGTATCTACATAGAAAAAACCCTAACTTCAGGTTAGATAACTGAAAAAAATTTTTAGTTTTATTTTATAATAAATTAGTTTTATATTTTAATAATAAATATAACACGGTCCACGTCCCATATTTTTTGGTATATAAATTGTTTAATTATTTGAAAATTTATAATTCAAATTCATTGTTGTGTAGCGCTGGCTAGTTTTTACACAACTTAGGTTAGGTAGTCCAGTACGACAACTTGACAATAACTACTGAGCAATGTCGCTGGAGATAAATTCCAGATTCATTTTTAATTATTTGGACGGTAGAAGATAAAATCTTGTATATTACACGTGGGATATGCAGACATTAACATATTCGTCTGATTACAAAACTCGTCTACGACTCGTTCTGCAATTTCCAGACTCTTATGTTAATGATGTTCATATCCCACTTATAATATAAATAACTATTATATCGCATGAGACCGTTTTTTCATCATAACTCAGGATATCAATATTTTCATGCCAGATTCTTTTTACATACCTATTAAATTCCTCAAAATCGGTCCCATTTAATCGGAGGATCGCATTTGAATCACTCTGTATATTCAACATCAAGTTAATTTTGAACAGCTCAATATACTCGAACTTTCAAAAATTTCATTAATTGAAGACGTGAAAATTAATAATCACGCCCCCGCCGAGATAAAATATGATTTTAATTTTAAAGAGAAAAAAAACCTGATTGAAAAACATTACAAGTTGCGATCATTATGATTAATAGCTCACATTTGCGAAAGAGAACATCATCTATACGCTTTTCATAATCAGTTTTTGTGACGTGTTTGTTATTAAATTTCGATAAAAAATAATTCGGGTGACAGCTTCGCTTAATACGTGTCACCATCAATAACTTGCGTCGGTTGGTCCAAAGGCCTGGCTATATAAATTACTAGCGATGCTGCTTTCCGGATGATGTATCACTGACAAGGCGCAATGTAAACCCACTATCCTATCGGACATTCGAGATACCAACTCCTATTTTATTGAGCAATTTACACTAAAATATTGCCCGCCTTTAAGGAATAATTGTCTTATGTATGCCCGAATAACACATGTTGAGCTTCCACCGTACAGAAGTTTTTATAAAACTTTCAACCATTTTCAGTTCCACTTCCACACAATGAATATTAACAATAAATTTTGTTAAGAAAAAATTTCTATAATTTAAATATACCAAATAATTTATTAAACCGTAACAAAAACGAAATAGCCCAGATGTTATGCTGGACATCTAATATGTAATACAAATTGTTCCCCATTGGCCGTGCCATTTGAGGATACAAATAGAGAATAGAATAGCAAACGAAATTGAATTAAGAGAACGAACAACGGGTGATGAAATCAAGTTTTTCAGCATTTTATTGCTTTTGTTATATCCTATAACGAATCAGGTCTAAGTTGCAGATGCAGAAGATTGTGATGGTGAACAGAAATTTATATATAGGACTAAAAGTGATTTATTCTTTATTTCTAATGTAGAAAAGTTTTATGTGTTTAGTTTTGTGCGTAGTATAACATAAATGGTTTGACTAATTTTCAATTAGGACTAAGAGTCACAAACAAGTATCTATGTTTATTTTATTTTTATACCTTTCTATATTCTATCAAAATAAATATATATTATCTCTAAATGCGTGAGCGAGCAATAAAATATTCCCCGTCTGTTGATTGGTATTCCGTCGGCAGTTATTTGGCAGACATCGATATAAAAATTAAACAGTGGCATCACGTATTGCGACAATTAGAGCCGTTCAGGTCCGATTAATTTTTCGCTGTTCCAAATATGTCAGTATTCCCACTGTGAAGCATCCGTGTACCAAACTAAATTACAGAAACGGTCCATCTTCATCATCCATGGCGCACAAAATGAAAGAAATTGTGCATCAGCAATTCACGTCGTCTCAACTTACTGGGAGTCAACATAAAGTAATTAAACATGGCGTCTGGTGAAGATCGACTAGTATACTAAAAACGTATATCCTTGCCCGGAGCATTCCGGAAACAGGACGCAATTACATCCTACAACCGTTCCAATGGATTGAAGTAAGTGCTGCATTACCAACCTGTCAAATTCAGAAATTGTACTTTTCATTTATTGTATAGATGAAAATCGTACTGTTAGGGAAAAACTTCGTCTTGAGAAAATTGATTTACCAAACAATGGGAAAAAATGTTTTAAATCGACGCATTTGAATTAAATTTGAATTGCTGTTTCCAAATATAGCCCAAGGCAAATTAGAATGAATTGGCTGGGAATGCGACTTTTTCATACCTGAACATGACTCTAGATCAGCGGTTCTCAACTTGGACTACCAAATGGCTTTCCTTTACTTATCACTGATAAACTGAAAACTACAAAGACTCATAGTTTTTAGTACTTAATAATTAACCACATTTTTTAACATTTCCATACAAAATATTCTTATCATAAACTGGAGAACACTAAATATTTAAAGTTATGATCTAAAAATATATAGTACCTACCTATGTAACAAAAAGTAAATTTATTTTTATTAACAATGCATTTTGCTAACAATTTTTAAAGTATGGTTCGTTATAAGAGTTTTTTGACAAATTCAAGAGTTGAAATAAATGTAGGAAAAAGTGTTTGATGTAAAATATTAGCTAAATTAATTTGTCTATACCATAACAAGGTTTAGACATTTTAGTTATTCAACGCACAGACTGACGCGTAAGTCAATGAAGAAAAAATTTCGCAGCCACATCGCAGGTTATTAGATTTTTTTCCATCAATGTGATAATACCCAACCGTTTAAAACAAAATAAGTAAGACAAACGTATTCCCTTTCTTATTTCCCTCACGTTGTTTTAACTCAATTTCGTCATCTCCCTGTAGTTCAGCCTCGGGCTATTATTTTCAATTTTCAAAGTGTATTTTGCCAGTCTTGCGACGAGACATTTTTTAGCTCTGCTTCAACGTACAAATGAAAACAAATCTGCGGTCCCGGTGACACGTGGATTCATATTGCTCCTGTCGCGTTCTGCCTCCGGCGATTTCCAACATAGCATTCCCCACATATTAAAAGCTGAAAAAGGTTTGTTTACCTTGCTTAAAAATAGAAACTCTAAAGTAAACGTTTGTTTATATTAAAATAACAGCTTTGGGATATTTGTAATACAATTCCCTTTCCTATATTTCCTTTTATGTTATAAATTCGATAGCAGTATAGAGCTATTCAGCAAATATCTGCATTATTTATTATATTAAGCCCCCAAAAGGTTTATGTGTACCTTTTTCTGCGTCGGCCAGGTTTTATTTTGTAAACAGTAATGGATTTTAAATAATGTTGTTTTATGTGCATGTGAGTACACGTTATAAAAGCCCCAAAACTTCCTAAAAACAAAAATTTAATTTTGACTGTACGCATCTCTGACGTATGTTCATATCTTTTATTACCTAATAATTACAAAATTATAACTCAATTTTGTGGTCAACCTTAAGTAATAAATTTGGAAATTACGACTCGAATGTGTGACGATAGAAATTTTAGTGTTTAGTGTTAGTATAGTCCACAAAAGGTCATTTAACTCAATGTAACAAATTACGTTAAAACAAAACAAAAAATGATGATAGATGAAAAAATGTATTTTTCTAAAATGGATACCAAATAATATAATAGTATATTGTAATACAAGTGCGGAAAACGCAACATGACAATACGAGTGTGAAATTTGCAACGCGAGCGATAGCAAGTGCTGCAATCACACGAGTATTGTCATGGGCCATTTCCGCAAGCGTGTTACATACGATTTTTTCTACGAAAACGTGGAATTCGTAAAAAATAAAATTATTTGTAAATCTTTTTCTAATTAAAAAACATCAAGTGAGTTTGTTGTCATAGAAGTGAAAGCTCATAGCTGTTGACAGTTTATAAATTGTGTCCTGTCATCGAAATAATTTTGATTTTGAGATCAAATTATACGTGAATATAAACATGGAGTTTCAAAACTAAAGCGAAAGCGATGAACTAATGTGCACTCCTCCGGTTGTTAGATATTAAATAAATGTTATAATTATAACTAAATGTAAGTACTTCTTTATGTTTTTGTTTGCGTGCGGAAAGTTTAAAAAATGTGTGCGGAAAAAAATTTACGCACTAATTTTCCGTACTAGTTTTTCAAAAGCCTACTTTCAAGTTCGATTATCTTGTCAGAAAAAACGTCATTCCGCATTCTCGTAGAAAAAATTGTTTATGATAATT
Organism: Pediacus dermestoides; assembly: GCA_963942485.1. NCBI lineage: Eukaryota > Metazoa > Arthropoda > Insecta > Coleoptera > Cucujidae > Pediacus > Pediacus dermestoides. The sequence continues at coordinate 32,115,513 of OZ012625.1, read as the reverse complement.
TGATTAGGTATACCTACACCAGTCAGGGAAAGTTTTCTTTTTATTTCTTATTATTATTATTTTCACATAGAATATACTTAGTTCGTTGCTAATCAAAATCTTAGTTAAATTAAATTCTGGAGTCTGAGTTAATTATTTATTTCAGATAATTTTGAATTTTTGATATCGCTATGAATATTAATAATACCTATAGAATAATATTGTATGTCTCTTTAATTCTATTCCGTTGGTTTTATTAATTATCTCTACTGAAATCATAGCGACGCAGGTGGCTGGTTTTACATCCCTAATATTATTAAATAATATTTTTTGCGAAAGCATCATGGAATTTTGCATGGAGTTAACTCGTGCTACTAGTTTTTCTGAACATTGGACAATGATTTTTGACACACTTAATTTAAATCTTTTTAAAAGTTCAGATAGTTTCTAAAATGTAAGAAGTAAAAGTATTTTAAATACACAGGAAAAGAAATAAATAATTTTAGATCATTTTTAAATTGAATCTAGAATTTTTTCACTGATTTGAAATTTGTGATACTGTCATAATTTTAAATTCTAAGCTATTTTATGTGAGATTTTTTAATATATTTTATGAAAAGGCACCAAATTTGCATTTACGTCTAAACTGCTGTTAATCCGGGGACACCCTGTATAAATTTTATTAAATATTAGAAACTTTATATTGTTTTTTTTTAAATATTTTCTATAGCAAAATTTACGAGAACTTGCGTGCACGTCACATTCTACTATGTGTAATTACTTATCTTTTAATCTGTTTTAAAACAAACCCGAACAAAAACAGCACCTAATCGATCGTCGATCATCGTTTTAGAAGTATGATGTAAACACACCAACATGAAAGACAGACCTGCGGAGAACCAAAAGACAAAAAAATTGATGACGTGCACGCACGTATCGTAAATTTTGCTATATACCAAAACTTAATACTAATAATAATATTGTAAACATTTTTGGCATTATTATCTCTTATAGAGAATGGTATGATGCAGCAAATAATTTAATTCTTCTTGGCAATCTAAAGTAAAATGACACTGTAGAATGTCTCATAAAATTATCAAAATATTTACTATTAAGTTTACAAAAAGGACTTAATAAAAGCGTAGAGAATATCAATCTAAGTAAATATAGATTTTCATTTAATAATTTGAATATGACCAACGTTCTTAAATATTAATTATTTCTTAATTACAACAGCTATTTTTACTTTCTTATACGAAGTAATAAGAAAGTATAGTACAGGGTGTCCAGATTTCGTTGTAATTGCGGGGTATCTCGCTTACTAGCAGAGATAGCAAGATGCGGTTTTCGCTACTTTTTTGTGGAACGAAAGATGCCGTCAACGGTTTTTTCATAGCCCCCTTCGTCCTTGAGATACAGGGCGAAATGGAAAATTTTCACTTTTAGGGCATACCTCGTATCTCGGGAACGGCTAAAGATATTGGAAAGGTAAAAACTGCGTATTATACAGATTTTTACGTAGAATCCAGTTTCGTACTCCGATTTTTCTTAGATGCGATAATTTTCGAGATATTTACTAAACTTATGTTATTTTAAATGGAACACTCTGTATGTTTTTCACTAGTTGGATCCAGCTTGTCATAAGCTTTACAAAAATATAAAAACTCTGTAATTATTTTTAATATTATGCTAGAAAATGACAATTTTCAAAAATTCAGCCAAAAATGTTCTAAGTAGGTTATGAAAAATAAGAAATAAATGTCATTATTCATACAAAGAAGATTTACGTGCTGCCACAGAAAGAGAATTTAGGAATTTACAAGCACAACCTCTCATAATTCTGAATGCTTTACGCAGGATAAGAAAAATGTGCGAAATGTGTCTGAGACATAACGGAAATCAGTTTGAACAATTTCTATAAAGTGTATTCAAACTTTTATTTGTTCTTGTGAAAAGTTGACTGTATTCCTTCTTGGTTTGTTATTTTTCATGGCCTACTTACAAAAATTTTGGCTGAATTTTTGAAAATTGTAATTTTCTGCCTTAATATAGAAAATCACTACAGAGTGTTTTATATTTTTATAAAGCTTATGACAAGCTGGAACCAACTAGTGAAAAACATACAGAGTGTTCCATTTAAAATAACATAAGTTTAGTAAATATCTCGAAATTTATCGCTTCTAAGAAAAAACTGAGTACACCACTGGATTCTACGTAAAAATCTATATAAGATGCAGTTTTTACCTTTCCAATATCTTCAGCAGTTCCCGAGATACATGCATTAAAAGTGCAAATTTTCAATTTCGCCCTGTATCTCAAAAACGAAGGGGGTTATGAAAAAACCGTTGACGGCATCTTTTGTTTCACAAAAAAGTAGCAACGTGTCGCGAAAACCCTGAACCCATTCTGACCATTTTCGCCATGATGTCTGTCTGTTTGTCTGTCTGTGTGTCTATCTGTATCCACCATAACTCAAAAACGAGTTATCGAATTTGATTCAAATTTCATATTTAAGAGTTTGACTAAAATTGTGGGTGCCACATTAAATCTTTTTTATCTAGCACCAACACAAGTGGTACTTAACTGAAGACATTTTTAGGTTTTTTAGGAATATCTTGAAAAATAAACAATTTACGGGATTTTGTTATTCTTTAACATTGATTTAGAATGGAATTTTGAACAAATTTTGTTTATACTTTTTTTTTAAATTCCGTCACAAAATTTTCAAAAAAACGAGATATTCTTAAAACACTTATATGTATTTCTCATAGTGCGCGTTGATCGTTGAATCCGACCGACAGTCTAGATAGATTAGTGACTAAAGGGACTTGGCTGCCAAACGGAAAGTCCCGGGTTCGAATCCCAGAAGGACCATTATCTTTTTTGTTATTTACTGATTTCTATGGTACCGAAAACAATAATAATGAATAAACAAATGTGATTTTATATCGGGAGACTTTTTTAAGTGAGTAGTAGGTCAAAAATCTAAAATAAAACACATTTTTGTCGAAAAATTCGGTTATAATGAGTGGGACAAGGACAGATTTATGCGTAGGTATTGCAATTGCGACAGAGACTATTTGAAAATTGCTGGAAACCCTCAAAATTTAAACACGATTTTTCAAGAAATTTCTTTAGGAAAAGTAATTGTGGTACTATCCGTATAAGAAAGTCATGTGTTGGACACATCAAATTTATATTTCAATACCATAATTATTATCATTCACTTTTAATTAATATAAATAAATAAGTAACTAATAACGCATCGGTAGGACTTTATATCTAGAATTATCATTCAATTTATATTATCTATACTAAGAAAGTAAGAAAGTAAGAAATAAGAATATGTAGTTTATGTTGTCAATCAGTTCGCATGGTCGCATGACGCCATACTTTTTTTTACAAGCACAAGCGTTATATTTATTTACGTCACTTTGTAGGAAAATAATCCATTATAAGTTGCTATGTACCTACTTAATAATTTCATTATCCTTTAAGTGAATTAGGGTCCTCCAATTATGGGTATGTATGTACACTCTTCAGGGATTTCTAAGTATATCATAAGATTTACTATTATGGATATCTTAAAATGGTGAAATAAATTTTGGCTACCTCGTTTAATTTAACGGTTATGGTAGTCATTTTCTTCGTGTTTTAGTACACAAAAACTAATATATTTACACAGACGTTTAATTTATAGTGCAGTAACACTAACGTAAGACTGTCCTCCATATAGTTGCATTCACCATAATAAATTTTAATGAATATCTAACCATAAATTGCCCATTCAGTTTCGGCCGAAGAAAACTTGATAGCAGACTAATTAAATGCAAGGTAGCTATACAAATAAAGTAAAATGTTTCTTGTTTTTCTTATGTTTGTATTTTATTAGGTGTTATAATTGATATACATGGCACGTACACTCGCCTGTCGTATAGAAAAAAGGGCCAAGCCAATGTTATTTATTCAGAATGGATTTCAAACTAATTTATATTTAACTTTGCTCGGCGGAGATAAAGCAAAGGTTGATAAATAAAGAGGGCACGAATGGGTAAAATTTCAAACATTTACGTATTTTCTAGTAGACTGGGAGTGATGTGAGGCATACAGCAGAAGAAGCCGGCTTAATACAACACAAACTTAGCTCTCCGGTGTATTCCAAATTTAATTTAGCGCCTTACATAAAACAACACACGGTGCATTAGAAAACAGCGGGATCAAAGAGTGCCTTGAGTTGGACGATGTTGTCTTTCCAATCCATCTGGCGCGGCGGACAAACAAATCGAATTACGGTTCCGTCCTGGAATGGGCAACTAAGAGAGCGGACATGCGAACACGTTCCCAATGAGATTCTAGAAGTTCTCCATTATGCCTTCTAAAAAGGCCTTATTAAGGTTGACTTTCATTTAAAGCCACAATAATGAAAATGTGTTTTGTTGTGGGGGGTAGAATACTGGTCAATAAAAGCGAACAAATTACACTTTTTTGAATAACCCGCACAAGTGTGTATTGTTAAATTTAATTATCTGTCCCAAAGAAATTACAATGGTCCTTCCTAATTATTTTTTCTCCACAAAGTCCAACCGCATGCAAAAAGACAAAGCACTTTATACGGAGAAAACTTTTTTTGTCGTTTTATGGAAGTAATAAAATTTACTGAATACAATAATTCTATTTCATGTAAAACAATTTTCCTGTGTAATATTCTTATTCAAATATAGTTTTCGCTTCATTTGAACTTCGTCATTCTACATTGTATTTTCTAACATCCAGCAGTTCAATTAGTGCCTTCATAAATTACTAAAAAAGATAAATTGCCGGATGTTCATTGCTGTCAGATGAAGTTTTTTGAACTAAATAACTCAAACTTTTTTAATAACCGACAAGAAAAATACAAACAAAATATATAAATCACTCAAAAAACTACATTTATTAAAAAGTTTTCTATAAGGGTTATGTGTAAAGAAACAAACATATTATGTAGAAATTATCTTCTGGTAGGTACTACTTTAAACAAAATGGTTTGAGCTTATCACAAAAACTGTGTTCTAACAGTAGACTGAAATCAATATTTCATTATAAACGAATTTAAACACGTACGAAACAGCAGTTCACAACCATTTTCGTCATGTTGGGGAACAATAGAAACCACAAAGGTCTTGTAATATTTAATTTTTAATTTAAGAAGGCAAATTCGCCTAAATAAATTAGTAGTTTTTGCAACGCAAAACGCTCTTATAATTCCATTTAATATCAAAACGTTGCAGTTAAAAAACTAAAATGTATATCAAAGTTGAAAATTACAATAAATTGAAGTTTATTTTCAGTGATGTGGTAGAATATCTGACCTCTTTTAAAACAGTACGCTTTGTTGCGTTGCAATATATTTTCTGTAAAAGAATATAAAAACATTCTATTTTTAATAACCGCTACTTCATGCAGAAGCGTGTTCCACAGTCATAAAATATAAACTGCTTACATGCACATATAAAACTAATTTAATTATATAGCCGGAAATAATGAGTGGCGAATGAAAAATAAATACACTATACTCCATACTACCAGAGAGAACTTGTCGGGGTGAAGTTATAAAACAAATAGAGACAAGCAATATTAAGACAAGTTTTGAACTTCTTTGTAAAAGTTAATTAGTGCATTGTTTTATTAACAGCGTTTTGGTGTGGTTATGAAAGATTTAGGACGCAACGATGCAGAGACCTGGAGTCAGGGGCAAACAGCAATGGAGCGCCAGGGATATCAACTAACGAGGGAAATCTAGCAGTTCAGAAGTAGGATTGCTTATAAATAAATCAGTGCTCTTGATTATGCCACGATGCGCAATGCAGGCGGCAGGATCAGGATAGGATATCCCAGTTCTCCTATATTAAAAAAAGGTTTATCGTGTGAGCGAACGTCGATAATCTAATGTTGACGTATAAATCTAGAAATGATGGGTTAGAAATTGTTTTCCTTGGAGGGGTGTAATGTCACATTTTTAATTTGATATGCGATATGAATTAAAGATTTCCCTTGTGAATGGAACACAAAATTACACGTCATATTTATTACAATTTTCATGCCAATAATTACTATAATAATATAAAAAATCATTATTACAATACTTTCTCATATTGCTATAAAAATGTAAAAAAGGTTGCTCCTATAGTTTAACAATCAAAGCGTCATCGATCTGGGTTCCTGCAGTCGATGATAACATTAACATATTATTTAATAAATATAATATAACATAATAATAAATACTGGACCAGTTTTGGATTCTGAGATACAAACTAAAAATAAAATTACTTACTAATGATCTTTATGAATAAGTAATATGTAGTTATTTATGTATCAAGGGTATAACGAAGATGTTTATATTCGAGGGCAACCAAGTTACAAAGTCGAGGGCCGTTGGTACGTTGCCCGAGATTTATAAACATCAAGTAATACCCGCGATACATATAACGTTTTATTTTTCAATTTAGAAAAACCTGCACAAATTTGAATACAGGAAAAAAAAATTCCGTCAAAACAGTCAGTGAGACAGTTCTATTGGGCTATTTTCAGGAATAGGGCGGTAATGCGGGCAATGTTGTTCGTATCGGAAAAAAACTAAAATAATTTCAGTAGCACCTAAATAGTTATTTTTGTAACAAGTACCTAAAATCTAGTTTTTTGGGACAAATTGCAAGTTTCCGGACTTTGCGAAGCCGAGTCTGGAATAGCAGATGAGTCCCAAAAAACTGATTTAGGTAAGTACAGGGTGTCCCATTTTCGACACTTTTAGGAGGTATTGGCGTTATTATCAAAGATAGAGTGTTGCGGTTTTCACCTTCCTGTCCTACTTTTTTACGAAACGAAATATTCCGGGTTCAAATTTGTCATGGCTCTCTTAGTTTTTAATCTACAGAGTGATTCTGAAAATCTTTGTTTTTTAGACACCCCTCGTATTTCCGTTATGCGTCTACTTATCAAAAAGGTGAAAACTGATCTTGATAGAGTTTTTTACGTAGAATTCAGTGGCGTAGGCAGTTTTTGTATAAAAGGTTTAGTTTTTGAGATATTGCCCAAACTTATGTTTTTTTAAATGGGACACCCTATATATTATTTTTTATATTGATTAAGCATAATTTGGGCTTTCCAAAAATATATAATACTTAATATTTATTTTGAAAACAAGCTCAAAATTCGATATTTTTACTAATTTTCTTTCTTTATAACAGTAGGCCATGGCTAATTTTTTAAAAACAAATCCAAAATTTTCACAATGCGTAATTATTTTAAAGCTAAACACTTCAAAAGATAATTTTAATGCATTGTATAAAACGTAGCAACAATATAATACTTCTCATAATTATCGTAAATGGCCATTGTAATAAAAAATTAAAAGTAAAATAAAAACTCCTACGTAACAAAAATATTTCATCAATAATGGAAATCTGACAAATCTGTCAAATTTTGCATCTGTTTCTAATAAACTAGCCATGGCCTACTGTTATAAATAAAGTAAATTATTAAAACTATCGAATTTTGAGCTTGTTTTTCAAAATAAATATTAAGTATTATATATTTTTGGAAAGCTCAAATTTTGCTTAATCAATATAAAAAATAATATATAGGGTGTCCCATTTAAAAAAGCATAAGTTTGGGCAATATCTCAAAAACTAAACCTTTTACACAAAAACTGCCTACGCCACTGAATTCTACGTAAAAAATTCTATCAAGATCAGTTTTCACTTTTTTGATAAGTAGACGCATAACGGAAATACGAGGGGTGTCTAAAAAACAAAGATTTTCAGAATCACTCTGTAGATTAAAAACTAAGAGAGCCATGACAAATTTGAACCCGGAATATTTCGTTTCGTAAAAAAGTAGGACAGGAAGGTGAAAACCGCAACACTCTATCTTTGATAATAACGCCAATACCCCCTAAAAGTGTCGAAAATGGGACACCCTGTACGTGTGTGGATCTGAGTTTATTAATCGACTGTTTTGTTAAGACAAATGTAGTGCCCAGTAATAATCTGAATACAAATTTAAGATGTGTTTGAAAACGAAGAAAACTGCAAATTACGAATTGAGAAAATCGCCCATAGCTGTTTTGTTTGTGAATTTTTTTTAATCTATAGAAACTTTATCAAAGCAACTTTATATTTTACGTTCTGAAATAGGAACAATTCTTTTTCGACCTTTAATTTTTGAAATAATATCAGGTCTGCGATACTTCAAAAATGACTTATCCGAATTAAGCCAAATTTCATAGTTAATGGTTTGAACAAAATTGTGGGTAACATAGGTAATCTTTTTTTTTGCACGATCCGTCAAATTCGCGTATTTACTGGATTAGTTAAAAGCATAGTAGGTTTTGTTTACAAATTACTGAACGGTAAGTAATTTTACCGATCAGATTCTCGCATTCTGATCGGTAAGTAATGTCATTTGAAAGTTTTGTCACTTTATTTTAGATAATTTTATAGTTGTCACTTTGACATGAACAAATTTTAGTTTGGTTACTATTCTTTAATTAAACCCATAAATACGTGAATTTGACGGATCGTGCAAAAAATGTTATAAGCATGTCGAACGTTAAGATTTACCGTTCCCAGACAATAATTGGAGTCGTCCCTTACCGTTCTCCATACTTAATATACTATATCTGTACCAATACAAGTGGTACTTATGTGAAGACATTTTTATGTTTTTTAAAAAGATCTTGAAAAAGAAACAATTTAGTAGATTTTCTGTTCGTTGATATTTGTTTACAACTAAATTTTAAACATATTTTGTTCCCACTTTTTTTGAAATTTAGCAAAAAAATTTAATTATTAGTTAGATAAATTACATTAATATGTAGACAGCACTTGATTATTGATTAAGGCTTCGGTACTTAAAAGATCAGAACTATATTCGTATCGTATAAGAAAGTCATGTCATCTCATCGGATATTTGTAGTTGAAAAGAAAATGGATTATAAATTGCTAATAGTTATTTACGTTACAAGTGTTGAAAACGATCCATTGCATTACAAACGGTAATATGGCGTGAGACGCAGTCGAACGCTGTATGTGCGTGAGTAATGCAATGGAGTTTTCACAAAAGTAACACAACATTTTTTGTTCAAAAATATTTTTTAATCATTAAAATAATATCAGAATCAAATCTTCTGCAGAATATGTTTTAAAGTACAACAATATTTTCAAATAACACTCTAGTATATACTGTTTTGGAAAATCTCCCAATATCAACATTTTTATATGGGAACAAAACATAAACTCATAATTCTTCCATTGTAAATTTTGTCTAAATGCTTACATAGCAGAAGGGGGGGCATATTAAAAATTTTAGCACTATACATAGAAAATACATAAAATATTATCTAAATAAACAGTTAAGCAATGTTGTTCTAAAATATACTTATAAAAATTCAAGTACCTATTCAATAGTTTTTAAAAACCAGTGAGAAAATGGAGCTCAGCTTTTATCAAAATAAATTCATCGAATAAGTACATGTTAATGTCAAGAACCATAAGGCGCAGTCGATTTAATATATTATTAAACGGCATTGACGAAGTTAAACTTTTATGGACAATGACATAAACGACAAACGAAAGACCAGGTCGTGCAGTAGATTTTATTTATTTAAATCCAGCAGGTTTTTCATCTTCACTGCTTATAGCAGACACCCTATTGTAATAATTCAGCAAAACGAAAAAAAAAACAAAACCCTCGATTTATTCCTCTTCAAAAAGGTTACTGTAAACAAGCAGAATTTTATTATGATGTCGTGATGATGGGTACGAACGAACATCAGAAAATATGTGAATTTCGTAAAGGCGTGCTATTCAATTATGTCTATCTTGACATTAAATCGTAGCAGCAAACTATAGTTAAGATGGGATATAATAGGTGCAAATTAGTATAATTGTCATCTCAGAATTCCAGGCATATTGCAGTAATTAGATTTCAGTAATAGTTTCGGTAATGTTGGCAATTAAGGCGATGACACGCGACAAGACTTCAACGACTGCCTCAGATTTAATCATCTGTAATCATTTCTATCCGGAGAACAATACATTGAATTCACTCTTAAAAGACATTTTATCTGCGAATGTCTCGTCCACGGGGCTTTGAAGCAGACACTTATTATCCCGTTAATCAAATCATTATTAATTACTCCGTTTTCTGTACCAAAGAAAGAAATATTTTACAACTCGTTTTAACATTTTATAATGTTTGTAATATAATTTGGCAAATATTTTTCTTGTTAATTACTGTAATTGTTAAATTATCATTATTTGTTTTTTGTTTGTACAAACAAAACTAATCAATAGGTAGGTAGGGTACATGCTTAAATTTATAGACAATAACGTAATTTTTTTATTTCGTATAAATATACCTACTACTGTACAAGTAATTATCAGTATTTTAGAAGAAAATTTTACTAATATATACTACCTACTCTATTATTTCGTTTTAATGCAGTTGGTAATCAAAAAGAAAAAGCATTAGGGTGAGCTAGATTAACAAACTTATGATATTAACTCTGTGATAAATGAGTTTATCTACATTAATGGTTCTCTAGGGACTCTTCTTGGTCATTTCGTAAATAAAACCGCCATTTGTCAGTTATCAACCAGAAACGAAGTCTTTGAGAATTTTTGTCGGGATGGGGATACAGTTTAAGTTTTATACTTATATAAAATAATCTAAAGTAGATTGGAAATTTATCAGATTCACAAATTAACATTTATAAACAAACCATTAAAATAAGTAATGATCCTTTGGCTGTATATTTTCAAGGTTTTTAACATTAAAATACCTAGAAATCACTCAAGTGTTAATTATTAAGAAAATATCAATTAGTAATGCTATTATGTCAAAGTAACAACAACAAATAAGAACTTAACCTTGTTGTACAAGTTGAATCATAGGTTACTTCTAAATTTAAGATACACAGCGGAACAGATGTGTTAATGCTGTTTCCACATTTCTATAATTTATTTTATACAAAATAATTAATTATGAAGTTGGCAAGAAGATACATTAAGTAATTAATTTTGAGTGAACAGCTTGTTTTCCTGTAACAACTGTCAGTATATGAAAATTTTATTACCTATTGTTTGATCAGTAAATTTTTAATACGATAGACGTGATGTTTAAGACGGTTATACTCGTACAAACTGGTGAATATGTTTTTCTTAAATAATGTATTTATAATAAATGTTTGGATAATCTCGGAAATTAGAGAAATATAATACGTTTATGTGCTAGCTAGAATCGATTTAAGTAGATCGATCTAAGCAAAATTTAAAAATTTAAAAACATGTCAAGCTTTATTTTTTCTTATGGGCACCATATTGGATTATGCTTACTTGAAATCAGCGATTTTTTGAGTAATTTGATATACCTACTTGTCCGGTTACACTAAACTCTGGAATGCGTTCAGAAATTCACTCTCGGGGTAGAGTGATGTCCTCCCAGGGAATAGTGACGTCACTTTCTAGAGTGCTTTTTCTATAATCTATATCTGAACGATCCGGGGTAAACAGTTGGGGAGAGTAGAAAGTTTGACATTACACAACAAAGTATATAACCTTACAAAATATTTCAAAACTTTCGGCATTGATGTTGAGAATTTTATCAGCCATTTTTCGATTTTTCACAGTGTTTCCTATCACTTTTTTACTGTTATCGTCGTTTTGTCCACAATACACGTGCTTTTTGCTTTACACGATGGCAGTGCGCAAGTCGGGCGATTATTTACCCAGTCCCGAGTGCGTATGATTTGAGCTCGCTCCGAGTGAATCACTCGTGAATTCTGAACGACAAGTGGTGACGTCATTGGCAATATACCTTGCGTTTATGAACGATTTTGAGTCACTCTCGCTCTCCCCTGGTAAATTTCTGAACGCACTCCTGCTAAACTAACAGTGTGAAAAATATTTAGCAGCGGCATGTTATTGGGTAAATGATTGTTATTTACTGCGTTGCTTAGCAACAAATTTAATAGACCCAATAAGCTGCCGCTAAATTATTTAATGTGACAGTTTTCAAGAGAAACGTCATAATTATATTTTAGTTTTTATTTTAACTATTTTAAGCTTTATATATAAAATATTCCGTGGAAAGTGAAGGAATTGATATTGAAAATTTATGTAAATTTTGTGCATATAGTGTTTTCGTTAAAAGAGTCACGAAGAAAATCATAAATTTGAAATTTTGATATTCTCTCTCTAGATAAATACAGCTATTTTCGCAGTAGACAAAAATTTAGAAGTTTCAAGCTTAGACCATACAATACATGGACAGCTAGTAGGCCGGTCGAACATAGAAGAGGTCTAGTGTGACGTTTTCAGACAGATCGTTTTACGAGCATGCACGATTCAACCACTCGTTCTCTCGGTTCTTTGGAAACTTGTCGAAGTACACAAAAAATATAGTCAAATCATAAACTGAAATATCTTAAGGTTTGTTTCAAACTTTCACGAAAAAGTGCATAAGTATCTTCTGGAAAAAAATGTCCTGGAGTTTACTGTCTTCTATTTGCCCACAAATCAGGCAAATACGTGGGTTCGACATTTTACTTTTACATTTGCATTTACACTCTTTTCAGAAATACATATTATAACAAATTGTTGTTGTTACTTGTTATATGCAGACATATCAGATGTCAAAATTGCGAGCACCGAGCACCCGCGAATGTGACAGATCCGAGATCCGAATCGTGCATGCTCGTAAAACGATCTGCCTGAAAACGTCACACTAGAGTCACTAGACCTCTCCTATGTTTGATGGCTTGCATACATGGGAAGCATAGGAGGACTAGCTGTCCATGTATTGTATGGTCTAAGGTTTCAAGTAGAGTATGTCATGGAAAAATGACCATTTTCGTATACAGTGTGATTCAAATTCGATCCTCACCATTACGATCTCGTAAACCGTAAGAGATACAAGCTCGGTTAAATGGGACAAAATTTGAGGGATTCGAAGTGTAAAATGAATCTGTCATCAAAACTGCGATATCTCTTTTCGTTCCTGAATTATCCTGAAAAAACTGAAAAAGCCGATTTTTTATTTTTCTCTCTAGTTCGGTTATTTCGTAACCGATTTTAATTTAGTAAAAATATTATTAGAGCAACTTTTTATGGTCTACACGATTAGATAAAAAAAAATTTTTTCGACGTTTCGTTTTTGTGAAACCATCATCAGGTTCATTTTTTCTTATGGGCGCCATATTTGATTTTGATATCATATTTTAGCATTTTTTTTCCTGATTTCAATGATGTATCGCACTTCATGGATATCTTTGATTTTAAGATCAGTTTTTCAAAAAAAATTATTAATTTACAAAAAAAATTATGAAACAAATAAAATAGTACACATAACGAAATTCTCATAGAATAAGAGTAGAAAAAAATTAATTACGTGAAACGTAAAAATTTAAATAGTTTCTTTTACAAGATATTCATGGCTTCAAGCTTCAAGATGTCTTCAGGTAAGTATCTATTACTTGGGTTGGTATTAGATGAATAGAATAGAAATAGAAAAAGAGGGACACAAAGTGGAATTTTATCTCGGAGTAGCCGAGGGCTGTAATCATACACATCCTCCCTATAATAGTAACTAGAAAAAATCACGATTACTATTTTCCTAGTACTTCGTATAAGAAAGTAAAAAGTGCTATAATAAAAATTAGACTTTTGGACTTATATTTATTACAAAATATTCATCATATGCACAATATGTAATAATAATAAAGCATAGAGTATCATATTAAATAGGAAACATATTCAGTATTTTTAATCCTACATAACAAATAATTTAATAAAAACCAATAGATTTCCATTACATTAACAATGCTAATAATGAATATGCTGAGGAAATAATGATTCCAGCTATTGGTGCAATGTTCGTCAAAACATTTCTAAACCGATTATATATAAAATTTTTCAAACAAACAGACTTATCGATTTCCCCATCCATTTTTAACTAAAGCCTTTGCGCTTTTCATAAAAAAATCTGCATATAACGGAAGTTTAAACCTCTTAAAATATTACAGTTTGATGTACTTTAGACTTCCGTAATCCTGAATATATTGAAAATAGTATAAGCTGCAATGTTTGGCATGAGCGCCAGCAAGGCGGAAAATATCTTTGATATCTATCAACTGCCATATAAAATCATAAAATAATAGGAAAAACATTAAACCAAATTGAAAATTAAAAAGACATGACTGCAGCAACGAATCGATTTAATAAATTTCATCCAAGCACATAAAGTTTAAAAAGTAATTACATTGTAAAGCGGCAAAGTATACACTAAGTTATAACCAGAAAATATTATATCTGAGAGCCAGCCAGAGCTTTGAGTCTTGATTCATAAACCACATGCTTAAGTTCTACGTCGGTTACAGTCTTGTAGTCAAATAATATATCGGTATATTATTTATAAGGCTCTCATAACTCTTTTGCAGATACCACTTGTTCATTGAGATCATTTCTTCAAGAACAATACTTAGTCTGACATAAATATACTTTTTCAAGGTGTTACATTTCTTACATGCGAATAGTTTTACCGAATACCACTTTTTAACTGTACAACAAAAATGTTTTCAAATTATTTCAAATTTTATATACTTCTGATAAATTATTTTCATAAATAGAATTTGAGTTTATAGAAATAATGATTAACTTGAGGCTTAATTATGTATAATTGTATATGATTAGAAATTAAGAGAAAATTCGTTAAAACTTTATACTAATGGCAACTTCTTCTTTTCAAAAGTATCTATACCTATATCAGGCACACAAGTTTCTTATACAATTACGAAATATTAAAAAATCCATAAAATGTGTGAAATACGCAACACAATAAAAAATTATAGTAGGTAAAGTGTAAACTTTTATTGAAAAATTTAATGTGTTACCCACAATTTTGTTCAAAATCTTAAATTAGAAATACACACATACTACACATATTTGAAAATGGTCAAAACGGATTCAGGGACCCTCAAAATGTGTAAATCCATGAAAATCTGGAGATTGAAAAAAATCGCGAGTGCAACACTTTCTAATTTTAAATAAGAAACTAAAAATAACTAAAAAGCGATAAATTTAAATGTAGGATAATCGATATTCTTATTGACATTGTTTTTTGAGATAACCTTAATTTAATTGGAGGAAGTCATTGTCCTATGTCCTGTGCATCCCCCCCATAGATACAACCATTTATATTTATATTTTCTATGTTCGTTTTCTTGTAAAACTCATTTGAGTTTTAGTGATCTTAATGCAATGTAAAATGAACACATGTAATACTTATCATATGTGTACATAACCGAATAAGACACTAAACTGAGTAAAATGTAACAGAAATCGGAAACATAATATCAAAACGCTGAATGCTATAATTGTAATAAATGAAGCATTATCTATTAAACACGTAGATACCTAGTTAGAAAATCATCTATTATAATTAAATATATTTTAAACTTTTGCAATATACCTAACACAATATAAATATGAAATAGTTGAAATTGACGATTTGTTTGTACCTAAATATAGAGTTAAATATGAAATTATTGGTCTAATTAGCTGGGATCAAATTATTGTGTGTATACTGTTATATAGTGTCTTCAACCCACTTTGGCATGTTACCTTTTATATGTGTTTATTTGGGGCAAGGACCATTTTAGGTCAACAATAAAGTAAACTTAATGACGTAGAACAAATAAACATTATCTATCTAGTCGCGCATATACGAGTAACATCCTAACCAGGAAACTTTTTTTACATCTGTAGTGAAAATAAAATATATTTTTCTGTCGTGGATAACTTTTATTTTAAATGCTGAAGTATCTGGATTGATGTTATATTGCGTACTACAGAAAACCACTACTTACAACTAATGTTGTTAACGATTAACAATTTTGTAAAGTTCACTTTACGACATGTGCACAATTTGATTGTCTCTCTTGTATAATAGTTCACAAGGGTTCGTACTTTAATGTTCAGCATTCATATTGTCCTATTTCAGGATGTAGGTATTATTACGAATACTAGTACTCGTATTTTCCTAATATCAGTAGAAATACCCTTTGCATTGCAAATCCTATTTTATCCTATTAATATTATATTTCCATTACCAATATAGTTTTGTTTAGATATTATTGCTTTCGTTGATTGAAATTTTATAATGTTCTGTAATATACATATACAGGGTGATTTTTTTAAAGCGCCCATTAGGAAATTTTCAACTTCTAGTTGAGTTAGGGATCTGAAATTTGGAACCTAGGCATAATAGACGATTACGAGTCAAAAAGAAATATTTACAAGATGGCGGCACTTTCGAAAATGGTGGAAGCAGGCGCCATCTTTGTTTTTTAAATGGCAATCCCTAATTTTTATTTCATATTTGGATTCGGCACTTCATTCTGAGTAGAATGAACCAAGATTGTCATTACTTATCTGTCATAATCAATGACATATGTTAATTTTTCTCTTAAAATTTCCAGAAAAAAGGATAAGTTAATGCATTTTTTTTAATCGATTCTCTAAATTTCGACGAATCTTTCTAGCAATAACCCATGTCTGAGCGAGATTTCCTGCGATTGTTACGATTTTTTTAACTTGAGAATCGCAAAATGTTGAAAACACAATTTTTTCAAATGGCACCTACCTATTCTTAAGTCACCATTGGATGTAAAATCCAATTTTAAAGGAAGTTATACTAGCATGTTCTATACCTAACTCGTATCGTTTTGGAATTATTTGCATTTTTTGTGTAAAAAGGTAGGTATTTATTGATTTTCACAATTTTTGAAATTCATAAGTAGGCTATAAACAAAAACAATTGATGTTGTTATCAACAACAATAAAATAAATGTCAAAATCAGTGCCAGTTCTGTGGTTTGCTATCTAACAAAACGATCTGAATGAAATAAGAAGAGCTCAACTAGAAGTTGAAAATTTTCTAATGGGCGCCTTAAAAAAATCACCCTGTATATACCAAACAATAAAATATTCCATAAACAATTTCATGCGTTTTAAGTGAATTTTTTTGGTAGTATCTTCTGTACAGAACATACGATGACTTAGGTTATTGCCAAAAATGCTTAATTTTTTAAATACAAAGAGTTAAAATTTCTTTCATGATTATGACATAAGATGGTGTCTTTATTATTACTGCTTCTCAATGGATACAATAGTAATTTGTATAACTAGCCTTGAAACTAGAGTTTTGCGAGTGCGAGTACGAGTACTCGCAAAACAGTTTCAAGGCGTGTAATACACACTATTTTTTGTGCCGAAGTTTATTTAAATAAATAAAATTTACAAAATATTTGTTTAAATATTTGGTATTAGGGATTTTTTTTTATTGGTAACACGCGATACTTAAAATTGACACTGACAGTAGCCGAATGACAGAAATAATAATCCGTTTGTATGGAAAATACAAATTTTCTTTATGATTTCAAAGATGCCAATCGATAAACTAAAAATTCCTAGTTTTTGCCGGTCTAGCCCGGCAAAACATGAGTTTCCAGCCGATTTATACGAATGCAAAATGACTAGTGCCAACCTGAGGCACAAAAATTTTATTTTTCTACAGTTACCTTTTAGTAGCCAACTATTTTTTTAAAAGGTTCTCAATTAGCAATAAATTTATTTATTTTATTTTAGACCCATAATCTACTTTATGTACAACTGCATTATAAAGTACTGTTTATGATGTACTTTTGCGTGCGTAAAGTGGCTCTTTATACACTAGTGTATAATGGCACTTTATTTTACTATTATTGTAAAATATCAATATATCAGCTGTCAATGTCACAATAAATACTGTCAGAATGAATTTATTACTGTCATTTATAATTTTTCTAAATAATTAAACGGTAATTTTCGCAGTTGAACATAAAGTTTTGTATGGAACTCGTATATAATCTGACTTTATTGACTCGTCCTATTTATTAGCCTCGCTCGCAAGCTCGCTCTGCCATAAAACAGACTCGTCAATAAAGTCATAGATTATATACTTGTTGCATAAACTACTATTATAGGCCCGCAAATACAGGCGTAAAGTGGACTATATGGCCCATATTAATAAAAAATTGCTAAGCAACGATTGCGGCTGCGAACTATATTTGCCATTGTGTCATTGTGTTAAGACAAAAACAAAATATCAATTTTGATGTATTTAGGACGGAAATAATTAACTACTAGACAACTGTCACAAACTTGAAATATTAAATATTTCTTAAATCTTTTAGAAACTAAAATAGAATAAAACGTTCTATGTACCACGGGCATAATTGTCGATAATGGCCCTCGAGAAGTTAAAAGCCTTCGTCGGGCTTTAAACATTGACTCAAGCCATAATCTCCTGATTATGCCCTTATAATACATAAATAACTATAATAGGATTAAATGAATTTAAAAAGAGTTTAATTAAGAGAGTTAATTTTTATTTAAAATAAATCGTTAAAACGTTTCAGTCCGGAAAAAAGTTTTAGGTATTACTACATTTCTTCCCATAAATCTTCTTTGATGATCTGGTCTGGTTACATATCTCATACCTATAGCTTAGAAGGTTTTTTTACCACTATTACTGCACTTTTAATAACTGTTTTTAAATTTTTAAAATTGAAATTCCTTGAACCATATACTTTTTTTATTATTTTAACTAAGCCTACAGATTTTCCATAATTATTATTATTTATTTGAACAAGTTTCCCTTATCCATTAGATATGTCAATAATATGGGCCGTTTGACTGCTACAAAATTAGAAACAAAAGCAAGAAAGTGTAAATAATTTGGACCTTTTCACATAAACTCCAATTAATTACACAAATTTTTAGAATGCCAGTCTTAGTTTTATGAACAAAGGATAATATCTTTCATAATATTCAACGTCGTCAAATATTTTAAATATACAGATGTCTAAAATAATTTAATTTTAAAATTGTTATTCGAACAGGTATTTTTAATAATATTACATGAATATAAACAGCATCAGCTACAAAATTAATTCAAACAATGCGTGCATGACTTTAGGATCGTTATTAATATTTAATATTCTAATATTCACCTTACATTTAATTAATTTAATTATGTGAGCATTTCTTCTATCAACCTTTATATTAATTTCAATTATTATTTAAATTAGAGATCTCGTACGAAATTGTAAGAAAATCTCGTTATTATTCAGATGTGGCGCTTCGATAATTATTTTTAATAGACAATACGATTTGATTAAAATTGATGGTTACAGATGTTAATCAAGAACAGCATGTCCTTTTGCTCATAGATAATGAAAATTAGTTATCTTGTTTTCCATAACAGACAATGGTATAAAACAAATTTAATTAAATAGAACAAAGAGCATTATTTTAATGAATGTGTATGTAATTAGGTTTTCAATATTCCGGCTAATATTCGCTTGTCGTAGACAATTCGTAGAGGAAAGTAAACGAGACATCGTCAAAGAAGTTTCATTAAACTAATGAAATAAATGAGAGGGTCCAAATTAGCGCCTGGTTTGCAAAACAAGGCGAACTGGAAAAGGGAGCTTATATTGCCTTTGATATTTTACAGAGAATGTAAACTTTACGTGTTCTGATTATTAAATTTGTGAAGGTATGCCAAAAATTATGTAAATGTCTCAACATTAATATTAAAATTTAAATATAAACAGTTTTTATGGGATATTAATTAATTAAGGTGTTCGCTTGTGCTGGAATTTATAAAATATTTACATTTAACCTGGATATTGATGCCAGAATATAAGTATATTGCGTTATTATTTTTAAGTGTTGCGAAAAACTCAAAATACTCAGACAACTACAAATTGCTCATTATAAAAACACTGCTTTTGTGCACAAGCACGCTCTTCATTTTACATTCACTCTACAAACAATGCTCTGTCAACGTTGACTTAAAACACATTTCATTTTATCTTGTTCAGAATATACTTATTACGAAGCAACACTTTGCTGCAGGCTTTATTAATTCCATAATTTCTTTACCAGAAATTTAACTTAGTTAAACATCCTTTTTTTTTAGTTATAAAACTGTGTTACAGTTGCAGCCCTGTGAAATCAAATACAAACTTTTTCTGCAAAAATTATTTGTTGAAATTGAAATTTGTAGATGCAATAATGACTTTTACAACAAAGTGGAAGTGAATAATATTAACGTCAAAAAAGTTAACTAAAATGTGCTTACTTTTTTTAATTAAATGAAACATACAATTAACATTTTCATCAGATTGTTATTTTTTACAAACAATTATATGTGAGGTAAAACTAAAGGTTTATATTTTCAAATGATAATAACTTTTGAAGATTCGCTTATGATTATAAATAGTTTAATTTATGTAAACTCAAGCTAAAACTATTCAATAAATTTGTATGTTTGCATAAACATTACTATGCAAAAAAATTGAATTTAATTTCGTTTGCATTAATTTCCCAACCTAGGAAAATTCTCAACTGAAATTTTAAAATCTAATACACTTAGGAAATGCAACACTTGTTTATCTGCCTTTATTATAAATATTTAAATGAGGTTTTCGCATCTGTTTCTCTATCTTATTCTCCACTTTTAATAATTCACTGGTTTTTTAAAAATTTATCTCGCCGCCTAAAAAGAAAATTTATAAAAGCTATTTTGCAAATATTGTAAATTTATGTGGTTAATATTTTACCATACAAATATCATGTAAAATTCCAGCGTAAAATATTTGTGGTACATGAAAAGTACAAAATGTATCAATACACTTCCTACAAAAAATTACCATTTGACATGTACGTCTGGAATGAATTTACCATTCACAAAAATTAATCCTTAGACAATTTTTCAAATACTGAAGCAAATTAATGGTATGAAATTACATGTTAAAACCGGATGGAATGAAAACTTTATGCTTATGACATGCAAATAGATGTAGTAAAGTACATAACAAATTAAAGGTATACCTACCTAGACAGGGTGTCCAGGATAAAAATGTTAAGCATAGGGATCTCATTTATTTGAAGAGATATGACTTCGGTTAAATTACAAAAAATTTACCTCATCTTGGGCCTAATACAATACGACAAACACATTTGACATACCTGCCATGGCTTACTAGAAATTAACAAAAAACTGAAATTGTGCATTTCAGTTTTTATTTAATTACTCAGCTGGTAGGAAAAATATCGCGATAAAAGTTGCACATTATTAAGGCACTTTTTCAAGGACAATCCAAATATGCAATGGAAATTTTTATGCGCTTTCTATTTTTGTCGAAAATAGCACCAATTTTGTTTTTTCTTATGGACCGTGACATGTTTATTATTAAATTATGATAGTATTTTGCTTTCCCTTTCCGACAATGTATCACACATGGGTCTTAAGTCGTTTCGTCAATTATAATCGAGTTTTTCTCAATCACCGTAGTTGGCTGTGCAATAAAAATTGTTTATCTAGCAAACTTGGAAAAAAAATTGAGTTTTGGTTCGAATAATTAAGAATTGACAAATTTTATGGAAGATAATGGTTTAATCAGGTTTTATTTACGTAAAGTTAAGATTCAGGCGATCAAATTGTATGTGAAAACCTATTATAGTAAATATCTTAAATTTCATAACCTGGCATAAGTATAGATATTCTGTAAAGTTTACTCTGTAAAATTTAATAATCCAGTTTTAGTTTTTGGTTTTTAGGTACCTACTTTTTCTTGTATAAAAGTGATACAATACAATAAACGCATATTTTGGCGAAATAACTACGAATAACCATAGTTAAATTGTTATTGGTCATAGCATTTTGGCGATTCGGTTTAATAACTATGACGTCACGTTAAACTAAACCAGCTTTCGAAGCTGGTTATTAGATGTAGTTTATTCTCTATCTCTTTTTAATATGTTATGAGAAGACAAAACAATTGTGTATTGTGTGCTTTTTTGACATTTTAAGGTTAAAACCAATATGGATATTTCGCGACCGCTTTGTGCAAATGAAAAAGCAATATTAGTTATCAAAATAAATGATAACTCAACGCTATTACACATCGTGGATGAATTAAATATTATAGACGGTTTGAAAAATGGTATGTTAAAATTTATAATAAGTTTATTTATGAGTAGGTAGGTAAGAAATTTATTTTTACTTTTTTAGATGATAATAAACTGACACAATATGTTGTGGATCTTATTAATGAAGGACAAGTACCATGGTTAAATGAGAACGCCGATAAAGAAAATATAAAAATAGAAATTGTTGAGACTCCTGAAGAAGTAGGTACGCATAGATTTCAGATAATTTAAATACACGCTTATTTCATTAATGCGTTTATTTCGTTTAAGCATATTATTATATTGCCACCAAACTGACAAGTTCATTCCCATATCTGGCGAAAAAAAATCGTCAGCTACTAATAGAGCCCTTCTAAATATCTTTTTTGGTATTTTCATTATTCAGAAACTGAAATATATTTATGTTTAACAGTAATTAGTAATAATTCGCCTCAGTCTTCGATGAATGTCAAAACTTACCACTCAGTTTAAATTTCAAATAGTTTAAATATAAGTACTCATTACTTAGGTCTGCCAACCTCACTTTTAAGTTGGCCATCTGTGTCTTATAACTATGACGTCATGCCACTAAACTATGACGTAAATTACTATTTAACCATGGTTATTCGTAGTTATTTCGCCAAAATATGCCTTAAGATCACTTAACATATTTGACAAACTTATGTGATATACAGGGTGTCTCAATTTCGATGGGAATGGGGGGTTTCACCCATTTCTTAGCGAGATAGAAAAAAATGGTTTTCGCAATACTGTGCTCGAGTTTTCTGAAAAATCGATTGGTAAAAACCACATCTTATATCTCTAACCGTTATTAAGATATCTTTAAAACGTGACATTTGGCCGATTTTTAAGAAGTGTCATAACTTTTGTGTTTATTAAAATATTTTAAATCTGTAAAGTGTTTGTTATAGTAGTTTTTCACGTAGAATAATTAGCACTAGAAATTTTTGTTCTAGGTTCAATACATTTCGAGTTATTACACCTAACTTTCTTATTTTAAATGCAAACCATAGTTGGCTATGCCATTAAAAAATTGCTTATTTTTTTATATTTTCAAAAATATATATCTTGGTATACTTATTTAAATATAAAAATAAAAATAAAAAAATAAGCAATTTTTTAATGGGATAGCCAACTATGGTTTGTATTTAAAATAAGAAAGTTAGGTGTAATAACTCGAAATGTATTGAACCTAGAACAAAAATTTCTAGTGCACATTATTCTATGTGAAAAACTACTATAACAAACACTTTACAGACTCAAAATATTTTAATAAACAAAAAAGTTATGACACTTTTTAAAAATCGGCCAAATGTCACTTTTTAAAGATATCTTAATAACGGTTAGAGATATCAAGATGTGGTTTTTACCAATCGATTTTTCAGAAAAATCGAGTACAGTATTGCGAAAACCATTTTTTTCTATCTCGCCTAGAAATGGGTAAAACCCCCCATTCCCATCGAATTTGAGACACCCTGTACAAGCTAATAAATACGAGTAAATACGAGAAGGTACTAAACAATTACAGACTCCATGGATTCATCCACTGAACAAAAACAAGCAGCAGATCCTTTACACAAACAGAAAATTTTTGGTTTGAAAATGTCTATAATTTGTCAGCTTATTATACAATAATTTAATGAATACTGAGTGCGTTTTAGCCGGTGGTATGGGGTGATGAAATCATTTTTATTTCGAGTACTGTACGAATGGTAATCAGTATAAGCTAGAACCTTATTTTTTTTCCTGCACGAACTTGAGACAGACAAATACGAATATAATTGGGATGGTAAGTATTTTTTTCTTTCTTGAAATAGGTTCTGCAGCCATTAATACTTCTTAGAATATACAAGGCTCTCAAAGCTGTCTTCTGCAACACAAAATATCAGATATCAGAAATCTTAAATTAAAACTGAGAAATTTTTAAAAGTAGTTAAGAAAATAGGGTTTAAAACTAATGAAATTAGGAAATTAAAATGAAAATTTCGAATTTAATCGTCTATCTCTTTAATACCTAATATCAACTTTTGAACTGAGAAAAGTTTGTTTTAATAGTAACATTTTGATACCTTTTCGGAATCCACTGTTACATTACTTTATCCACAACCAGTATATTATAAAGTCATAATTCCACTATTAGAATACGTTTTATGATATTAATAAAACACATGGGTCTTATAATTAATATCCATGCCTACCTCTACTTTTTAATAAAAATTAATTCGCCATAAAATGACAAAAGTCACTTCAAAATGTCAAATAAAATTTTTCCAAAATATTGATTTAAAAACTCTCGGGTCTGGTTGTGGATAAAACGTTGTATTGCATACGTGTCTTAGTTGTATATTATCCACTTAAGAACATTAAACGCCCGAACTTCGTTCTCGTGTTTAAACATTCTTACGTGGATAATATACTTCCTAAGACACTTATACAATAAATAATTATTTTTAATGACTACATGTACATACAGTGAATGTACTGCAGAAATGTGACGAATTTAGAGAGAAAGCGAAAGCAAGCGAGACCGACGACATGGTGAGGCGGACACCAGCTAGCGCGCTGCCGCCTGTTGGTCGCCGATTTATAATTTCTTGAAATACACCCATCCACTCATAGACAACCACGTATACACTGCTGGGATAATTCTAAATCTGAAATTACCATTAGCCGTACGGCTGCCAAGGGCGTGGCTTCTTGTCTGTCTCATTTCATCCTTCACTCAGCATATTGAATTTTTGTAGGTCTAGTGGCTCAACTGTGCATGCACAGCCCGGTATATTTTATATTTGAAAATTGCAAGAAAAATAGTAAATCTTTACTCCAGAAATCCAAACACCCTTACAAATTTGACACAGATGTCTACAATTAGATTAGTCTAACTCGAGATAGATCCCAAGCAAATATTTTTCTGATCTAAGCAAAGACCTACCTTTTTGAATAATATTCGATTTTGTCCATCTCCGGTTCTCAGGAGCATCTTCTTAAACTAATTCTTTCGAATATTAACCAATATTATCCAGTCTTGAACTACTATAGTCTATGTGACACACTAACTTTTATAAAATGTAATGGGTAGCAAAAAAGTAAACTTTGCTTCATGTCGTGTCATTTTTCAATGATCGTTCATTTTGATATTTTCGTAAACATGACTTTCAGAAAAATTTGATCATCAAATTGCAATATTTTCTAGAATTTCACTTAAATAGATTTTTTTAGTAATTATTGGTACCTTTTTATTTTACAAATTTTCTGAGAACTAACTAAAATCAAATCAAGTTATTTTGTGATATTTACATACAACGAAACACATCTCAACACTTGTCAAATCCATACAGAAATTAACTCTTAAGTAAAATAAGATTACCTGGAATATCAAAAATTAAAACTAGAAAATTCCGTTACTTAAGTATACGCTTTAATTTCAATCACAAATGCGTGATGCGAATGCTCATTTGCATTTTTCTATTTTCCCACTTTTTAGATAATTGCTCTGTCAACAATGAAATTGGGAACCTCACAGAGAGAGGCGGTAGCGTTGATTTGCCTGCAGGTATAATCATGTATTAATTAGGTGGACATGGACCAAACTCCGCAGGATTACCAACGTTCTGCAACTGCATAACCCTACATTGATTAGCCTTTAATTAAATCAAAGCTTGATGAGTTGTTGTGTATGCAGTACAGTACAAATCCCACAGAGAAATTAAAACGCAC
This sequence comes from Pediacus dermestoides, assembly GCA_963942485.1. Taxonomy (NCBI): domain Eukaryota; kingdom Metazoa; phylum Arthropoda; class Insecta; order Coleoptera; family Cucujidae; genus Pediacus; species Pediacus dermestoides. The sequence goes on along the minus strand of OZ012625.1, from coordinate 32,089,741 downwards.
TTAAAAATTCACTGTTCTATACACCAGGTCCAGGATAAAAGCAAACAAGCCAAAGTTAGGATATAAAAAATTGTTCAGTCATTTATGGTCCATGGGGAATCAGAGCCCTGTTGCAAAAGTATCTAATGTGGTTGAGACTAGAGATGCTTCCAAATTAAAGTTTAATATATTAAATCTATAAGTGAAAATCAATGTTATCGTGACTTGAGGTAGAAAAACAAAACCTCGTACGAGGTATATAACATTTTTAAATGTGTGAGCATTTCCATGTTCCAAAATTTAATACTGCATACAAAGTGAATTCTAATGACTTAAGGAACGGGGAATATGCAAAATCGACCTACTTTATTTTCGATACATCGTTCTAGAATATAAGTAACAAGTAACTTTGCATAAACATAAAATGTATTTTATGGGGGGTTATATAGGAACCATATAAAAAAATCTTATTATTTTAATGTAGAAACAATATTTTGTAATATGCAAATAAAACTTGACCTGATATCGAAAGAAATTTAAAGTAAACAAACTGAGCTTTGTATAACATTATATTGCATTGGTGTGGAACCAGAAGAATGTCGAAGATTTTTTCCAATATCGTTCGGGTAGTAAATAAATATTTACGGACATTTGTATGCTGTCGCATGCATAAAAATTTAGAGCACCGCTGAAAAATTTATGATATTATTTTAGTTCTAAAATGTTAACTAAATGAAAACATTATATTAAAATTAATTCAAATAATGGTTTTGGTGCGTTACATGTTCCAAAACTAACTTCCGCTTGTACGTCTTAAATAATGTGAAGTTAATATTAAACAAATACATTCTAATTGAAATTTACTGCGTGCACTAAACATAATACCGCTAGAGCCTTGCAAACAATGCCAATATCTTTAAACACACAGAAAGCAGTGTGCGAGGAAGAAGATAACCCGTTTATTAGCAAAGTTTATTGAACAAACCAAGAATCGCATTAAATCGCAACGACTTTCTAAATGTATCAATAAACTTGAAATTGAACGATAGCGACAAATTTATTTCTTCAAACTGAATTGAATTGGTTATTTAAATTTTATGGCAAATAGAAACCCATTTAATTTGTTTTTGTTGGAATGAATATTGCGTTGTTTACATTAACCGCGCGCGCGGTAGCTGGATGCGTATTCTGGATACTATAATGCATATTAAAAGATCTTTGCCAAACGCTATGGTTACTGTAGGAGATTGTGAAAAAAATACTTTAGAGCGTTTCAGCAATTTTCCTTAATAATTTTTATTTCAATTATTTTAGAAGTTTCGTTTATAGTAGCTGTAGATGATGTGATAACAAAGTTTACACATCGTCGTGATAGGCTATTCGCTATACAAGGTATTTCACGAGTGATAATGAGCCTGATGGAATTGAAAATTCAAGCCACAATACATTTTCAAAGTTAAGTTTAGTTAAAAAAATATAAAATTTAATTAGCTATGCAGTTTCGTAAATTTTAACATAAATATCATTCGCTTGGTTAAATGAAATTGTAAAAATGTCAGTTGTGACAAATAAAAGTATTGGAATCAAAACTATCATGGATTCATAATTTAATTTTAAAACAATGGGATAACTAAAATAACCAAGTTAACTTTGCAAATGAATTGTAGGTTGCATTTTCAATTCGGGCGGGTACATTATCACTCATGAAATACCCTGTATATTTATTAGATAATTTTTATTAAACTTTTGAAAATCACCAAGTCATTTTTGAAAAGTTGATCAACTTCTATTTTGGTAATTATATTTTATCACAACAACATGACTTTCTTTCTTTCTGATCAGTCCGCGACTACCAACTTGCTATTCTGTCTTAACGATTGAACAAAAGTCGTGGACAGACAATGGATGTCCTATTAGGTACATATTTAATTTGAACCTGCATCCAAGGTAACTTGGAAATATCTTCTCTAAAAATTAACCAAACTAGTGAATGAAGGGAGTCTACTTGGATGAACATTCAGTTTTTAACAGACCTTATCCAGTATTTCGGTTTTAGAATCGGTGAAACGTTCTTCGACATACAAATAGAATTTCGTAAGGCTTAATATTAGGGCCATTACTGCTCCTATTGTATACGTCATATCTTTATAGGGCCCTATAATCAAGCTACTCGAAATACGCTGAAGACACCTAGATGTACCTACCTATGTAAACTATCTGGTTAAAGTTTTAAAACTCCAAGAGACCAACCAAATTTGCATTCCATTTTTCCATGGTGCAACTCATTCCTTGTTTCACTAATCTTCATGATATAACAATAACGTCGTGTCGCACTTGATAAAAATAATTCTCAAAATCTATGAAGTATGTCTATGTATAAGTGTCACGTTCTGACGAAGGACTCTGCATTTTTTTTTAATATTTACCTACCATCCTCTTGTGCCAAGTCTACTACTAAACAAAAACTCTGTGTTTTATATTGTCTTGTATTGTCTTTAAGATTTTTTCTCTTGATGTTATTTAGGACATGCCTTCATTGGGTATTGTACCATTCGGTTCTTTAAGCTTTCTGAGATCTACCGAATCTTCCACCCAACTTTCAGACCAGGCATGAATGTTTATATATTTTGTTGAACATCGTTTCTTTTCGATATTTGGCACATATTTGGTACATTTTGGTAGAAGATTAGGCTGGTTTAGACTATTTCTATTTCAAATAAAGTCGATCTTTACATGATCTGATTGAGGAAAAGATAAGATCATTTTGTTATTTTTAAGTACCTAGCTAATATCTTTTAATTCTGAACAAATCTCTTCGGTAATTTTTACTTTCTTATACGAAGTAATAAGGAAGTATAGTAATCATGATTTTTTTCGCCTTAGAGATTTGATGGATTTACACGTTTTGAGGGCCCCTGAATCCATTTTTACCATTTTCGCCATGATGCCTGTCTGTGTGTGTGTGTGTGTCTGTCTGTATCCACCCTAACTCAAAAACGACTTATCGGATTTGATTCAAATTTCATAGTTAAGAGTTTGAGCAAAATTGTGGGTGCCACATTAAATCTTTTTCATCTAGTACGAACACAAGTGGTACTTACCTGAAGACATTTTTAGGTTTTTTAGGAATATCTTGAAAAATAAACAATTTATGAGATTTCTTTATTCTTTAACATTGATTTAGAATTGAATTTTGAACAAATTTTGTTTAAACTTTTTTGAAATTCCGCCAAAAAAATTTCAAAAAAACTAGATATTCTTAAAATACTTTATATTTCTCATAGCGCGCGTTGATAGTTGAATCCGACGGTCGAGGTAAACATGTGTCTCATTATATGGCTGCCAAACGGAAGGTCCCGGGTTCGAATCCCAGAAGGACGGACCATTAGTTTTTTTTTTATTTTACTGGTTTCTATGGTTCCGAAACCAATAATAATGAATAAATAAGTGTAATTTCATACCGGGAGATTTTTTTAAGTGAGTAATAGGTCAAAAATCTAAAATAAAACACATTTTTGTCGTAAAATTCGGTTATAATGACTGGGACAAGGACAGATTTATGCGTATTGCAATAAGTGCGACAGAGACTATTTGAAAATTGCTGGAAACCCTAAAAATTTTAAAAGAAATATAACTTAATTTCTTTAGGAAAAGTAATTATTGTGATACTATCCGTATAAGAAAGTCATGTGTTGGGCACATCAGATATTTTAATTATAAATATCCATTTATTACTTCCTACTAGTAGATAATAATTTTTAATATTTATTTACGTAAAAACTTAAAATATATCTAAAAACGTATTCTGAGTTAAATAATTGTAGATTGTGTTAAAATTCGTGCACTATTTTTTAATCAATAAACTGTACTCCTATTTTTTTTACTTTAAGTTCAACTTGTTAAAATTATAATAATATTTGAATTATATCCCAGTGTACATACCTAATTGTTTACTACTAGAATAATATTGATATTGACGCAACGTCATGTTTAGAAACAATAGTTTAACAAACTTTAATTTATTTCGTTTACAAACAGTAAAAGAGCTTTCGTTTACTTTAATTAACTTAAAAGATAAAAGCAGTCTTGGTGTAGTCCCCCGTTTTAATGAAAGAGTCAATTTTACATACTTAGCTCCTTGTTATTTAAGTATGCACTTGGAAAGTTAGTTTAGTGGAATAGGCAAGATTTGTCACGTTGTATCTACAGAAAATATACTAACTTCAGTCATCTTATTTCATTCCGCTAGTAAAACATGGAGCAACCTCTTTTCCAACATCCCTGATGTTATTGTGTTCCATAGAATATGATGTGGATAAATAATGCAAAACTTGTGCCGTCCTTAATGCAACAGAATACGTAATGTAAAAAGTGAAATATTTCTGTATTCCGGCAACGTGGTGTTTTAATGATGATATCACAAAGCTCTCCATTATTTATACATCTAAGCTGCGTGCCGCGCCAAAGTTGATCCTTTGAAGTGAACTGCTCACTTTACCTACAATGCTAATTAGTATGTGTAGATGTGCGTAGATTAGAGCCAAGTTAATTTTCCCACCTTGATGAATATTCACTCTCCTTATATGTCAGTCTTTTGACGTCATCACGTTTCAAATATTCTAAATGCCTTTCTTCACTCCCTATCAAACCTAAAAGGCTGAAATAACCAGCTTACTAAAAGCCGTTAAACATAACTGAAACGCTCGCAGCTTCTCATTTTATAGGGTTATATACATACAAGTGAGACAAAAATAGGCATTATCATTTTGTTTATTTTGAATACAAATGTGCTTGTTATATACAGACGACGAAATATATACTCGACTCCCGAAAACTGATTAAGTTAAACATCGTATGGAGCTTATGAGCAACAACTACCAATCTAGCTAACCCCATTTCTACCGAAAATTTGTTTTTCAAAAGGATTAAATATAATTTATTCCATGTCGGTTGTAATGTTTTCGGGACGCTGCAGTATTTTTCTTGAAATTTATTTTACCCTCGATGCGCATTTTCCACCACCACACCACCACTTTTCGAAATGTGAAATGTTTCCTTAAAACAATGGCAATTTTCCGTACAAGCATACAATTCACACGAAACACAATTAAAACCGCTTTTTGCCACAAATTCTCTACCAGCATTATAAGTTTCACTTTAAATGAACCGTACAATATAAGGCTGCTGCTCTAATGGTTGGATGCAATGTCTCCCTCCCTTAACTACAATTTTCAACCAACAAAAGCCACTTGTGGATCCAATTTGTCTTTAAAAATTTTATTGTACCAAATATGACTCATTAAGAATAGTTTTGGTTGTCACATTTTTAATATGGCAACTTTAACTTTCAATATTTCTACTTTTCTGTGCGAGGTAATAAGAATAGTAGTTTAATAAACAAGAGTGTTAATAGGAGCGATTAATAATCGAAACGATTTTAACGCGTGAGCGCAGCGAGCGCGTTAATGAGTCGAGATTATTAATCGCCGATTAACACTCATGTTGATTACAATATTTTTTTGTCGATCGCTCTTTATTAGAATGAAAATAATCTAATTTTGTTCCATGGCAAAATCCAAATTCTGACATAATATGCAATAAGCCAAAATACCACTGACATAATTAATTAATTTCGGCAGGTGTCAGTTCCAAATGCATGTTTCAATAATATAATATATTGTTGGTTACCTAGCAAATCTCAACAATGTTTTTAATGTGCATGTATGCATTAAACTGAGTTATTAATACACTCCTTTTATTACATTAACTAGATCTTTAATAAACGATCGACAAAAAAGTATTTTAATCGTGATTTTTACATAAATTACAATGCAATTGCTATTATTTTTAATATTAACAATTCTGTAACTTCTCGATTAATTTAATCCTGTTATAATGTGTTTTATTAACAAAAACTTGACGGTAATAATTAGAGTAGGTTTGTTCCTATAATAATTTCAAGAAATCAAATTCCAAGAATACAGTGTATTTATTATAATAAAGCATACATGTTTCATTTGTTCAATTTGTTGTATAACCCAAAAATACAAAGTTTGAATTATGGTGGATGCGCCAGTGTCAGGATTTAAATTTATTTGAAAATATTTTAGTTGTAGAAACCTACAAAGGACCTATCCAGAGTGATTAAATAAAATACGACTAGACTTTATGTATTGTTTATATTTTACAAAATATTAGTACACTAAACCCTAGTCTGATTAAAAGCATGTGTCTAAAATTCACGTTATACTGGGTGCGCCAATTAAAACTCCCCAAGCCTATAACTTTTTTATTAAACAAGCTACATTATTGGTTGAGGCATCAAATTGAAGAGAATTCAAATCTTTTTTAAAATTCTAACTTAAAATCGAAAAACAATTGACAGTCACAGATTTGTGACTAAAAAGGGATTTTTGTAGGATATTTTTTTCCATGACCTTGTATGTAAATATTATGCATCCATTAAATAGACAATTTTATTTTGCTTCAATTAGATGTATAATATATCTAGCTCCAATTAACCAATTTCGTACAGTAACGTTTTGAAAACAATGTGGTTCACATACATTAATTTGGGATAATCTAGTCACCTATAAATTTAATTCAATAATCTTGGCCTTCACTATTAGCTAATAAACACTTGAAAAACAAAAAACTAGGAAAAAAATACAAAAAAGAAGAGAAAGATAAGATAATGTAAAAGAAAATTCAGATACTGTAAACAGACTTTAAAAAGCGTTTCGGTCGTATTAGCCGTGGACTAATGTCTGTTTACAGTACATATCTGAATTTTCTTTTACATTATCTTATTTTTTTCTTCTTTTTTTGTACTTTTTTGTTAGTTTTTTGTTTTTCAATTGTATATTAACTTATTACTGAATGGCAGATTAATTATTGAATTAAATTTATAGTTCACTAAATTATCCTAAATTAATGTGTGTTTTAAAAACGTTTTTGTACAAAATTGGTTAATTGGAGATTTGGAGAATTGGAGATTATACATCAAATTGAAGCAAAATTATATTCTCTATTTAATGATATTTACATACAAAGTCATGGAAAAAATATCTTAAAAAAATGACATATTAACGTCACAATTTTTTGACTGTCAATTATTTTTCGATTTTAAGTTAGAATTTTAAAAGAGATTTAAATTCTCTTCAATTGGTTAATTGGAGATTTGGAGAATTGGAGATTATACATCAAATTGAAGCAAAATTATATTCTCTATTTAATGATATTTACATACAAAGTCATGGAAAAAATATCTTAAAAAAATGACATATTAACGTCACAATTTTTTGACTGTCAATTATTTTTCGATTTTAAGTTAGAATTTTAAAAAAGATTTAAATTCTCTTCAATTTGATGCCAAAACCCATAATGTAGCTTGTTTAATAAAAAAGTTATAGACTTAAGAAAATTTAAATGGTGCACCCTCTATATATTATCTTGTTAACCTAGAAAGTCCGACCCATCGCCATCGCCCAAATGCGGCTAACAGAATTACATATAAGGGCCAGGATTAATTTCTTAACCAATATTTGAACTTGTTCATATTATTTGTGTGTATTTCTTTGTAAAAAAATATTTACAGTAATTGTATCAATAACATCTATTTCTTTACCTAGACATTCAACAATTCAGAGATTTTTACTTTCTGATACGTAGTATAACACACACACACACACACACACACACACACACATTCTTGATCACGCCGTATTTAAAATGTGCTTGTAATTCTGTCAATACTGCTAAACCAAGAGTGATCATAGATAGTTCGGTTATTGCAGATAATTAATTCTAATATTCTAAAATTTAACTTTTAATGATCATATCCAGGGATAAGTTAAACTCTAAACCAGTTGAGAATTGATATTGTATAATTATTAGTGTCTTCGTAAAAAAACTAGATTAGAACTGATAAAAGTTGATATGAAGATTTTATTATAAATTAATAAAAGAAACTTAAAATATTTTTTCTACTCCCATGTTTAAAATGCCATTTATTGCATATGTTTCCATGACGCTAAGTGATCTCTTAAACACACCCGTGGCTTTGTGCGTTTTAGTCACGGCTTGGGCCGCTTCGGGTGTTTTCGGCACGCTCGAAGTTTCATAAGTGACGGCTTGAATTTTGTTGATGTAAATCTGAATGCGAAACTGACGTTTATCAGTTTCACATTCAGAATTCTTTCAAGTCAAGTGAAACCCGCGAAACTCAAAAATTTTAGTATTTTTGTAGTGGTCGTAGAAAAAGTATAGTATGCAATTCGTTTTATAAACTTCTCTAGAAACTCGATTATTAAACACTCGCTCCGCTACGCTCCGCTCGTGCCTAATACATCTCGTTACTAAAATGCCGTTTATAAAACTTGTAGCATAATATACTATTATACATATGCTGAAACTACTTGTATATTAATACATTAGTTCAATTAGTAACTTTGAATGGTAACTGTTTTTGTCACCATACCACACCACCACAGACAGTATATTATTGTTCCTATGTAAATTAATTCGTTTCAGCCCATTTCCATTACAATGCAACCCTTACTAATGAGTCGTTTCGTTCTCTCTAAGTTAAGGTCGAGATTGTGTTGCCATTCCGCTTGGCAAACTAACACAATTTGTCCATCAGATGTCCGTGTTCCTTGAGGCGCTTTCAGATTTCCGTTTCACGATCGGTGACGGCTTTGTGGAATGCATTTAAGCTGCGTTATGATGGATTACCAAACAAACAATGGAACGGATCATCTTCAACGGTTTGCTGCTTCTTTCACAAAGCTCTGGAGACGCGTGCTTATGCTTCCATTTCAGACATACATGCCTAGCTCTTGAAAAGACTGACACTTATATTGAATTATTTATATTTTTATATCATCTTTCAGATAGATATACCGAGACAACAACAAGTTTTTTGGTGTGGGTGTGATGTACTTACATTGAGTAAACAGAACGTTCTTTCAGTTGATGTAGCAATGGAATTATTTATGGGTTTTGGTCAGAATAACAATAGTGGAGTTGTACTAGTTGTAATGTACAATCAATAGCAGGGATAAGTTATTTTTCAGCCAAATAGGAACATGATGGATCTAACTTTGTATAACTTTAAATATTTAAGTGGATTAATTTGTTTTTGCCAATTATACATAAAATGGTTCAAAATAGCTGGACGTCTTGACCAACCCACGAATTGTTATGAGGATCATTTTGATGTAAGTTTTTCAATTGAATATTGAGGTTATATTGAAACACATTCTGAATATATTTTTATGTAAAGTACATGTTGCTTGATAAATAATAAGAATTCAAATACCTATTCATATAAAACTGCAGTAGGTACTGCGCAAAAATGTGTGAAAATGTGCTAGCTAGAGCTACCTTGTTCTTCTATTTCTAGATATTGAAATGATTTTTTAATCTTAGAAAACAATCCCACATAAGGCAGCAGCGCTCTTTCAAATTATGCTAAAATAGGCCAAAGAAAACACGTAATTTTAAACAGACTAAACTAATAATGCTAGTGTTTTAATTTGAGCCACGTTTTCTGCATACTGTCAAACAATGAAAAGGTTATACGAGTATACCTAGGTATTCAAAATAAGGCTATACCATCTTGTTTTGAGGACTTCAAGCGTATAGAATTCTAAGATTTATGCAAGCAGTTTAATTCAGATATATTGCTAAATAAGGACACGATTTGCTAACAACTCTTTTAGGAAGCGTTATAGTGGGTACACAACCTTTTCATAGATAATTATTATTAGACAAGGAAATAAAATTAAAAACATTTCAATTTTTAATAGTCTAAAAGTTTATGAGGTTAGAAAGGGTGCAGGCCATATTCTGCCATTGCTTATATGAGTTAATGGATGCTCCACTATGGCTGAAAGTAAAAAAAGTAAATAAGAAAGCAACTTGTTCTTAACAGTTTTAAATCTGTTAAGGAATTTGATTACTTATTTCATAAAAGAAATATTTAAATTCTACTCTAAAAGGCGAAACTTGATATCTAATGTACCTGTACTAGATGAGAAAAGGTCATCGGTAAATAACATAAGGTTAACATACATTTCAGGAATACTCAGTATACTGTGCTTCTAATTATTTAGGTACTTTTATGTATGAAATAGTAAATCAACGCAATATGGCTCTCAATGATTAGATTTTTTATTTGTGGCCAAATAATCTATGAGTATTGAGTAACTATAAATTCCTAATTCCTAAATCGTACCAAGATGGCGACAACACAGATTGTACAAGAGTTAAATAAACTGAAAAAGAACGATTTAATAGAATTTATTGTACATAGGAAGTTTCTCAGTACTGTAGAAATCAGTGAAACACTGGAAAACTTCATCAGCACTCAACGTAAAGAAAATGAAAACATTTTCTTTGAAGAAAACGACAATGTAAGTTATCCCTGCACAAACTTGTTTTAGAAAACAAACACTTATTAGAACAATTAAAGCTTACACAAAAATTAGTAAATCAGATGGAAAAGCGCACCGAGGACCAGGAGCATATAATTAATCTTATGAAAAATAAACCAAATTCTAAGGTTAGTTCCAAAAATGTAAACAATGTCGAAACCGGAAAAAGCCATGACGAAAAAATGTCAGAAGTTCTAAAACAAACACGGGAACATCGAAAGGACAACAAAGGACCAGAAAATACAGGAATTGATGGAGAAACAAAGAAAGATAATGATAATGGAAGGGCGACCATTGTAAAGAAACACAATATTTTTAATTCTAAAGCAATTACTGGTAGCGCAAAAATAAAACCCGAAGAAGAAATTTTTAAAGCCGCTGTTAAGAAGGGTTGGTTGTATGTTGGTCGAGCTAACTTTGACACTACCACCGAGAAAATACAGCAATATTTGGAAAGACTGTACCCCGACAAAATCTTTAATGTAGACGAAATTTCAAAGCATGAAAATAATAAAAGCACTAATAAGTCGTTCAAAATAGGAGTGGACTATGACTTGCTTGAGCAACTGAACAGGCCGGAAGTGTGGCCGGAGAATTTAATAATAAAAAAATTTAAATTTTTTCGTCCAGCACAAAAGAAAATATCAAACAAGAGAGAATTTTGAATTTCTTTCGGTGCTGAACATTAATATACAATCGCTGTCGAATAAAATTGACCAATTAAACGCTGTTTTAATGGAAAACAGACTGATTCTACCAAGTTACACTGTAAGCTGCAATTACTGCAGAAATATCTACATACATGGAGGAGTCTTAATTCTCACAAAAAATGCATGGAAAACGAAGGAATTAGTTGATATTGTCGAAGTTTCAGAGGACAAGAATTTTGAAGTTGCAGCTATTGAACTTATATCTCAAAATGCAATAATTATATCAATCTACAGATCTCCAAATGGTGATCTTGAAACTTTTATTGATAAACTGAACCAGATTTTGACTATTGTCACAGAAAAATATACTAAAAAGAGAATATATCTAGCAGGAGACTATAACATAAATTTTCTAGTTGACTCTAAAAAAAAACAAGAGCTACTTAACTTAATGGGGAGTTTTGGTTTATTTCCAGTGATGGAGCAACCATCAAGAGTAACAAATAAGTCTATTTCTTGTATAGATAATATATTCTCAAACGATGCAAATATACATGAAAAGACAACTACAAATTATCATCTTGGGGACCATCTCAGACAGAAAATACAGATATCATCGAGGACCTCTGAAAAGCCTGAAACAAAAAGAACAATTAAGTGTAGACAAATAGATCATGAAACGGTAGCCAGAATGAGGAATGCGTTGAGTGGCCTAAACTGGCACTCAGTGTGTTTCACATCTGCTTCTGAATCATTCACTAGTTTTCAGAAAACTTTTCAGAGGCTATACGAAGAAAATTTTCCTGAAAAAGCAAAAACCGCTAAAATTAATAGCAAAAGCTCATGGTATACAGAAGAACTCAAATCAATGAAAAACCGTTTGAATGCCTTGGATACAATAGCCAGAGTTCGAAGGGATTATGAGTCGCAACAGGCGTATATAATCTATAAAAAAATGTATACACGTGAGATAGAGAATACACGTAAAAGGAAATCTTCGGAGTATATTAACAGTGCAAACAACAAACAGCAAGCTATTTGGTCTCTGATAAACAAGGAAACTAAACAAAAGCGTAAACAAGTCGATACTGAATCTGGTTTGACAGCAGAGGAAATGAATGAGTTCTTCAGTTCAGTGGGAAGTGAGACAACTAAGACACTGATAAACGCAAATACGAAGCCCATGGACCTGATGAAGTTCGATGCAAGTAGGACTGTCCACTCTTGCTACTTGTACGATGTCACGGAGGAGGAGGTGGTTAGCATAATAGGCACACTTAAATTGAAGAACAGTGAAGACATATATGGGGTTTCAACCAAGATCATAAAAGAACTAAAATATGAAGTTGCTACACCACTCGCAATAATAATAAACAAATGTCTCTTCGAGGGAATATTTCCAGAAGAATTGAAACTCGCTAAAGTAATACCCATATACAAGAAAGGAGATATCAATGATGAAAATAACTATAGGCCCATATCTATATTACCCACAATATCAAAAATTTTCGAAATGATTATTAATAATAGACTGACAAAGTATTTTGAGAAGAACAACATCTTTAATATTTATCAGCATGGATACAGGAGAGAAAAATCAACAATTACAGCACTAATGCAGATGTACGACAAGATCAAGGCAGTTTTGGACAACAAAAAAATGGCTCAGCTAATACTGTGTGACTTGAGCAAAGCTTTCGATACTGTTCCGCATACAATTTTGCTCGAAAAGTTAAATAATTGTGGCATACGTGGTAAGGCAAATGATATACTGGCCAGCTATTTGCAGGGTAGAACACAGCGCGTTCTCTGGCAAGGGGAACTATCAAGTTCTCGGACTGTGGAATATGGAGTTCCTCAGGGATCTATTCTGGGTCCGACACTTTTTATCGTGTACATAAATGATCTGGCTCACAATGTAGATTCGGATGGTATGTGTATGTATGCTGATGACACATCTTTTTTGTCTTTGGGCAACACATTACTGGATTTGAACACCAGAACTGAAAACATTATTAAAGAAGCTAAATTCTGGTTTGAATGCAACAAGCTGTTAATAAACGCAAATAAGACAGAAATTCTTACATTTACCAACACTCATAATTCTGATATAACAACGGTGAAGTTCCTAGGATTATATATTGATTCGAAATTGAATTGGAGCAGTCACATAAGAGAAACATCCAAGAAGTTAACTTCAGCATTGTACTCCATAAGGCGTATTAAAGCGATTGCCAGTGGAGAGTTGGCGTTAACTACTTACTTCGCAAATTTCCATTCTGTAGCTTCATATGGTATCGTGCTGTGGGGAGCTTCAAGTGATGCAGCCAAGATTTTCATCCTGCAAAAAAGAGCAATCAGAGTGTTGAGTACATTGAGAAACACCGATAGCTGTAAACCTGCCTTTAAAAATTTAAGGATACTTACCATGCCATCAACATATGTATTTGCCTGTCTGAAGCACATCCACTCTAACTACCATGAACTACAGAGAAACGGTAATCAACATACATTTGATACAAGGAAAAAGAACGAGTTGAAGATTCCTTTTCATCGTAGTAGAAGAACGCAAAATAACGCAATATATTGGGGCACAAAATTTTACAATAAATTAACAAAAGAAACGAAGAACTTGTCTCTTAAGTCTTTTAATAACAAAGTCAAGAAATATCTTTTGGAGCGTTCCTTTTATTCTAGTCAAGAGTTTCTAGACTGTGATACACCATGCTAAGTGTTGTTTGTTTTTGTGTTTGTGAATTGTGTTCATTTGTGAATTTGTTTTGTATTAGTCTTATACTAACTTTGAATGTTATTTCTATTATTTGTTTTATACAATGTATTATTTTGACAATCCTTGTGTCTATGAAGGAAATAAATACTATTACTATTACTATTACTACTATTACTAATAGATTCAGATTTTTTTTCGTATCTGCAAATTTGTAGACCAGCAATTATGGTGGACTCACATTCTATAAATTTGTCATATTTTTGCAGAAATCGATGACAAATTAAATTCTGTACAAAAAATGTCCTTAATTTTTTTTTTATTATAATTTAAAATAAGCGAGTTATTTTGAAAAAAGTTTGCAATTCTTTAAAATCAAGTAGGCATAAAAAGGAATAGTAATTTATTAAAACCAAACAATCATAATTTTGAATTTAAGCAAGTTGAAAAAAACTTGAAAGAATTACGGAAATATTACTATTTTATTTAATATTTTTAATATACAGGTGTTTGCGCAAAGTGGTTTACTATTGCTAATTTTGTTATTATTGAAGCTACAAAGTCGGTTAAATTAGCAAACTAGTCGCATTTTTTTCGCTGATTATAATGGTGAAAACAGAAAAACTATTGGCCATCTGGTTTTCGAGATATTCACAAAAATAACTATTTTAAAATGGAACACCCTGTATATTTTTGCAAAAATCGATGATAAATTAAATTCTGAATAAGGAATGTTATTATACTTTTTTGATAATTATTTAAAATAAGCGAGTTATTTTGAAAAAAAGTTTTCAAAGTTTTAATATCAAGTAGCCATAAAAATTATAATTTTGTAAATTTTCAATATTTCCGTAATTCTTTCAAGTATTTTTCAACTTGCTTAAATTCAAAATTATGATTGATTGGTTTTAATAAATTACTATTCCGTTTAATGGCTACTTGATTTTAATGAATTGCAAACTTTTTTCAAAATAACTCGCTTATTTTAAATTATTATCAAAAAAGATGAGGACATTTTTTGTATAAAATTTAATTTACCATCGATTTTTGCAAAAATATATAGGGTGTTCCATTTAAAAAAATGTTATTTTTTTGAATATCTTGAAAACCAGATGGTCAATTGTTTTTTTGTTTTCACCATTGTAATCAGCGGAAAAAATGCTACTAGTTTGCTAATTTAACCGACTTTGTAGCTCCAATAATAACGAAGTTAGCAATAGTGAGCCACTTCGCGCGAACGTATAACGAGTTGTATTTAAGACAAGTCCTAAGCGCATGTTATACGACATCGTCTATTATTCTCTTTAGGTATTTTTAAACAGTTCTGTATAGTAACATGTATCTACCTTGTTCAAAGACTTAATTTATTTACAGAAAAAGGTAACTGTCGATTCTACAAGGTGGTCAAAAAAAGGGTAAAACTTTTTAAGGGTATGTAGTCACCTAATTTAACTCCATTCGTCTAATTTCTTTGAGGTTATTTAAAAAATTTTGTGTATAGCGTGCTTTTTTTTAGGACTTTTCTACTTGTTTCGGCCTATACTACTTAGTAGGTACATACCCTTTAAAAGTTTTACCCTTTTTTTGAACACCCTTTATAAAGTATACCTTTTTATGCGTTCAATATTAGCGTCTGTTCATTTTTGTGTTTTTTTAACTTATTGAGTGAGCCCCATTTTGTCTTTCTTCGTCGCTAAAACAGAGAAAATTAAAAGAAATATAATATAGAGTTGAGTTCAATAATTAAAAAATAGGCATACTTACCTAGAATTAAGAGATGTTAAAATTTAATATAAAGTTTACAAATTACAGAATCGACACTACTAATAGCCAGATTCCCTAAGTTGATAGACAATTTATTTTATTTTCAACACTATTTATCTCAATAAACTGTCAGTAACTTGCCACCACTTCGACCCATCTGTAACTAGTCTGCAACTTGAATTTGAGGTTTTGTGCAAATTTTTTCAATTACTCTTAAACTAATTCATAATGAATGATGTAGCTACTTAAGTTGAGAAGATGAATGCGCTATAAATAACAATAAAAAGTTGATGATTTTTTTTCTTTGTAAATCTGAACGAATCATATGCAGTGGCCGCAATATGGCCAATTTATCGAATTCCATCTGTCTATCGGATAAGTTACATATGTTATGTATGTAGGTATATTTCTCTGCCAATTTGCAGATGGAAACCTACGAGAATCGGGTCTGTTAATGTATTATTATACATATCTCAATTTTTGAACTGTCCTATATGAACCTCTATTTTAAGTAGGTACAATAAACTTATAACAATCATATTAACGTAGTGAATACTGAACCCTATTATTAAATATAGCACTCGTTATAGCATTGTTAATGTATATTCTCCGGAAATAATATTGTAGAGACAAAGCACACATACATTATGTAGGTATTTTATTTGTTTATGTTAATTACTCTAGCAACATACTATTTGTGTATTAATTCAATTTGGATTAAACAGTTTACAACTTTAATTGTATGACTGATACCCGCGTATTGTGCCCAATTCTAAAGATTTATTGATTTAGTTTACAATAAATTACATAGTCAATATTACAATTTGAGAGAACAAATTTATTTATGTTTAGTGATACGTTGCGGAATGAATCGGTTTCATCAATATAGTGTTGTAGGTACAGCAAATATTTTGAAATTTTATGTATTGGAAATAAATTACAGTATTTTGGTTTATCATAAAATATTGCATTGAATGCATCATCATAATATCCCAACTATAATATTGAATTTATCGAAAAATATTTTATAGACAGTTATGTATGTATGTACAATTGTACATGAATATTCAAATATGTACAATTTTTTATTTTTGCATTGTTGGGATTACAATCAGACAATACAATCGAAGTATATAACAAAAATATTAAAACAAACAAGGATGGTATTTGAACGAAATTAATTGAAAAAGTTTTAAATGTTCCCTCACTCAAACAAAAATCAAAATGTGTGTAATATTATAAAATTCATTAGATTTTTCTGTCGTTATTCTACGCGGATATGGGTTTTGATAAAATTCCGAATATATTTGAAGCCATCTTCCAAATCTTCACATATCACAAGTATATGTGAAAAGCGACAGCAAACCCCTCTTTCCAAATGTGGCATACTGTCCACTCCATGTACATTCCACATGGGAATATTACAATTCACATTTCATATGATTGAGACAACATTTTATATTAAACAACAACTAAAGTATTAATCCTATGTATATCCAAATTAATTGTATATTAATGATGTTTCAGCTGTAAAATATATTACAAATATTACCTATTTTAACTTATTATATTATTATTATTAATTATAAAATAGGTGAGCAATGAATATTGGTATTAAAATATTTATTTAAAAACTACGAAAAAACAATAAGGACCCAAGGCTTTACCTAGATGTAATTAGCAGCAAAGTGCAAAATATTAATTTTAATAATTGTAAAGAATAATATAAAACAGTCCCGGCGTAACACGAAAAGTCCACACAATTATATCGTTTTAGGTCTGCTTTGTACAATCTTTAGAGGGATGCTGCATAAGCCCTAAGTGCAAGGGGAAGTTAGCTAATTAAACAATTTTATTTTATTTCCCTTGTTCTATTCCGTCAAATTACCATCATTAAACAAGTTCAAGGACTTTACGCGGAAACATTTCATATTAAAGTTAAACACTTTATTTGGTAATTTACCATTTTAAATTAATTATAACGAAAAATACAAAATGAACAATTATTCTATAAAGTTTCATATAAATAATTTACAAAATGTGTTTATGAATATTCCATTCTATTTAAATTTATTTATGAGTCTGATATCCTTCGAAAGCATGAAATTCGTTAACTGATTTTCATTATTATCGACAAAATTATTTAAATTTCTGGAACGATGAAAGATGAAGCGTCAATTTCTATTATGGTATGCATAAAGTATCAATAACACTGCAAAGCTATTATATACGGCCTGTGAAATTTAATATCCTTTTTAAAAATGTACCCTACACAAAGTTTTGTCGAATAAAATTGATACACACTTGACTATGAAGTAACGGAAAGGCGCAAGGGAGAGTCACCTAACAATTGGGGAACCTACTTTACTTATTGAGTTAATTGTATATTGAATACTATGAAGTACCCATTGTTATGCTGATAACAAACCGCCTTTTCTCGTAGGGTGAGCCAATTTCGATTATTCTAGACAAATTGCTCATTTATTTCCTTTTGGGGTCTCAAATGGGATCTGCTTCAAGAGCAGTTATATTAAACGAGTTTAAAGAACATATCTGGATTTGAAATTCAATGAAACACAAATTAATTAAACTTTTATGCAGCATTCAATTTGTTGTGTCTTCAGGCTACCCATACGAAGAAGGAAAAATGTAATATGTATTTGCTAAATTACAGTTATAATATATTGTGCTCCCATCTTGGGCTTCAGAATTATCATCTGCTCTCTGCTCTATACATATAACTATTATAAAATACAAGGTGTCTCCGAACAGACCGCATTACCTGCAAAAAAATATTGACTTTTTTCTGATAATGATGTTAGAAACAAAATTGATTTTGTAAATACTACTAATAGACACTGTTTTGAAATGTATACTATACATAGTATCTCCTCTAATTACATTAAATATCTGATGTGTTCAACACATGACTTTCTTATACGGATTCCCACAATTACTTTTCCTAAAGAAATTAAGTTAAATATTTCTTGTAAAAATTTTGAGGGTTTCCAGCCATTTTCAAATAGTCTCTGTCGCACTTATTGCAATACGCATAAATATGTCCTTGTCCCACTCATCATAACCGAATTTTGCGACAAAAATGTGTTTTATTTTAGATTTTTGACCTATTACTCACTTAAAAAGATCTCCCGGTATAAAATCACATTTGTTTATTCATTATTATTGTATTCGGTACCATATAAACCAATAAATAAGAAAAAAAAATAATGGTCCTTCTGGAATTCGAACCCGGGACCTTTCGTTTGGCAGCTAAGCCTCTATGTCTAGTCTACCTAGACCGTCGGATTCAACGATCAACGCGCACTATGAAAATATAAGTTTTAAAAATATGTCGTTTTTTTGAAAATTTTTTGACGGAATTTCCAAAAAAAAGTTCAAACAAAATTTGTTCATGTAAATCCATCAAAATCTCGAAGTCGAAAAAATCACGATTACTATACTTTGTTATTACTTCGTATAAGAAAGTAAAAAACACCTTCAAAGTAATTAAAACCACTTGCTATCTACGCCTATAGAAAACTTACATACTTGCATACCTGCTTCTGCTACAACAGAGATTGAAGTTTTGACTTCTCTCCTCTAAAATTTGGTATGTAATACGTTTTGCAGGGATTCATCATAAATTAATAATAAGTACCATATCCATTAACTCTTGATTACTACAAACATGTATCTTTTTCACAGTGCAGTTTTGTAACAAGTGATCCATGCAATAACAGCGCAAAACACAGACGTCAAGTTCATTGTTTTCAGGATTCAAAATTGACATTTATCAATAGATTGAAATCCTATGATTTATGCTTTGAATCACTTTAAACCCAGATTTGACCAGTTTCGGGCTTTTACAGTGAGAAATACAAAAAAATATTAATTTAAATTAAAAATTCAGAATATATTTCAGTATAAGTAAATCTTTGCCTAACATTTTTTTGTAATATATTTTCATATATTTTTCTGTAATTATGAACACAAATGTAACTCTCTAAGCAAAATTGTAAACTAGAGAATATGAACGAAGTCCCAGACACTAAGTGGACACTCCCCTCCATTCATGGATGATACAAAAATTAAAATAAAAAAAAAATTAGATAAAGTTTACTCCATAAATTTATAAAGCGACACGGATCTCTATAATCCCCTGACGTTAAACTATATAAGTAATTTCATTGGGAGATTAATTATTGCCAGTAAATAGGTAATATTAAGGTGGTGAAAATGACAATTGGATTATAAGATGATTATTATATTCAATCTTCTTCGAGGTATGTGTTCCTCAGGTACCTAAATTCTCATTAATATAAACCACTAAAATCTAGAGAGACTTTACTAAAATTTAATTAATGGATTTTACTCGATTAAAATTAATTAATCACAATAAAGGGGTTGGATCAAATATTATAACATTATAGTTACATAGATGCATATTGGAGAAGACATAACGTTTTGGTAAGAAGAAACTGGTTATTCAAGTTAACTTGCAATTAAACTTTTTCAAACAAACTAAGTGTGGCTGTTTGGTTTTATGTGCTAATAAAATATGGTTAATTTTAAAATTTAGTAGTCATCCCTTTACAGCCCAAATAGAACGAGAAAACGGCGAGAAAACAGAGATAAAAGTATCTACCTAATTTACGTCTATAAGCAGATGAAAAATAAACATACCTCCCTGTATCTAAATATACATTTTTTTATAAATCTGCTTCAGCTTGTTTTTTCAGCTATATAAGGTATATGAAATTTAATTATGAGTAGGCTACTTAAAAAGTTAAAAGCTCCTTAGACCATGCTTTATAAAATTAAGCGAAACTTTATAAAGCTACTAGTAAAAGCACCGGCAGATATTCAACTAAAATACAATTTAGCGTTTCAATTCCTCATAAGCGGATCATCGTAATATCTGAAATATCTTGATAGAAAGGACCGGGGGACTAGAAGAGACGCTTTAATAAGTTTTAAAACGAAACTGCGGTTCCAACTTTAATTTGCAAAACTGGAAAGGCAAAGGATTAACACAGTTGTCATTATAAAAACTTTTCAACTTTAACTGCCTAATAAACAGAGCGGAGTTAAATTGAATTGGTTCTTTTGTACACTAGTAAAAATAGCACATATTACTAACTAAAAGCGACACATTAGAATAAATGAAATATTATAGTTTATATAATGTTAAATACCTAGCTAACTCTTTAAACGTATTAACAATAAACTTATAGAGTCATTATGTAATTAATTTATTATCATGTAAATTTACATGTGAATTATCATTCTATATTTATTAATCATTTATTGTAACAAGGATATTTATTTTTAATCAATTAAATTATTAAATATATGTCGTTGTGCACTTCGTGGTATCCAATAATTAATTAATATTGTCACTTAGGGACTATGTACATAAATTATTCTACATACACAATCGAATGTATCCGTTAACATAATAATGGTGTGTTGTTTTATTAAATCGACTAGCCATAACTAATTTTTCTTTAATGGAACTAAACAGTGTACCGATTGATGACGTTCAATTAAATAGTCAAAATAAATACAGTTGCTTATTTTGTTTCGTCATCAATATTATTAACTGATCTAAATAAATGACATTGCAAATACATTTCAATTATTTAAAACAATAATAATTGTTTTGTAAATAAATATGACAAGCATTCTCTAACATAATTGAATTAGCTTTGTAATATTTGTTAGTTTATTCAGATAATTGCATATATGGTTTCGAATTATTGTACTTTTTTACCTTTTTGACAATTATTGTAATTATAATTTTCATTTGAAATTTTCAAAATTAGTTTCAATAATTTTAGGCTTGTTAAACGCTTTATAGCCATAATTACAAACTACTAATTATTTTATCCTTCATGTATCGAATGGAAATATTGAAAGTGGCAGATCAGAAATAACCCCAATCAAGTAAAATAATTATAATATCTTGGCACAGTTTTCACAAGTATTCATTTATTTTTTTCTGAATCATTGGTCATGATTATTTTTGGTAAACATTCTAACTAATTAAAATAGCTATTTATACAACAAGTGGTAAAAAGTACTGCTTTTTAACACTAGACGAAAATATTGTCTGTCGAGGCCAAGATGAACAACATGTCATGTGTTAAAAGACACGTTTTTACCATGAATTTCATAGAAGATTTTTTCCAATTCATCAGTTATGAAATGTAAACATTTATAATTGCGAAAAGTTGGTCTTTTCATAACTTGTGATAAAAATAAAAATGACAGGTATAAATGTTGACATTTTCTAACTGAATTGAAAAATAGTAGTTTAATAAACAAGAGTGTTAATAAGAGCGATTAATAATCGAAACGATTTTAACGCGTGAGCGCAGCGAGCGCGTTAATGAGTCGAGATTATTAATCGCCTATTAACACTCATGTTGATTACAATATTTTTTCGTCGATCGCTCTTTATTAGAATGAAAATAATCTAATTTTGTTCCATGGCAAAATCCAAATTCTGACATAATATGCAATAAGTCAAAATACCACTGACATAATTAATTAATTTCGGCAGGTGTCAGTTCCAAATGCATTTTTCAATAATATAATATATTGTTGGTTACCTAGGAAATCTCATAATCTCAACAATGTTTTTAATGTGCATGTATACATTAAACTGAGTTATTAATACACTCCTTTTATTACATTAACTAGATCTTTAATAAACGATCGACAAAAAAATAAATTACATAACTATTATCATATTCGAACTACCTACCAAAAAATTATGAAAATTCAGAAAATTTTATCTTGTTCAAATTAATATGTTAATGGTCCTTGCATGACATCACATTCCAGAAGTCCTTTTGCCAATGTAAAAAAATTTCAACATTTAATATTTCCTTGTTAATAACTTGTGTTTATAAACGGAGAGACTGTATGTTGTTTGTATTTGAACAGAACAAAATGAATTTCATTTTTATTTCAAGTTCGAAAGGCTGTTAGTTTGAGTAAGGGTTATGTAGTTTATTTTATTATAGATGCACAATATATACAAAAATTGTATTGTAAATGGTTTAGTTTAAAAGATTGAGCTTATTAACATTAACATATTCCTAAATTGTTCTACACTAAGTATACACATTTATGCAGGGAATTTACACAACGTTTACCATTTAAGAAATTTTGAATTGATCGGTTAAAAATAATGCCATGACAATCAAAAACTATAAATTAAATCTCAAATATTAAACTGCAAAACTTTAGATAGGTACTTTATTTTATTTAACAAAAATGTTATTGTAAATGGTTTAGTAATAAAGTACCTAAATACTAAAAGTATCATTATCAATCCAACAACATATTTCATATTTTATTATAATTTTTTACGTAATAAATTATTGACTATCTTATATCTTCTCTGAATGTCGCGAGAAGTGAACAATGAGAGTGTGAGTATGGCTTTTTTTTAATATAATTCAATTAATAAAAAATAATGAAATTTGTTTCAGCGCAATTGTATATTATGAAATTTATCATTTCAGTCATATACCTACTAATGATAAGACGATAGACCAAAACTATATACTGAAATATTTTTTCATGTTAATTACTTATTGTAAACTTTTACGAAAATATCATGTTGTACATTTTTTTACAATATTATAATTTAATTTTTTAATTTGTAATAACTAGTTTAGTTTGTTTTTGTGAGTATAACAAAATAATTTAATTTTTAACGTTGTTCATAACCGGCGCATTCGCCAATATTGCAAAAAAGTAAATGCAATTTGTACAACAAATTAAAAATTAAAGCATTTCCACGTTATTATTAATCAAATAACTGACATACAGGTTAAATTTTCCAACGCCTCGTTAACAATGATTAAAAAATAATTAAACCAGATATTAAAAAGAGCAAAAATCGCTACAAAAATAAACATCATTAATTCCGCATGTTCCCCAAAAATATAATTAACCATAAAAACCAGGGCACGTCAGCAGTAAAATTGTTTACGGAACATTATATTTTTGTAAATCCGCAACAAATCTAGTAAATTTTCACACAATAAAAAAACTTTAATTGTCTCGGTTACGAGTTTAAAAATCCTTTGTTGCCTGGCATTGAAAACGTACATCAGTAATATGGAACTTTAATCCCGTAGCTCAGTGTTCCCAGTTTTAAATACTAATTTCGTCTTCTATTTCAGTCGCACTTGACCCTTGCGTTCTATCTACCCTATGCCAGTGCCTGGTGTGCATGGTGGAGGATGATAATTTCGCAAACGACCGCCCTGTCGCTGCAGATAGCCGATATTTATTATTATTACACAAAGCCATATTGCTTCGATTTCCTGTACTGTGCTCAAATAAAATCAAACATTGTGTGAGTTATATGTACCTACACACAATGTTCCATTTCGTACATAGTAAACACAATATTTTAAGAATTATTTACGATCCGAAACTTTTGTTGTTTATTGATATGGATATGTGGGGAAATTGAATTTTACTGTAATCCTTTAAGAACCCGTCTAACAAATCATGCGGAAACATGCAAACTTTTACACCTAAGAACACGTGTTTTACTTGATTTCTAATATACAATAAGTATAGGTTGTTAA
The DNA here is from genome assembly GCA_963942485.1 of Pediacus dermestoides. Taxonomy (NCBI): domain Eukaryota; kingdom Metazoa; phylum Arthropoda; class Insecta; order Coleoptera; family Cucujidae; genus Pediacus; species Pediacus dermestoides. The sequence goes on along the minus strand of OZ012625.1, from coordinate 32,065,566 downwards.
ACTTGTTTTGTTATAACGGAAATTATATACCTAGTAGTGCTCAATAAAATAATTGGTCTAATTCCAGAACAAAAAAAAACTACTTATATATATATATTTAGTATATTTTTGCCAGCTCACATATTTCTCATCCAGATATTACAATGTATAAAACAGTTGGGCCCGTAAAAATAATATCAATTTACGATTTTAATATTCTTATGTAATATAATTCCATTTAGTATATTGGATCGAAATGGCTGATAGCAATCATAAATTTGGTCCCCACGTATGCAGTAGTTTATTCAATCACGTAAAGTAATTTCCTTTCATATTAAACAATATAAACCGGTGAAATTTTAACAAAATTTGAAATGCATTACCATAATTATCTCATCTCTACTAAAATTGTTCAATAAATTGACACAGTGAAGTTATTTACTGCTGTTAGGAACATCCACCCTGTCTTTGCCTTCTTTGTTCTCAATAGGTGGCAGCTGTGGTCGCAAGTGTTTCTTATAGCCATCCGACATTTTATGACTTTAACAAAATGGCTTCTCAAATTTTTATTTAACTTATATGCATATAATTATTGTAAAGAAAAACATATATTTCGTTATGATTTTATTCACAAATACTTAAATCGTAAATAAGCATACCTAGGTATTTTTATTTCCTAATAAAACGTCAAAATAAAAATAGTGTGAAATAGTTGTAAAATAGTTTTCCTTATTTATACCCGTCCATAATTTAAGGTAGAATAAAAGCTGATCTGTGGGCTGTGCTTTATAGCATAATTTTATAGTTTTCATCATGGCCTCTTTACTCTTTGCCGTCTAATAACTTTATTTTGCAAGTAGCTTTACTTTTATTATCCATTAAACATGTTCATTTTCCAATTTTCTTCGTCTTAAAAGCATCGCCCATAAAATTGACAAGTAATTGATTTACAAAAATACAGTTTGGTCCCTGATGTGCCATTACAGTGGGTCATTTAATTCATATTTATGGTTATAGGTACATTTTAACAAAAACATTGCTTGGCTTGCAAAATAAATATTATGGCAAATATCATCAACATCAATAACTAGGTGAAATTGGTCCACTTCTTCAAAGTGGGGGTGAATAAATCAAAAGCAGAACAAACAAAGTCCAACACACAAATTGTATATTGTCAAATTAAATTACATCATCAGATCAAACTTTTTGTTCTAAGTAAAAAAATTACAACCTTTTAACAGATTTTGAAAACACTGTCCCTGTATGGTTGTATGTACATTATTTTTCTTTATGAAAACATATTATTAGTATTATTTTATAGTTATATTTAAAACTTTTCCGAGTTTACCAAAATAAAAAAAAAAAAGATTAATTTGTAAATATTCCTTTAATTTTTTTCTAGTTTCATTAAAAGAGGTTCACAAGTCTACAAATTACCCGATATCTTTTATCTTTAATTTGCTTCTATTTTAACAGCAATTTGAGAAATATTAATTTATTTTGTAGGTACAGGGTTGTCCAAATAAAAGTGAACAGGTCTTATACCTTTTTTATTTTTAAAGATGGGAAAAAATGTTAGATATGAAAGTTTTGGAGATTTTTATGGATTATTCATATATCTTATCTGCAAAACAATAATTGAGCATCGAATACAAAAAATATAGTATAAAATATCGGTTTTCTCGCTTATATAAAATTGGATGGTATGATTTTTTTCGCATTTTTGAATATTAGGAGAAGTTCTAGACATATTTTGTATAACATGCCCTATGCGGTTTTTAGTCGTTTTTTTATTCGATGCTCAATTGTTTTGCTGATAAGATATATGAAGAATCCATAAAAATCCTCATAACTTTCATATCCAACATTTTTTCCCACCTTTAAAAATAAAAAAATTATAAGGCCTGTTCACTTTTATTTGGATATCTCTGTACATTATGGTAGTGACATATAAATTTACTTTAAAGGTAGTAAGTAAATCCAATTAGCCATAAAATATATCCAAATTGGAACCAGACAATACATGAAATGAATTGGCGCTTCTGCAAACTAAATTGTATTGCAGAAAATATGGTTGAGGCAGGCAGGAAGTGCCTATATGGATTTACAGTATGGTTTACCAAACTGATTATGAACCGCGACAAACTCTGCACTAATGCAAATTGGAAATATCAGTCGTTGCATAGCGGCATTGTCCTGTGGATATCATTTGTGCGTCATTCACACAGCTGTGGTTGTGCATACCGCATTGGCAAGCAGGAACACCACATTGCGCTGGCTGCCATTTCCAACAACCATCTATGCAAATGCTAAATTTATGTGAAAGTATATGTAAATGAATCATTTCACACTGACACCCACGTCAAAAAGATTTTATTATTCCGATTTTCAATTGTGAATTTTAAATTATTCGGGCATGTTGGATGGTGTTAGTGTGGTTGTGCATTATGATGGTGCTGTAAGATTCTATATACCTACATATGTATTTCGTGTGTCAAATAATAGATACCTAATGATAATTATGTTAGAAAATATACACATAGGTACAACAAATATTTTTCGAAGAGAATCCATACTGAAATGTTAGCTATAGAACATATTCAATCCAAGTCGAATTATTTTAGGATTTTTGGTAATGATTGAATTACTAATAATATAGCTACTAATAATTTTTCCAAATCTTATTTTGGATAAGTATATCTATAGAGAGGTTTAAGAACATCTAAAATTTGGTGGTTTTATAAATATTTAAGGTCCGATATTTCAGTGTCAGTTTAAACCAAATTTGGGTAAACTTCAATTAGAATGTGAATTTTATCATTTTAAATTTGTATATTCTAAACGAAGTTTACTCAAATTTGGTTTAAACTGACACTGAAATACCGGACCTAAGTGTTTTGGATTTTCCGGTTAAATTACGAAAACTTGTTGCACAGCAACAAAGAGTGTCAGTTTGACCCTCAATTTATTTATACCTAAAGTTCTTCCTTACCTAGATTGGGAATGTTTAACAAAATGTAGTTTTTTAACATATTTCAAAAACCACAAAAGAGGTTCATCAGAACATCAAGCGTGACGTAGAATTTGATAAGATATAATCTCTTTAAAAAAAGAAAAACGTACGCCTCTGTCTTATTACATATTAAAAGAAAAAATATTTTAACTAATTCCCTTATTCGTAACTACTTTTCGATATTGAACATGTCAGAGTTCAGGCTTAAATATGAAAAGTAATAATAAAATATACAGGGTCCGTCAAAACCCTGGCATTCTTCTATAAATTCGTTAGGTTTGGAAATAGAAAAAAATTTTAAAGACAAAAGTTGTCAGAAATTTACTGCTCCATAACCTAAAATTATTTCCATTTATACAGGGTGTTTAATTACGGCTGAACAGCTACTTACTTCGTTATTTTAAATGGAACACCCTATATATTAATAGATTTTCAGTTTCTACACGTAATTTTAGATGAAAAAGTGTGAAGATTTCATATTTTTAAAATGAACGGTTTTCGAGATATTTACACTTTTAAAAAAGAATTCACAAAATTAGAGATTTCAAAAAACGCGTTTATTTTAGTTATACTTTGTAGTTTTTTAAAAATTATTTCGGAGTTCTAAAAAGTAAGGTTTAGGGAATATTGTGATATAAAAATCTGAAATTTATAGTATACAGGGTGTTTGCAATTGACCGTCAGTTTCCATTGATTTCAAACAACGAAAACTCTATTTTTTCAAATGGAACCCCCTGTATATTTCTGACGTAGGTTGAAGAGATTTAAATTCTCTACCTTTTTTATAAAGTATTCCCTATACCTAAACTTAATATTTTAGGAGATATTTCAAATAATTTATATCATATGAGAAATTCTATTCTATTTATTGAATTTAGATTGCCATGGAAATAAAAAATGCTTTATTCTGTCATTTTAAGGTTGTAGAAAACTAGATACTCGTATACTCCGTTTGCTGAACAAAATGCCAAAAATGTTTTTTTCAATACTGCTTTTCTATTTAATGGAGAGAGTAGAGAAGAGAAAATGTCGACATTTCTCAAGTCAGCTGAGCAGACTTGGGAAGGTAGTTTATGTACTTAATTTATACCAAAAGTAAATCTTAATCTTAAAATTATAAAAAAAGATAAATAAAAAAAATTTGGATGGCTGCAATTAATCATAAATTTTCAGAAACAAGAAAAGAAACCATTTCATAAAATCATAACAAAATTAAATAAATACAATAAAAAAATTTACAACTGAAAGTCAATTAAGCAAGTGTTCAAAGACTTCAAAGTGACGTCCGTTCTCCTGAAGACACATACCGATTCGACGTTTAAAAGAATCTTGAGTTTTTAGGAGCACTTGTGGAGTTATCGTTCTGACCTGAAGGCTGTAGTAATTCTTATTATCTTCATATTATTTACAGTCGTTGGAGGTTCCTGATACACTAGTTCTTTAATATAGTCTCATAAAAAAATCTATAGATGTAAGGTAGGGAGACCTAGCCGGCTAACGTATGGGTCCTCCTCTTTCTAAAAGCATTTTTTTATTTCCATGGCAATCTAAATTCAATAAATAGAATAGAATTTCTCATACGATATAAATTATTTGAAGTATCTCCTAAAATATTAAGTTTAGGTATAAAGAATACTTTATAAAAAAGATAGAGAATTTAAATCTCTACAACCTACGTCAGAAATATATAGGGGGTTCCATTTGAAAAAATAGAGTTTTCGTTGTTTGAAATCAATGGAAATTGACGGTCAATTGCAAACACCCTGTATACTATAAATTTCAGATTTTTGTATCACAATATTCCCTAGACCTTACTTTTTAGAACTACGAAATAATTTGTGAAAAACTACAAAGTATAACTAAAATAAACGCGTTTTTTGAAATCTCTAATTTTGTGAATTCTTTTTTAAAAGTGTAAATATCTCGAAAACCGTTCATTTTAAAAATATGAAATCTTCACACTCTTTCATCTAAAATTACGTGTAGAAACGGAAAATCTATTAATATACAGGGTGTTCCATTTAAAATAACGAAGTAAGTAGCTGTCCAGCCGTAATTAAACACTCTGTATAAATGGAAATAATTTTAGGTTATGGAGCAGTAAATTTCTGACAACTTTTGTCTTTAAAATTTTTTTCTATTTCCAAACCTAACGAATTTATAGAAGAATGTCAGGGTTTTGACGGACCCTGTATAGATACCTACATAAATAAATAACAACTACACGTATTCGTTTTTAAAACTAAACAAACCACACAAAATCACCGTATCACAGATTTGAGAACGTTTGAGTGAATAATTCTTCGATATTTTTTAAACTCACCTTTTCAGCTGTAGATCTGTAACTTCCTTATTCTTAAACTTTGGAATGTCGGATCTACGGCAATTACCTATCTACGTTTAGATACCCATGGAGGAGTTCAATTATATTGGAGATATTCTGTATAACAATACGAGCAGGTTCATTTCAATAAACAATGTACAACATTTTTATAATAACCTTTTTACTTTCTTATACGTAATATAAGGAAGTATTGTAATCGTGATTTTTTTCGACTTCGAGATTTTGATGGATTTACACGTTTTGAGGGCCCCTGAATCCATTTTGACCATTTTCGCCATGATGTCTGTCTGTCTGTATCCACCATAACTCAAAAACGACTTATCGGATTTGATTCAAATTTCATATTTAAGAGTTTGAACAAATTGTGGGTGCCACATTCAATGTTTTTCATCTAGCACCAAAACAAGTGACAGTTACCTGAAGACATTTTCAGGTTTTTTAGGAATATCTTGAAAAATAAACAACTTATGAGATTTTTTTATTCTTTAACATTGATTTAGAATTGAATTTTGAACAAATTTTGTTTGAACTTTTTTTTGAAATTCCGTCAAAAAAATTTCAAAAAAACTAGATATTCTTAAAACACTTTATATTTCTCATAGCGCGCGTTGATAGTTGAATTCGATGGTCGAGGTAGACCATGTGTTTCATTATATGGCTGACAAACGGAAGGTCTCGGGTTCGAATCCCAGAAGGAACGGACCATTAGTTTTTTTTTATTTTACTGGTTTCTATGGCACCGAAAACAATAATAATGAATAAATAAATGTAATTTCATACCGGGAGATTTTTTTAAGTGAGTAATAGGTCAAAAATCTAAAATAAAACACATTTTCGTCGTAAAATTCGGTTATAATGAGTGGGACAAGGACAGATTTATGCGTATTGCAATAAGTGCGACAGAGACTATTTGAAAATTGCTGGAAACCTTCAAAATTTTTACAAGAAATTTAACTTAATTTATTTAGGAAAAGTAATTATTGTGATACTATCCGTAAGTATAAGAAAGTCATGTGTTGGGCACATCAGATATTTTTTAAAAGCTTGTCGATCTTTTTGTAATACTCCTACAACGCTCGAATATTCGTTTATGGTTTATTTTAATAATTCAAAGAAGACTAAGTATTTTATGAATTCATTATTGAATTTATAAACACGCTTATGTCTTATAATAATATAATAAAAATAATGTTATAGTGATTAAAAATTACCTAGTTGATTCAATTGAAAGACTTGAATAGTTAACTAAAATTCTAAGAATACGCGTGGTAATTATATTATATGAAAATAGCTAAACCTTCCCAGAAACTTAATGGCAATCTTTAGCAGGAAATTCCGTCATCATCTTATATAATTACAGATCCTGCTGTAGTGTGAGATTTATGTATCTACGTAATAATAATTAACAAACAAATTAAGTAGGTCGTTGGAGTATGAAAACACAAAGTTAATAAGAAAGTTTAAACTGTTTTTGGTGCGGTTTAACAATATATCGGTACTTTGATTAAGAAGGAGTGCCTTATGACGCAACTTCGTCACATTTTCAATTATACTTCGTCTACCGGATCTTTGCTGTCGTCTGCAGCCAATGAATACAGATTAAACCCGTTCCTTGGGGGTAGTAGAGGTACCCCTCATCTTATTTACGCCCGACGCACGAAACTCGTTATGTCAAGGAGAAATACTTTGCATCACCGAAACCTCGAACAAATTCGAATTTTCTTGTTCTCTTGTATTTTTCTCCTATTCTTGTTTCTTATTACATTGTCAACTTTTAACCATTTTCCCTGTGGTGCTAAAAGTTTTTAATCGCCCTCTACTCTCCCACACAACACTCTACGACAAAACTTGAAACTTTACAAACTGTATAATTTTCTTGTTGTGCCACATAAAATTTGTCTTTTATTGATTTTATAGCTTCAACGAATTCTTATTTTTATATAACAAAATATTTGCATAAATATTAAATAAACCGGAAACTTTTTAAAAGTGCGCCCTGCTGCTTCAACTTAAAATATTTAAATTACTCCCTTGAGTATGGAGTTCATTAAGCCGTAATATTGAAAAAATGTCTTTATTTTTGATAAATTTGCAAGTGCAAAAAGATAAATAAAAACAACTATGTGAAGTTACTTCAACTTTGTACAATACACATAATATGAAAAAGAATTATAATAAATCACAGCGGAAAAGATAAAATGGCTGCGCATACTCAATAAAGAAAAACCACGAAAGTATATTTAAATAGAGAATTTAGCTAGTAAATCTTTACTAAAACTAGCGTTTGCCAAGTGCTTAACGACTTAGAACAGTTGAGGCGCTAAAATAAATATGGAGTTACAGCTAACATACTGGACGAGCCAAAAAAACAATAAACGACTTGAATCATTCCCCTATAAAGTTCGAGCCATATAAAAAGTGTTGACAATATTTCCAGTCTCTTTTAACCTAACAGTATTATCAAAATCGATTACAAAAATGTCTCGGCGAATTTCTAAAAGTCATTCGTTTCATATGGGCAGCATATCCTAAAAACAATTTAGTTACCTATCATCAAATATTACCAGAAACTTTTTTAATATTACATGGAAACTGTAAAAAGTTTGTGGGCTGTTGCTGAAATTGGGTAAAGTCTATCTTAACTAAACCAACTAAATCATAATAACGTCGAGCCTGCGGCCTAACTAGAACTTCACGGAATTCGAAAGATTCAATCTTGATTACAATAAATTATCTAAGTTGTATAAGATGGTTTCGGGTGAAATTACGTGCTTGGTCTGTTTACACTATATTGAAAAAATGTTTCAGTTACTTATACTGCGTCATGAATTTAATGCGGTAGCTCATTGAAATTATTTATGAAAATGTATTTGTTCTGTTTGCGGTATATGATTTATAATCAAATTTACTAAATAAACATCATTAATTTATTATTCAATGATGAAACATAATATTATCATAATGGTTATTTATAATCATTTAATATAATATTATATTAAAATGAAATTGTATATAACTGTTCACGAAGGAATATTTTTAGTTCATCTGAAACTGAACATTTCTTAATATTTAATATTAACGTATTCCGCCGAATGCTCAATTTGGAGTGTACCATAAAGGGGTAAATTCAAAAGTGCTTAAATTTATGATGAACTAATTTTCACAGTGACCTCAACGAAGTACTAAGAGTTAATTATAAAAGTATTGTGGCTGCCTTGTTGGGAAAATCGAGCCATTAGCTGGAAATTAAATATCTGAATATAAAAATTTAATTCTTTTAATAAAGATTTTATGACTGCCTTTTATTATTATTTAAACCCTCGCCAAAAGCGTTAGTTACAACCTTAAACTTAATTAATTTTTCAGCCCAACCACCCACAATAAAGCAAATATCGAAATTTTTAATAAACCTCGAACACCGCGTTTAATTTTTTTATGAACGAAAATATTTCTCTACGTGTGTGCTTGTATAAGTTTTTTTAAATGTAAATGTTCAATAACCTTCAGCTAGGTTAGAGGCAGGATTATGTACACACGCTGGTTCATCAAACATCCCTCAGTGACCGCGGGCACAATTTTCCCTGTTCAGATACACATCAATTTATGCTAAGCAAAGCAGAAGGGATCCAATCATACATTAAATATCTATTTGATTCGGTACTGAAATTAATTGTGGGTTGGCATAAAAAATCAAACACGTGGGGTTTTTTATACTCCACTTCATCAAACACATATTTCAGATTGCGGGGTTCATTTAAAAAGTAAATACAAATATACGTGGAGCTGTACCATGGGAATATTTTTTAAGAACGGTTTGGATATAATTGTGACAGATTCTTAGGGGATATAAAGGTTATATTTACTAAAATGTTTTTATAATTATGTATACTGAATTACTGAATAGGTATACGATGGCCTACTATAAGCGTCGAATACGTACTTCGTATAAGAAAGTAAAAATGTAAAGAACACAATGTAGAATAGAAATGTACAGGGTGTGCCCTTTGAAAAAATCAAGTTTTCACTGTTTGAAAATTGTAATATTTAATGGTGATATAAAAATATCAAAATATTTGCTAAACAATTAGATCTAGCTATAGGGAATACTTACTTAATGAAGAAGATAAAGAATTTAATTCAATCCAAGAATCCAAGATAGCATAATACAATCTGATCATCCGAAGCAGCCACTATTTAATAAAGTACCTAACCTACTGTTTTTCTGCTCCCACACTTTAATTGATTTATTAGACATTTACTACGTTTACTGTAATGAGATTCAATACGATACAGATTTTTCATTACGATACATGTTTATGACCAATAGAAATGCAACATTACAGGAATATTCCGTCAATAACAAATATTGCCATGAACATCTGACAGATCTAAAATTTAAAAATTGATAGTTCATTTTGATTTTCTGACATTTCTTAGTTTATGTTAAAGTTGCTATAATATTTATTTTCTTATTTTTCATAATTTTGAGTAGTCGTCGGAAAAATAGTGTATGCAACTCACATTAAAACACTCGTATTCATTACGACACGAGCCGTATAAATATTTCAAATTTGAAATTATCACACTACTTTTGTTCATTTTTATATTTTTTTATTTATTATATTATACAGTGTGATTTAAATTCGATCCTTACCATTACGATCTCGTAAACCGTAAGAGATACAGGGTCGGTTAAATGGGACAAAATTTGAGGGATTCGAAGTGTAAAATGAATCTGTCATCAAAACTGCGATATCTCTTTTCGTTCCTGAATTATCCTGAAAAAACTGAAAAAGTCGATTTTTTATTTTTCTGTCTAGTTCGGTTATTTCATAACCGATTTTAATTTAGTAAAAACATTATTAGAGCAACTTTGAGGGATTCGAAGTGTATCCCTCAAATTTTGTCCCATTTAACCGACCCTGTATCTCTTACGGTTTACGAGATCGTAATGGTGAGGATCGAATTTGAATCACACTGTATATTTTTACTTTCTTATACGTAGTATAAGGAAGTATTGTAATCGTGATTTTTTTCGAATTCGAGATTTTGATGGATTTACACGTTTTGAAGGCCCCTGAATCCATTTTGACCATTTTCGCCATGATGTCTGTCTGTGTGTCTGTCTGTCTGTATCCACCATAACTCAAAAACGACTTATCGGATTTGATTCAAATTTCATATTTAAGAATTTGAACAAATTTGTGGGTGACACATTCAATGTTTTTCATCTAGCACCAAAACAAGTGACAGTTACCTGAAGACATTTTTAGGTTTTTTAGGAATATCTTGAAAAATAAACAATTTATGAGATTTTTTTATTCTTTAACATTGATTTAGAATTGAATTTTGAACAAATTTTGTTTGAACTTTTTTTTGAAATTCCGTCAAAAAAATTTCAAAAAAACTAGATATTCTTAAAACACTTTATATTTCTCATAACGCGCGTTGATAGTCGAATCCGATGGTCGAAGTAGACCATGTGTCTCATTATATGGCTGCCAAACGGAAGGTCCCGGGTTCGAATCCCAGAAGGACGGACCATTAGTTTTTTTTTATTTTACTGGTTTCTATGGTACCGAAAACAATAATAATGAATAAATAAATGTAATTTCATATCGGGAGATTTTTTTAAGTGAGTAATAGGTCAAAAATCTAAAATAAAACACATTTTTGTCGTAAAATTCGGTTATAATGAGTGGGACAAGGACAAATTTATGCGTATTGCAATAAGTGCGACAGAGACTATTAGAAAATTGCTGGAAACCCTCAAAATTTTTACAAGAAATTTAACTTTCTTTAGGAAAAGTAATTATTGTGATACTATCCGTATAAGAAAGTCATGTGTTGGGCACATCAGATATTTTGTATGTGGAATTTCGGTTGCATTAAATTTTTCAATTTCTCGAATAAATTCAAAAACCATAAAATCATCGATTTTTACCAAATTCGACGTATCTGTTTTTTTGAAACCACTCTCTAGTCTATTTGCCATTTCTAAAAACCTTATTTATATGCTAAATATGAAAATAAAACGACAACTACAAGATTTTTCAACGTTTGTCAATAAGCAGAAGTAACATCGCGACGTCACACAATTCTCAATCAATCGCGTTGTGTTTCAAGTCACGTGATTAAATTTAAATTATATCCCGATTTTTAAAACCGTATAAACATTTATTGAATTGCCGAAAATTGTTTAAACTTCGCACGATGTTACGAAAATTGATATTTTAATGATAAAGTAATTTTCAACTTGTTTTTCTTTCATTCTCGGACACATCAGAGGCAATACCTGACCCAGCAATTAAAGAAGAAGACTCGGATAATGAAGTAAAGATTATAATATTTAGTATACATCTTATGTTCTAACCTACTTAAGAAATATGTTTTAATTTTTTTTGATGGAGCAAATCCAAAACTGTCGAAACATAAGATATTTCTTAAATATGGTTTGTTTATGTATACAGGGTGTTTTTGAAATACATTACCAAAAAAAGAACGGTAATAGGTGATGAAAAATACTTAGATGCCATTGACAAAAAATGCCTTAAATAAAACTCTTTTCGTTTTCGAACTAAAACTAATCGAAAATTTGGTCAAAATTCCCAGTGCGCTACTGGGTTAAAGGTAATTCAAAACGTAATTTTGGTTGTTTAGTAACAATAATAAAAGGTAGATGTGATTTTTCTGACACACAATTCAAATTGTCACTGTATAATTTTGTTATTAATAAATTAAATTAAATTAAATATTAAAGCAAACCAAGGCATAAGGAGAGCCCAAGAGTCGCTAATTCGTCGAGCTCGAGCGTGCATTGCGAGCGATGGTCGGCAATTTGAACAATTATTATAAATAAATTAATTTAAAATCTACCTCTCAGAATTGACTTTCTACTTGTCAGTTCGGACTTTAAATTGTTACTATGGCTTTTATATTCAAAATGATTTAATTTTAGTGACCAATTTTACGTGGATATTTTCATCAGTGGCGTTATAAGTAAGCGATCAGAGGTTATTTTTCCTTATCGGTAAAAAAAATAAAATGTTCCATTCGCCTCTTTAAAAATCCCAAAGACTCCGTTTCGCTTTTGGTAATGTATTTCAAAACACCCTGTATAACCACAGAGTAGCTAATGGTACCATTAACTACTCTGTATATACAGGGTTGGGCATATGTGTGGCAACCCCTAATTTCTGAATAAACGTTTTTATTATTACTATTACTCTTAAAAGAAATATTTGTAGTTTTCCTATTCTATTCAGTGAGGTACTTTGTTGTTAAAACAGCTACACAATTTTTTATTTAATTAATTTAAATAATTATTATTTAATTCTCTTTATTTTATTATTGAATTATTTTCTTTAATATTTAAAAAACCACAAGTCGCACACCCACCAAACCTTATATCATTCTAATTGTTGAAACATTGTCTATTTGAAAACTTAAAAATATACAGGGTGATCCATTAAAAAAACTGCCGATCACTTAATATCTCGAGAAATCGAGTAACTGCTGGAAAACAAAATACGTCACTGAATACAGTAAAAAAAGCTACAAATATTTCTTTTAAGACCAATAATGATAATACAAAAGTTTAGCCAGAAATCAGGTGTTCCCACACATATGCCCAACCCTGTAAACACACCCAGTGTGAACTTTAACAATTAGATTATTGAAAATTAATTATAGGTATCCGATTCATATTTTCTAATTATTTTTTGGTAACATGTCAATCGCAAAAACACCTAGAAAGTTCAACGAAGGTAGCTTCACGATGCAAAACCGAGTTTTTTCATTGATTATTATATCAGTGACAGTGTAATTAGTTGGGAGACACATATTGAAAAATTGTCGGCTAAATTGTCGCGAGTTCTCTATCTACTGAGGCGGCTCTCCAACTTTGTGGATGAGAGAATCTTAATTGTGTCATATTATGCAGTGTTTCATAGTTTGATTTCATATGCGATTCTCCTATGAGGAGGCTCTGCTCACGCGTACAGAATCTTGATACTACAGAAAAAGGCCTTACGAATAATAGGAAAGGCAGGATATAATGAGTCATGTAGGCCACTGTTTAAGAGATATAAAATAATGACATCGGTGAATCAGTTCATATTCGAATGCCTGGTTTATGCTAGGAATAATTTTTAAATCAACAACAAGGAATATAAAACAAGATATAACTTGATATTGCCTCCTTCATTTAGATTGACAAGGAATATAAGGTCCTATAGGTACCTCTCGGTACGGCTTTTCAACGCTCTTCCCGAGGATTTTAAGGACCTACATGGAAGTAGTTTTATCGGGAGAGTGAGAGGGTTACTGAGGGAAAATGTTTTTTACAGTACTGATGAGTGTTTTGAATTTTTAAAGATATTGTGATATGTATGTGTGTTATTCCTGTCTTGTGTTATATGTATTTTAATATGTGTTCTGTCTCATTGTGTGACTTTCTTTTCACATATTTTTTTGCTGTTGACTTGTATATACATTGTAAATTATGTCTAACACGAAAATAAATGAATATGAATATGAATATGAATATCAAATATTTCTACTACATTACTTATCCCTTTTTTCTATCAATTTTATTCCTTCTGTTTTGAGATATGTAGTCTCTTTTTTGTTCTTTACACCATCTTCAAAAGCTTTTTAGGCTAATCCCAATGCTTTGGTACTGCTATTGCTGCTCGGATTAAAGCAAGTAAAAATACACCCATCTGCGTCGGGGAGTAAATTTGATATCACATTTTTTCTTTTTTACATTTTTTAAATTCATCTATCTGTTTTTATCTTAATTTAATAGTTATATTTGGTCTTTCTGTTAAATCGAATCTTATATTGCAATATGTATATTCTTTTTTCTTTACTATAGCTTACAATTTTTACTTTCTTATACGAAGTAGTAAGAATAGTAGTTTATGCAACAAGGTAGGAATTAAGAGATTCTGTTTCGTGTTCTTGCGCCAGAGCGCCAGCTACAGTGTAGCATACTCTATTTTTTTCATACCTGTACGAAAATGGCCACTTCTTTTGGGTGAAACGCGCGAACAAATTAAAACAGCATAACACTGACATTTTGCTTGACACTGTGCGGTGAGCAAATCACCTTGACAACCATAAACAAACACAAATAACTCCCGCATATTAGTCAGGGAATGGCTACCCAAGTGAGAAATGTTACCCCCACTCCTTATTTTCCGCGACTACCCTAAAAAGGCGACTTTGTAACCGCATTTCACGCAAATAAAGTGGCCATTTTCGTGTAGGTATGGGAAAAAATACATACCTATCATAGTACCTACCTAATCGTGATTTTTTTCGGGTTTGAGATTTTGATGGATTTACACGTTTTGAATATCCCTGAAACCATTTTCACTATTGGATACTCGTGGATACAGAGAGGATAACTCAAATATCTCCTAAGTTTTTTCCACTCATACTGTATCGTATTGTACATGATATTGATTAGGTAATTTTTGACAACAGATTTAAAGTAAATTCACCTATATACCTGCACCACTTAAAGTATATCAGTGAATTGAGTTAATTAACAATCACTTGGTATTTTATTTATAGAAATTGTAATTAACAACATCAATGATTACCTACCTATATGATTTATACAGAGACGCGCGAACGTGAATTAATTGATATGTATATGAAATGATTGACAGGCAAGTATAAGGGCGTTTTTCAAATTCAAGTGTTCATTGGTCGTGTTTATGTTTTGTATGTTTATGACATTCATCAAATATCAAGAGAAATTCAACCGATTATCAATAACTTGACAATTTACTGGTTGTTAATTAAATCAGCAGTTGTGGTGGGAAAATGATTGGGTATTTTGAATAAGTATTAATTAAACAAAAAAAGCCAAATGGATTTGCGATTGTTTTATTATACTCGTACGTAGTCTGTTGTGTGGAAAAATAAAATAAAAAACAAACATTTTTAAATTGCCACATTCATAAATGTGTCCCAGATGGACTTCCATATATCATATAGCTGGTGATTCTAACCACAAATCTTATGGACACAATAATAATCTTCTTGTCGACTTTTTCATCTATTTGTAAAATATATTTATACTCACTACATGCCCTATATATTTTACTTTTAGATGGTTTTTCAATTGGAAGCTACTGCAAGAGCTTGATAGGTTTTGCGTTTTGTTGAAAGCACTAAATCTAGTACCCGTCGGTAGTCTCATAAAAAATCTTCCCCGAGTGTACTACAAAACCGCAAGAAAGGGTCTGGAGAGATCTCCGATTTATTTGCATTCTCCATAATTTCCTACCACAAACGACAAACATAATGCAAAGGAAAATGCGCTGGTGGAAATAAGTAAGTTTATCAAATGTCTACCAAAAATTAAATTAGAATTAAAGATGAGTTATTTTCTTCTGTAGGTGAAATATATATAAGTAATTGATTATAAACAAAAAAGGATTAGGTACTCTCTTATTGCTTCGTATAAGAAGAATACAGTTAACTGATTTGGATTAAACCAATATCTAAAATTGATTTAAAAGATGACATGTCTAGGGCTCATCTAGAGCTAATTATTGGGGTGCGTTGGTATGTATAAGAAAAATGTATGGTAAATAAAATATATTTTATTCGATAAAAGTCTTTACATTTATTTATGTTATACTTGTAACTTCGTTTTATTGACTAGTTATAAATTATTCAATAATATTTCAGCCTCAATCGAGTAACAGTAGGTGTATAATTTGAGATTGTTATAACGCTACTACCGTGCGTTCAATTAAATTCTAAATTAGGATAGGCTGTTTTGTGTTCTAATTCCATTTTATTATAAATATACATACATATAATTAAAATTATAAATAAATGCATCACAACTTGACTTTTGTAATTTGAATTAATTTAATTTTATAAATGAAATTAAGGCATATTTATAATAAAATGGAATTACAACACAAAACAGCCTACCTACTAATTTAGACACGGTATATATTTTGCAACATTAAAGCTTCAAAAAATTATATTAAATATAATAAGGCAAATATAAAAAAGTTACCTATTAATTAATGACAAATGTAATTGTGTTGTGAACTAAGAATAAATATTTATACATAAATATAGAATATAGACAGAGTATATGTATACCTACCTTAAATTTAATCTTTAAATTCGATGTCTCATTAATTATAAACTCCTTCAAAACAAATCTAAATTACTCCTTAATTTTCATATGAAAATTTGGATGTTCATTCACGTACATTTTGTGTATAGCTATATCCCCCTGTATGTAAACCGTATTTATATTGTCGGGTGATTTTCTAAATTTAAATTCTCCGACCAGTTGGCCGTCTACCCAAACAGAAAAATGATCGTCCCCTTGTCGAATAGCTATGCTGAAAGGTGAACCCGGTGAAAATTGGAATCCTGGAGCTCGCTCTTCTTGACCCCATCCTCCATCAATCCAGGCATTCCTCACGAATAAATGCTTCCCCAACGCCGTACCTGGAATACATAACATACCGATAGATTCACTCAAACGACATGAAAATACACAGGATCGGTTTAAATAAAAAAAAAGGGACCACTCAAACAACTTTCATAAAACTATAGTTAACCTGCTGCAAAGGGATGTGTGGGTGAGAGTGTCGGACACGTGTAATGTGCGGTGTGGGAAAGGGGAACACTGTTGCTTTTTGCACGGATCCACCAAATTGCTCTATTCTTTGGGTTTTATATGGTTAGGGGAAGAAACTGTTGATGGTAAACAAATTGACAAGGTAGATAAATTAATCTTTTTGGAATTTTATTGATTTTATTTTGTGTAAATTAGGTGACTACAGCTTACGGGAAAGAGAATACCTACTTTGTAAACAAAAAAAAAAAGAATTTGAAATAAATTTATAATATATGATTTTGCCCTAATCGGAGCTTCACAAACCCCATTAAGGTTATTTTTAGAGTAGGTAATCATTAAACCTAGTTAAACTTAGAAAAGTAGGACAATGAAATAATGTATATTAAGTTTACATAAACAGTTAATTAAGCTTAATTAGTGAGCTACTGTGTAATAAAATAATAACTTTACTAATTAATCCTAGAAACTTCGTTATCCAATTTCAATGGAATTTTAGCTTGGCTTCCGTATGTGAATTCATGCCCTCATAATAGATTTATTGTAAACTATATAAATCTATATAGCACATAACATCAAGGGGTCACCGTATATAAGACTCTAATGCGATTATGCATTACTTAGTTAATTACATTAAATTTATGGAAGTACCAAAATGTGTGCTGAGGTTTTTACAAAAAAATATTATTATTAAACTGTCTAGTTAGGAAAACTTTATTATATTTCAGTTTTTGCTTTCATTAGTTTGGGGCTTTGACCATTGATAGAAGATGCAACCAAAATAGCTGAAGATACTGCAGTCGCAACACTGAAGATAGTGATTTTCAATATCCACACTTTAATGGATGAAAAAAACATGCGCAAACAATTTCTTTACTGAAATGTGCTGCTAAAAGTGCCTTTACACAATCTGATTTTTCATGCGATTTTCCATAAAATTTTTCGTTTCATTGTTGCCAACAATCAATATCCTATAAGTAACGAAAAATCAAATGGAAAATCGAATGAAAAATCAGATAGTGTAAAGGCACTTTAATAGTATATTTTACAACAAGAGATGATAATCACGTTTTTTTTCATAAGGTGAGAATTTGTATACGAGCTGCGCAGCAGCGATTGAGGCAATTTTACGAACGAAAAAAACGTATGTCATGTCAAAGAGTAAATACTATTTTTTATACGATAGGTACTGTAGAGAGAAAAAATAAAACTTTCTTGTAAAGTGTGTCATGCAAAATGGCTATTTTTATATGAGATTAGAAAATAAATAGTATATCTTACAACAAGAAATGAAAGTAACGTTTTTACTTTCTTATACGTAGTATAAGGAAGTATTGTAATCGTGATTTTTTTCGACTTCGAGATTTTGATGGATTTACACGTTTTGAGGTTCCCTGAATCCATTCTGACCATTTTCGCCATGATGTCTGTCTGTGTGTGTGTCTGTCTGTATCAACCATAACTCAAAAACGAGTTATCGGATTTGATTCAAATTTCATATTTAAGAGTTTGAACAAAATTGTGGGTGCCACATTCAATGTTTTTCATCTAGCACCAAAACAAGTGACAGTTACCTGATGACATTTTTAGGTTTTTTAAGAATATCTTGAAAAATAAACAATTTATGAGATTTTTTTATTCTTCAACATTGATTTAGAATTGAATTTTGAACAAATTTAGTTTGAACTTTTTTTTGAAATTCCGTTAAAAAAATTTCAAAAAAACTAGATATTCTTAAAACACTTTATATTTCTCATAGCGCGCGTTGATAGTTGAATCCGATGGTCGAGGTAGACCATGTGTTTCATTATATGGCTGCCAAACAGAGGGTCCCGGGTTCGAATCCCAGAAGGACCGGTCCATTAGTTTTTTTTTTATTTTACTGGTTTCTATGGTACCGAAAACAATAATAATGAATAATTAAATGTAATTTCATAACGGGAGATTTTTTTAAGTGAGTGATAGGTCAAAAATCTAAAATAAAACACATTTTTGTCGTAAAATTCGGTTATAATGAGTGGGACAAGGACAGATTTATGCGTATTGCAATAAGTGCAACAGAGACTATTTGAAAATTGCTGGAAACCTTCAAAATTTTTACAAGAAATTTAACTTAATTTCTTTAGGAAAAGTAATTATTGTGATACTATCCGTAAGTATAAGAAAGTCATGTGTTGGGCACATCAGATATTTTTCTTTGAGATGAGAATTTGTACACGAGTTGCGTAGCAGCGAGTGAGGCAATCTCACGAACGAAAAAAAAGCATTATTTCATGTCGAGAAGAAAATATGTATAAATACTATTTTTTCTACAGTACTGTAATTTATAAAATAAATTAGAAAGCACAATTTTTTTATTTATCCAAGATGTCAGCTTTTAAGTGAAACGTCATAATTAAATTTTGGGGGTTTTTTGGAACTATTTTTAGCTTTGTATATAAAATATTTAATTAAAAGTGAATGAACTGATATTGAAAATTTATGTAAATTTAGTAGTGTTCTCTCTAGAGAGAAAAAATAAAACTTTCATCTAGACTCTAGGAGTATGTCATGGAAAATAGCTGTTTTCATAATATATAAGAGTAGAAAAAAAAATTAAACTATTGTACCTACTCGTACACAAATTTTAACCATTTTACTACTGTATTTTACATGAGCTAAAATTTTACGTTGCAAATTCACTATGAAAATGGTTTATGGTTTGTGGTCATTTATTGCCTAGATTTGTATCAGAGGAATTGAAACATTATGCAGAACAGTAATTAATGTTCTCTCAATTTAAACTATTTGGAACTCACTCATGAAATGCATATTCCCCAGCAACAAGACAATGGAAAGCCAGCTAAGTTTTACGATGTATGCAGTTCATTTTACGAGTTATAATAATTATAATATAGTTTATAATGTCAAAGATGCCATCTAAATTAATTTCCTGTTAATAATTAAGTGTTTACTACATACATGCAATTAGATAAGTAATTAATAGTAGTTGTAAAAGTTCATGGAACAATATTGTTTTAAAATCAAGATAAATGGTGGTTATCTTATATCTAATAAATCACAAATCAATCTGTTCAAGGTATTGTTAATATTTTTGGTACATTCTTTTATTGAATTGCAAACAGTCCCGAAGAGTAAACTTTTGCAACATTCTATCCTTTTTGGGGGGAGAATAAGCAAACATGTTGGCATATAACATATAACTTACTGAATCGGAGATTGAGATGTAGTGGTATGACAGGATGCGGCCATAAATGCGATCCTTCTTGCAAATTGATGTAGAATGCGTGGGGTAAAATTTTTACTCGGCCGTAAATTTCTAATTGCCAACCCCGTCGAAATCCTTCAGGCAATAAACCGGTAACGGGTATATCCTGTAAACGTAAAAAAATTACTATCTAAAATCACGTACAAAATTTAATTACACACCGGATTCTTTATAACCAGTACCTTTTATATTAGCATTAACAGGTAATTAAAAAGAAGATGAAAATGTGCTACACATTTTAATTAGTTGCTGCTAAATAAATAATGTTCTATTTAATTTCAATTTACTTTTCCAATTAAAAGTTTGTATTTATTTAGATTGAAAAAATAAACTGCATAACGAAATGATGTTTTCTGTATATGTCTATGTGTACAAGCAATTTTCTCAGGGAAAAACTACTAAAAATAACAGAACGATGTTAGCTTCATATAACTGAAAGCAATGAACATCATTTGATACCAATTTAGTAAAAGGGAGTGTCTTTTTACTTTGACGTTTGCGACAACCAATAATTGCCAATTATATAGGTACAGTAAATACAGAAATTCGTTACACAAAACATAAAAAAGGCGCTTTGAACACATCTTCCATACCTAAATTACCGGAAAGTTCATCATCAACAACGATTAATAAAGTTATAACGATGCAACTAGCGTTGGAAATGCAAACATTTTATACGAAAATCTGAAACAATGTAAGTAGGTACCTACAAAGGTTTTGAGGGAAATATTTACTGCGTAGATGTTTGATTTAAATAAAATTTAACAGAATGTGCGAGTATGCAGATAATTTTATTGTTTCAAATTTCATGCTTGTTATAATTCACAATTGCATTTATTTATCTTTAAAAGTACATATACTAAGAAATAATAAAAATACAATAATTCTGCTATATTTCCCATTTCCGCTAAATGTTCAGTATTATACTTAGCACAATTTTAAAAGTTTCACCTAAATATTTTATGTAATTTTTTTTTTTAAATATTGATTTAGTTCTATTTTAGATGTCGTCGTTATACAAGGTGTTTTTGAAATAGGTGTCAAAATTTAGGAGCATGTACAGCAAGTCAAATGATAAAGAAAACCTTTATAAAATTATTTTCTAAAGAGGTTTCTAAAGGAGTTACAGCCCCGTAATTGTAGGCCCCTAGAATGGTATTTATTAAATATCTCCGAAACCGTTTAAGATATAATAATAAAATTTTGTACAGCCACTAGCTCTTTTATGCTTAACAATGTGAAATTAGTATCATGTGAAAATTTTGTTCAAGGGTGTGTCAAGTTGGGGGGGCGGGAGGTAAATATGATCCCAACTTTTTTGTATATACTGTTTTTTTGTTTTTGACATGAAATTATTAAATTTAATAGTTTTTTATAAAAAAATGGTCCGCTTGTTTAATTTCGATGCCATGCGCCATTTTTGAGTAAAATCGATTTAAAAATTTTCAACATACTCTTAACGTGAAGTGTTTTCTTTTGAAATTTTCGAAATGAATATACAAAATTCACGAGCATGTAGAACAAGTTAAATGATGAAGAAAACATTGATAAAGTTTTTCTCTAAAGTGTTATAAACGGTTTCGGAAATATTTAATGAAAACTATTCTTAGGGACCCACCATTAAGGGGCTGTAACTCCCTTAGAAAGCAGTTTAGAAAATAATTTTATGAAGGTTTTCTTCTTCATTTGACTTGCTCTACATACTCTTAAATTGTTTACATTCATTTCGAAAATTTAAAAAAAAACGCTTCACGTTCAGAAAACGTTAAAAATTTTCAAATCGATTTTGCTCAAAAACGGTGCATGGTATCGAAATTAAATAAGTGGATCATTTTTTTGTAAAAAACTATTACATTTAATAATTTCATGTCAAAAACCAAAAAACAGAACATTAAAAAAAGTTGGGATCATATTTACCCTCCTCCCGCCCCACTTGACGCACCCTTGAATAAAATTTTCAGTTGATACTAATTTCATATTGTTAAGCATAAAAGAGCTAGTGGCTGTACAAAATTTCATTATTATATCTTTAACGGTTTCGGAGATATTTAATAAAAAACATTCTTAAGGGCCTACAATTAGGGGGCTGTAGCTCCCTTAGACAGCACTTTAGAAAATAATCTTATAAAGGTTTTCTTCATCATTTGACTTGCACTACATGCTCCTAAATTTTGACCACCTATTTCAAAAACACCTTGTATAACTACTACTCATTAGATTTAGATTATGATCGCCTGACAATTATATACGAGTATATTCGCTAAACCTCATACAAATCTCGCAATTAGAGTCCAAAATTGGGTAGTTTTTCGTACACAGGTAAAAATCAGCGACACCTAGTTTTTTATTAAAAATACCTCAGAAACAGTTTCACCAGAAAAATGGATAAACTTAACTTTGAAGAGCAAAATCTCCTCTAGAAAATGCAGGTATCGGGATTCTTCGCTTTTAATTATATTTTTTCCTCATTTCGTTATTTGAACTCATTCTATCCCCCACCAATGAGAATAATTAAGGACTGGTTTTCTAAGTTTTTTCTCGATAGGCCTAATTCATAATGTTGTTCTCCTTAACTTTTTTCGTTTATAGCAAGAAGACTAGAAACAGGAGAGCGAACTCACTTGGAAAGGGAAGACCGATATACGGCGACAGCTCCCGTCTCAATCGCCACTCGCCATGTGCGGAATTAATTATAATACCGTTAATTTGAAGACCTTATAACCTTAATACTTTTATGTCTAGAATTAAGTGTAGAATTCAAAAATGTAGAAATACATAGATTGTTCCATTTAAAAAAATTAAGTTATCGTTGATTAAACTTTTTAAAAATGAACAAACCAACAACACCCTGTGTAAAGGAAGTTTTCTAAAACTATATCAGCTTATTTCTTGTATATTCGTACTTCAAACATAAGAAAAAAATTTTGAAAAAAAATTGCCATTGTGAAGATTTGAATTTTTATTATATGTATGTACTTATAGATATTATGAAAAGTGTAAGTAAATTATAATACCGTTAATGTTAGTACCATACAACCTTAACAATTTTATGCCTAAAATAAAGTGTACAATCTAAAAATTCAAAAATATAGGTACAGGTTGTTCCATTTAAAATAACAAAGTTTGTGTCTACTTTCGGTATAACCGGAAGTACCAGAAAGGTGGCAATATTTTCAATAAATAGACCACATTCTGTAATGGGCGTGTACCAATTTTTAGAACCAAATTATGTTTAGTAACAGAGTTACGTCTACTGTCAACTCGTCGTGACACACCCTGTATGTTAAAAACCCTTCCGTTTTTTCTTTTTTCAAGAAGAAATTGAAGGAATAGACCCTACATATTATACATACTTGAAAAGAGAAAAAAATGCTCTTTTCAACAAAGTCACAGCCCACCATGACTTCCATATAAAAAATACAACTTTATGTCATACCTTAAAAAGTAAAAAACATTTTCAAAATCTGTTAACGCTATTGCATTCTCCTCAAAAAAGTGCCTTAAGAACGTGAAAACGCCATTTCTTTAAATTCACAAACAATCGAAATATAGAAATAAATCGCTAAATTTTGACTTTGCCATTAAGGGTTTGTCAAAAAAACAACTCGACTATACGTGGTCTAATTTTCAATACCTCTTATGGTTTAAAAGTTACTCTATAGAAACATCGAATTTGGCCCACCCTGTATAATCGGCGTCACGGAATAGTTTCCAGACAAACTGATCAAAGTAGCGATTTTTAAATTTTTTTGGCATTATAAATTAGACTTCTTAAATTAAAATTTCTCTTTTATTACAACTGAATCATAAACTCCAATTCGAACACGGTGTAGCGTGCGCATTTCGCCTTTTAAAACACGGCGTGCTTTTAAGGGTTGCCTAGGAAACAATAACCGCAACTGACAATGATTTGTAGGTAAATTGACTTGTTGCTATGTATTGTTTATAGGTTGCTAACAACGCTAGAAATTCAAAGAAAATAGCAAACCTGATATGTATGCACACAAATCACTCAAAACTGAAGAAAAAACTAAATTTTCTCCACTTTATTATAAATATAGCCGGCAGTTGTAATAAAAAATAGTGTATGATACACGTATATAAGGGCCTTTAAAGCACTGGTGCCGTTAAAAGCACTCCGCTTCGCGTCGTGCTCTCAAACCCGGCGCGCGTGCTTTAAAGGCTTACTTATAAACTTGTATCATAATATACTATTAACGACAGCGGTGGAGACTCAGGCGGAGATTTCATTAGATTACATTATTATTATTATATTTATTTTTTAAATTTATTTTAGGTCAATTAAAGAAATATTACAGTAACAAAGTAACAAGAACAAAAATAACAGTGTTATTTACTAACTTATATTTATCTAATATTTAATAGCATATAATAATAATGTCACTAAGCAGTTATCAAGCCTATGAACATGATTTAATTTACAATGGAAAAAAATGCCTGGAAACTATTCCGTCTCGCCAACTGTACACTTCTGTTCACTGAAACTGCATACACTTACATTTTATATTTGTCACTGTCAGACAACAATCTTAATATCCGTTCAGTTCATATTCAAGATTTTCAAAAAGTGTTCATTCATCGTTTGCAAACATGGCAACAGATATAAGGCAAATTTACGCAGCTAAAAAAATGCAAAAATCGCTCTCAAGACTTGTATGCTTTTTTAGTGAACAGAAGTGTACATATTGAGTTTTGTACAATCGTGCCGAAAGCAAAAAAAGAGAAATTAATTTTTTTTAAATATTAAATGCTTTCTATAAATAAAATTTGTACAAAAAAACAAGTATTAAAGTATTTTTTAGAGCCTAATAAATTAATCAAGCATTATGTAAATTAGTAAATGACTGATTTCTAGGAACATCAAAACATATTCGTGTATTATTTTACAATATATTAGGTTTAATCAATAGTTTTGCAATAATATGAAAACAGATATCAAAGTATTATTAGCTTTACCGGTAAACATGTAATAAGCATCCTAAACAATATTAATGTGTATACGTATTTTATTTCATAATTTGTATATATTTTCATAATAAGTTGTTATTTACATTGTTAATTAAATTTCAAACTCATGTACCTACTGGTTTTCACGACTATAATTTTATTTTATTCCATAAAATGTTTTCTGTATTTTGCCTTGTGTAAAACCGTATGAATTAAACATTTCTTTTTTTATATTATCAACATCAGAAGAGCGTCCCGTGAAATTATTGCCGAAGCTGAAAAATATTTGTAATATAAAGCAAACAACGGACGTGTAACTTTTTATACGACCAATAAAATGTCGTGAGCATAAAGCTTAAAAATAAAAATGGATTATTACCAGTTGTTGAATAGAAATTTCATCCTGTCCTTTTCCCTGTGGAACTGTAAATAGGGCATTTTGCGGAGAAGGTTCGGGATAAATTTGAAGTTTTCTATACGCGACACTATAAACTTCAACAGGGCCTTGTACTTCAATTGCTGTAACTTTTGATAATGGCACTCTAAATCCAAACGCGCAAATGTGTTTGCCATTTAATGATACTAAAAAGTCGCCGTCGGTTATAAAAATATTGAGATCAAACTTCTTGTTGCGAGCCAGTTCGAATTTCACTATAGAAGTTGTTTCTTCTGTTTGCCAGTAGCCGTTTAATCGACAGTTTCTAACCACATATCTTTGGGGTAGCCGTGGGTTCAAATGGAAAGCGATATCCCCTTCCGATTTCCTATCACATAGCAAATTCACTGAAAACCTGGAAAATAACAATCGTTAAGGACAAATGAAACTGTTCGTGTGGATCATATTAAACAGCATAATATTATATAACATATTCTACTTGAGTTTCACCCAGCCTATAAATTACAAATTACTGTGCAGAGTGGGAGAGGAAACTAAAGCCAAACAAACAAATCAATACAAAATTTAAAGTAGGTCCTACCTAACCAATGTTATAAAATTTAGTTCAGGACAAATTTTCAATCGAAAATTGATATAAATGCAAGATCTCAATCAACTAAGTTTTATCTCAACAGTCCCAATAGTAAATACGTCCATCCAGTCAATAGTCAATTTATATATTTTTCTTTAGATAGAAAGGAAATATAAATTAATGATCGAAATAAAACAAAACCTTGTTGCAATTTCCGTAGCTTTTCCAACATCAATTCCATGTAATTGATTCTAAAGGAAATAATATCTAAAGCCACAGTACTCATCAATCAATAATCAATAATATATTATTAGCTATTTGTCACATAACATCAATGAGCCTTAGCTTATTTCGCGTGTACCTACCGTGTAATAGAATGCTATACCACGACGAAATTTATTGATTTGATATTGAAGGTGTCTGAGTGTGAATAATTTCATTACAATATAAAATAAATCAAATTTGAGATCAGGTTAAATTCGGCGGTCGAAGAAATTCCTATAACATTAAAAAAGAGAATCAAGCAGATAAATTTCTTATACGATACGAATTTAAATTATAATATTAAAAAAAATAATTTAATTATTATTATTTTATATAGGATGAGAGCGGGTGTCTTCGTATCATTTTAGAAATATTCGGAAACTTATTTAGTTGTACGGAAAAAATTCACTGATAATAAATTAATCAGACTTCGGGTCTATTCTGGTCGTTTCGGTAGAAAAATGTTGACGGAACTTAAAAAAAAGTTAGACCGAAAAATCTAAGTTGTTTCCCTAATCATATTGCCCACATCCGATATTTTATTAATATTAATGCAAATTATTTTATATCGGTGTAATAGAATGTGAAACCGTGCGTTTTCGTATTTATTCGGAAATATTCGGAAACGATTCAGCAATACTGAGCTCTACAGAAAAAACATCCGGAAAAAATTCATGGATATTCATTTTATCAAAAAGACTTTGGGTCTAATCATCTATTCGGGTTCTTTCGATAGAAATAATTTTTAAAAAAAGTTAGGACAAAATATGTTGAAAATTTCATTCAAAACAAAAGTTAAAGAATAAGAAATCTTGTCAATTTGTTTCTTTTTACATATTTTTGTAAATCGAATAATATCTAAAAAAGACCACAAAAATAACATTTTTTTAAATGCAACACTCTGTATATTTTTGCAAAAATCGATGATAAATTAAATTCTGTACAAAAAATGTCCTTATCTTGTTTTTGATAATTATTTAAAGTAAGCGAGAAATTTTGAAAAAAATTTCCAAAGCTTTAATACATTCACGCGAACACCCTGTATATATTATTTATAACTTGACCAAATACTATTTCATTATGAACTCAAATCTGTCAATAATTTTTTTTTAAGCAAAAATTGTCAATTTTGTGACGATTTAAAAAACATCCGTCCTTTTTGCCCCTCCCTGTATAAAATTTGGATCAATTCCGATAAGTCATTTTTGAGTTATCGTGGCAACATAATATAGGCACGTAGACACACACACAGAACAAGCAGGCAGGCAGACATCATGTTGAAAATAGTCAAAATGGATTCAGGGACCCTCCAAACGTGTACATCCATCAAAATCTCGAAGTCGAAAAATCACAATTACTATTCTTTCCTATCCACAGTCGTAGAAATAACATTAGTATGCAACACATGCAAAAGTGTATTTTTTACCTGTATCTAATATTAAATTAATTTGCATTAATATTAATAACATATGATTATTGACTGCTGCTTCAGTACTTTTCAAAGATCAGAATTAAATCAGTATCGTATACGAAAGTCATGTGTTGGACACATCAGATATTTTGTAAAATATTTGTGGACAATAAATTTACATTGGTAAGTGAAAAATAAAAAAAAAGTATACTTACTTAATACAGTATTGATGTAAAAATTGTAATGTCACATGGTAATAGTGTAAATTTATCTACAATTTATAACTAATTATTATTTATTAATTATTAATTAAGTAGGTATGTATAATTTATTAAAAATACGAAAAGTAGGTAAAATAGTAATTTATTTACAACCAACGCATAATGTTCATATAGATACTAAAGAAGCAAATGCAAATTGATTGTAATTCATGTTGAATTTGTGCTAAATTGTGATGAGCTTTAGTTTATGTAATCATATGACTATTTCAGATATATTAAGGACGTCCTAATGAAAGAATGGGTTCATAAAGTAATTATTTTAATGGTTTAAATTAATCTTGTCATTAAAAATAATCTGTGAATTTAGAGGCTTACAATATGAAGCAGCATTACAATATTATTAAGCATTGATTTATTATTGGGATATTTGATTCCCGGTTCTACATTAACTGAGATAAAATCAATCAGTCAAGTAATAATTATACGGTAACACGTATTTAAAATAACTGCAATTATTCCTTCGACTAATTGGATCAATTATATTTCAAGCATTCAAGCAAAGAAGTATAGATTTGATACCTAACCCGCCCTCTAGAAATGCGCTTGGGAACTGTGAAGTACATATTCGCGTAGCTGTTGAAGAAAACGATAACCAAAATTATAAACTGTAGATTTCACAACAAAAGATACCTTTTCTGTAGACAAATGTCAGAATTAGGAATAATAAACAATAATAATTCTGAATTATTTATGTTGCTGTTGTTTCTCTGAAAACGCTTTAAATAGTTTCCTGCAAATTAACAATTTTTCCGACTCGTAATCAGTATAATAAAAGGTTAAATGTTAATTTGCGGCTTAACCAATGTTAGTTCATGTGATCTCAAGCAAAGTCGCAAAACCTGCAGTGAATAGAATTTAAATAAAGCAATTATAATTATTTTACCTTGAACATTGGGGTTTAATCAAACCGGAGACATCTATACAACTTCCAGTCTTCAAATCTTTGGGTAGGTCATCGACGTAGTTTTCATTTCCATTCTGTTCAATTAAATTCAATGCATCAAAACCAATTTCATCCATGTTTTTTGTATAATTATAAACTAACACATGTTTAGTAGGAACTAGTAAATTACATTATCACTATGTTTGATTGTTTGTACTGGATTAAAAAATGTGTTACTTATCGGACTAGCCAGTTACAGTACAGTTAACTATACAATAGAATTATAAAAATCATGCATGCGGTGAATTTGTGAAGACTTAAATTGTGGGAGAGGACAATCGGTGGATTATTGACTATTAGGAATACTACAGGTAGTTATTGAATAAGCGGTTTATATACCTACTTCTAAACTTAGAACACGGTAAACGTTCAGAAGCATACATACTATCAAATATAAAAGTAATTTTATTATTGTTTAAGCCAACATTGTTAGTATTTTGGTACCTAATTGTTTTTATGACCTGTTTTTATGGATGTAATAATTGACATTGTTTACTAGTATTTTCACGTTGGAATAACTTTTTTTGTCAGATAAGTTGCTAGATTACAGCAGTTACATACAAGAATTATCAACAAATTTATCTGACAGATAAAGATACTTGGAAGATGAAAAGACTGGCCAATCACCAGATACATGAAACAACGAAGAAATTAATGGGACGTAAATGAACTCCAATTAATTTAGGAGAGTTACTTCTACGTGGAGTTTAAAAATAATTAACAACCAGTTTTCTATTTGTAACTCGAAAAATATTGATGATTTGATTCAAATTTTAGCAAACTGGCCTTAAGGACCTTACAAGAAGTGATGACTTCTTTTAAATGAGCGATTCTTGCTCTTTTACTATCAATTTTATATCAAACACTCTATCCAATGTAATATTTAAAATCAAAAACCAAAAAAAATTGTTAGGATTTTAACATGTACAACTAGATGTTCGGACGATAGTAAATTTTTGAAGTATGAAAGTAGAACTGGAAAATTTACGCAAATAATTAGTAAACACCTAACAATACAATAATATAAAGCCTTAATAACAATATTATGCATGGAACAAAATTATTTATTTGATTTAACAATTTTTTAACCTTAATACTTAGCAAATTTTTACAAAATGAATTTGCAACTAAATGTTGGGATAATTTTTAATTTAGGACCATTCATAACAGGTTACGCTCATTTTGCTTTAATAGCTGCCTGTATTCTAGCAGGCATTGTATTTATCAAGTTTTGGTACAATTCTGGCGTGAAACTGTCCCAAATTTCTTTTATGTTGGTCTTTAAGTCCCCAATGGTTCTTGTTGGATTATTGCGTAGATACGTTTAATTTTGTGTCAAGGAGTTTCAGTGACATTTAAGTTCGGACTGGATGAGGGCCATGAATACACCTTTATGTCGTTTTCCCCGAGTTCCAAAACTGTGATTTTTTCAAAAGAGTCGTTAGAAAATTACGTCACATTTTTCAAGTGCAATTTTAAAGCTACGAAATATGCCTAAAATCACCAAATAAAGACTTGGGGATTTTTTTGTACATAAAACCAACATCCAGCTTTGCAATAAAGTAAATTTTACCAAAATCCAACCAGCGATTCCAAAACTGTGATTATTTTAATGTAGGTAGCACCCTCAAAAAACACGTTTTTTGAAAAGTGAACTGTGGAACTCGAAAAAATGCAAAAAAATTCATATTAACATTTCAGGATTTTTTCAATATTGTTCGATTATTTTTTTATTTAAAGGTTTTTTGACACAAATCCAACCAACAGTTTCAAAACTCTGATTTTTTAAAACAGTTACTAGAAAACTCTAAAGGTGCAACTGTGAAGCTCCACAGTTTTGGAACCGCCGAGCAGATTTTTACGAAATTTACGTTTTTACATAACTAAATGTTGGCATTATAACAGAAAAAACCGTCAATATTATGGAAGTTAATTTAGATAACTTTTGCGCGTGTAGAAAAAAGACAATCAGATACTTTTGTCCGAACATTTAGTTCTTAGGGCTCGTAGAAGCAAAAGTTATTCTAATAATATTTTTACAAAATTAAAATCGCTGAAGAAAAATTCTCTCAAAGAAAAATGAAAAAGCGACCTTTTATGTCCATTTCCACAAACGTTTTAAATTCATAATTAATTAATATGAATTTTACGGACTTGTATTAGTCCATCGTTAATCTACATTCAAGTTCAGTCAATAGGGCTATAATTAGTGTTATTCTTTAATTAAGCATTTACCTATTTGGCGTTTGTGGAATTGAATCGCTTAACACTATATCATCAGAATATTTATTTTTTCATATTTTTACAGATTTTAGTCGATAGAAGACATTTACAACATTTAAGACATCGATAAAAGTGGAACAGTAAACAGTGTTCAGTTATTAAGAATATTTTTCTTCTTCTAATGTAGAAATATGTGCATTCACCGATGATTTTATAGTGCTGACCTCAGTTGGAGATCCCCAATTTTTATATTTTTACCAGGAAAAATTACGAATGAAAGGAAATATCGCAGTTTTAATGACAGATTTTTTTACATATCAAATTTCTAAAATTCAGTTTACATTTAACCGACCCCATATTTATTACGGTTTACGAGATCGTAATGGATAGAGGATTGAATTTAAATCGACCTGACTCACTCCCCCCAGTTATAATAATATTATCAGGTTATCACACACAATTTACATAATTGTAGTATAATATAATAAATGTTCTATATTTATTAACGTTACATATATTTAAAATTATGTTATTTCAAAAAATAATGTAAATTCTCTATTTAAAATGCCACTTTCTGGGTTTAGTTATACCGGGTGCCCTTTTTTAAACCTGAACATAGATATTTAACATTGTTTTTAACATTATTGTGAATTCCTGCTCGCCAATTGGACCTGGACAAAATATTTCGGTATCAGTGGAATGAGAAACTTATTGCGAATTGAATGATATCAAAAAGGACATTTTTTTCATCGATTTTTATTGAAAAATATTAATTTAAAATTTTTAATCGAGTTGCCATGATATCCAAAACATAAAAACTTTAAATTAATATTTTTCAATAAAAATCGATGAAAATAATGTAGTTTTTGATATAATTCGATGCACAATAAGTTTCTCATTCCACTGATAAAAAAATATTTTCTCTAGGCCGAATTGGCGAGCAAGAATAGTGTTAAATCCCTATGTGCAGGTTTGAAAACGGGCACCTGGTATGGAAGGAAGAAAAGAGCAAGGGTAGTCAATTTTCAATAAGAGTTACATTCTCATTAATGTAACTTTCCAAGTTATAAGTAGCCTAACCTAGAGCCTACAGCAATCACGGATGATTTATTTTATTATAATTGTCCAAGTTTTTTGCATATAGGTAGATATATCAAATATCGCTACACGTCGCAACCTTGGCACTTTAACTGTATTTTTTTAATTTGCATGAATCATAAATATTTTAACGTGTTTTGCAGAAAAATAAATTCTCCTCTCCCAAAAACGGTATTTATTGTTTGTGAACGCCTGATTTCGACTAAAAGCATTAAATTTATGTTTAACTGTTTAAGACATCATTTTATACATTGAACCATTTAGTTTGGTGTTTGAATTTTGAAAATCGGATAGTCTATTAACGATCCTACAGCTCTGGCCGTTTTTCATGCAGCTCTCTGTATAGGTACATGCATATTTAGTACCTACCTATTGATATTTATAGAATATAACCACATTGAGCATGATTATTGGTTACGGCTTCAGTACTTTACAAATATCAAAATTAAATCCGTATCATGTAAGAAAGTCATGTGCTGAAAACACCAGTAAGTATGTAGTCTTGTTAATATAGGTACCTATTTGAGGTTTAGACTATAGGTACCTGTAGCTGTTACTGGCAACCTTCATCAAAAATTCTGGAAGCCCTTTCAGAAAATGTCCATTGACAACGACAAGATTCATAGATGAACCATTATGAAGACAATGATAACCAAAAAAATTAAGTACCTATTAGTTAAGTTTAACAATCAGTTAAAGTTAACTATAGATAGAACAACTGAGCCCTAAGCGTAGTTTACACGAGCAAGTAAACTATCGCAAGTTAATGTCTGAGAGCAACTTCCAAATAATTTGCGTAGTGTAAACACTGCCCGAGAGTTCTCTCAGCAAGTCGCAAAACTTGAGGCAAGTGCTTGCGGCAATAATCACTTGCACGTCTAAACAAATTGGGAGAGCGCTCTAGCAAGTTACAATTTTTTTCGATTTTACTGAAAGTTGTGTGCAAGTTGCAGCGACACGCTCGAATATTTTATACATTTTTATCAATTAACAACTTATATTCATTAATATAGCCATTTATGTATTAAGTATTTCAAGAGTTTTTGGGGACGAATCGTGAGAAGTCCCCAAAAACTATTTGCGTACGTGTTGAATACAAGGTTTTTTTGCATGAGGTCTGCAAACCCCCAATTAATTTAAAAATTTGTTTAAATATGTACATACAGACTCGTACATAATACTAGCCCAGTCAAATTAGATAAAAAATTACCTAATATCTACAAAGTTGACAGGATGGCCAAATTTTTGAGAGCAAGTCGAGGGTCATTGATAAAGCTCTGAACCGCAAGAATCTAACAAAATTTGCTTGTGTGTCACGTGATAAGGATGATTTTTTATATCTTGGTCTCTACTGGTTGGATTTTAATGTAGTTTTTTAAATTTATTTGGATCTTCACTTATTAACTCTTTTAATAACATCGAAGCTCCTTCTGGCTATCTATTCTTTGACCCCTATCCTTTTTCTATCCTCTCTTCGCTCTTTTTGTGCAATGAGAACAGCAACGGTTGCAGCTCTCTTTCTACGACGTGACATTTCACACTTGAATATACCTACTCTACCGTGTAAACGCGCATGCAATCACTTGCTGCAAGTTATGTCTAGAGAGCACTTGCTGAGAGAAATTGCCTTGACAACTTGCTTATATGTAAACACTAGCGCAAGTTACTATCCCGTGTAAACTACGCTTCCAATAATTAACTCTTTCTGTTCCATTAATGCTAATTGGAGTCATGAAATTCATTGCATGATACCTATTTATTCCTATACTTATAGACGTGTTGCATTTTTTCTAAGGTACCTTTTTTATTGTATTTTTCGATAGTGTACACCAGGCGTCGGCAACCTATGGCACGCGTGCCAGAATTTTATGTTATTTTTTTAATAAATATGTTTAAAAGATAAATTTGGTATAAAATTCTTCTCCTCTAGAACCCCATTATATAATTTAGAATTAAGGCGGCACCCTGAATCATATTGGTAGAGTGGCTTGGCACACCACAGCTAAAAGGTTGCCGACCCCTGGTGTACACCATTTCAAAGCTCTATGCAAATTTTTATCAATTTTGGTATTGTAAATAATTTTTAATAACAAATTAAGATTTGAATTTTCAAATGAGCCGGTTATATTTGACGTCACTAGAGCTCAGTTAGTCATCGTGCGCCTTCGGCTGTCATTCAGCTCATTTGAATTATCAATTTTTAAATATTAATTATTTAAAAACGACGTTGTAACTTTTGGCAAAAAAAATTGTGTCTTAAATGAGCTCTAGTTTCCAAAAAACATTTTTGAAAAATAGGCAATAGGTCTATTTTGAATGAATTTCCAAAAAAAATGTTTAAAAAATTCTAAAAAATGTAACGATAAAGAATTTGTTAACATCAATAACGGACTACCTACCGTAGATTTTAAATAAAAAAAATTGTTGTGCAGTGCTTTAATTATTCCTGTTGTTTACACGAAAACAACACAGGTATTATTGCAACAAATACATTATTATTTCACAGAGGTATGTAAGTATGTACCTACACTAAATTACATACTTGTCCAAATAACATTGAACCTTATCTGGCGACTGGCGCAACCTTGAAGTAAATATGACAGCATTTTACCGTTGACACAATTATTTAAAATGTGTCAGAATATAAACAAAGCATATTGCAAGTTTAGTTTGCTATACTCGGATAAAATTATACTACTTAATAGCTTGTTAAACACGGATAAGTATTATATAATATTAAAACAAAACATAGAAATGCATGTGGAAAAAATATTTAGCTTACTTGTGCAACTACCATGGAATTGTTTTCCGACAGCTGCCGATTTTCACTTTTTTTCGAATGTTTAAAAAAACAGCACGACGAACAGCCACTTTTACTTTGATCATTTTCGATTTTTCCTGGCATAATTTCTAGCTTTATGGAAACTATTTGAATGCTCGAGCACAACTGTTTAGTTAAAAATACATGTAACAGTTTTTATTGAATGATTTCCGATAGTGGTCTTGAGTAAATAGAAAAATCTTTACAATTATTTTACGCACAATACAGATTGCGCTCCCATCGTTTCAGTTTAATATGTCTCTTGTGTATTTATTGACACGATATTATTATATTATTAATTGGTATAACATTTTGTTGGCTATTCTAAAAATACAGACGTCGCACTCTATAAATTGTACTGCTTTGAACTGAGTTGGTTAGCAAGCATAGTAGAAAATGACATCATGTGGCAATAATAAACTGATGTTAATATTGTTACCTCTAATTAAGGATAGCATTAAAAACCTGTACCTAATTGTCTACTTTATTCACGTAATATATAGGGTGTGTCTGTGTCGATTGAGATAATACAATTTTATTTATACCTAAACGGTGACCGCCTAGTGCGTGGATCTATTTTACTCTTAATAATTTTCAAGACCAAATTAATATGCTTCATGTCTAAATATTCATGACTTTAAATATTTTCAACTATAGAAAGTGTTTGGTTTATGCTGGGAGTATACCAACTAAAATAAATGGTATTCGAAATATTTCAATTTAAAAAAAGTCCACAGATATGGGCTTCTAGAAAAATATCTATTAGTAGGTTATCTTAACTGTTTGGAAAAAACTAACTTTATAAAAGTAAAGTCTAGGGAACATTTTATATGTCTTTAATGAAATTATCTTATAAGTACGGAGTGTTTGTAATTGTTCACTATCACAACCATTTAACAGTTCTAACCGTGTAAACCTAATTTTTTTAAATGGTACCCCCATATATTTTTATTGTATACTTCTGTTCAATTAAAAAGCATACAAGTCTTGATTGCGATTTTTACATTTTTTTAGTTGCGTAAATTTGTCTTACATCTGTTTCCATGTTTGCAAACCAGTTACTAGGAATCATTTACCTCCATTGATTACCTTTATTAATTATTATCAAGATTTGTTTCAAAAAAAGACTTTTGTAAATGAACACAATTTTATATTATCGACAGAAAAAATAAATTGGGATTATTGAACATAAAAAAACTGTAGAGATAAACTATTGCTAGTAGTTAATTCTAGCTCCATCCTTTTTCAACCAACAATGCCAATCTTCTTGTCATGGAGTGAATTAAATTCTGACAAATATTTTCGTTCAAATTCAGATACTCCCATGCTGCTTCAATGTTGTCCCATAACTCTTCTTGATTTCTGGGACGAAAATTCCTTTTATACATTTTTTTTACTTAACCATGCCCATATATTTTCTATGGGAATTATGTCTGGACTATTTGCGGGCCATGGTAAAGTTTCAATATTGTTGTATGTAAACCACTGTTGAATTATTTGAGCCGTATGAACCGGACAGTTATCGTGTTGGTAAATGAAATTGTTTTCGGCTAAATTTGATTTACTGTTGGTAGCATAACATTATCCAAAATCTGACGATAAGTTGGCGAGTTAAACCTCGTACCAATTCTCCAGCAAACCCCAAGCCCGTTACTACTCATCCAAGCCCAAACATTTAGTGAAAACCTTCCTTGCTTGTTAACTCCAGTTATATAATTTTCATCAAATCTGGAGTTTGGTGGTCTATAAACACGCAAATGTCCGTCATTAGAGGATTGGAAGACTTTTTCATCTCGTTCAACTCGTTCCCAAAAGTCAACATTGCGATGCAAGTGATTAAACGCGAAGAGAACTCTAGATTGCTTACATTCAACCGAAAGTAATGCTTTTCTAACACTTGAACAATTTTTTTTTATTCTGAGACTATAATTCATCTACAAACCGTAGGTCTAGAGCCGGGAAAGTTAGTTGCAACTGCAGCAGCAGCGGCATTCAAATGGATGTTCTCTTAAAAAATTAAGCAATACAGCATCTAGTGCGTTATTTGAAATTTTTCTCCTCCCATACCCAACTTTTCGGCTTAAAGTATCTTGTTGTTCCCATCGCTTTTTGACTCTCAATACCGTGCTTGGATTAAATCGGAGATAAACAGCGAGTCTACTTATTGACCAACCATCTTCTAATTTAGTAATAAGGGTAGCCTTTTGGATTTCGCTTAATTGAGCACTTCTGGAAAATCTTGAATATTAACTGAATGGATATTTCGATTGTTGTATGACAGTGACAGTGACATTAAAGTCAAGTTACACAAATAAAATGTAAGTGTATGCATTTTTTTTGCACAGAAGTGTACAGTTGGCGACACGGAATAGTTTCCAGACAAATTGATCAAAGTAGCGTTTTTTTAATTTTTTTAGCATTATAAATCAGACTTTTTAAATCAAAATTTCTTTTAACGACAGTGGTGGAGACAGGCGAAGATCTCATTAGATTACATTTACTTGTCTACTTGACCAACTATCTTCTAGCTGTGCCACAATTGCGCCTTTTTGAGCATTAGTAAGAAAATTTCTACGAGTTTTACTTCAAATACTTTACATAAAATATTGTGACACAAGTATGACTGCTAATAATGCCACTAAGCAGTTATCGAGCCTATGAACATGATTTAATTTACAATGGAAAAAAATGCCTGGAAACTATTCCGTGTCGCCAACTGTACATTGTATAAGAAATTAAGAATTATAATATTCTCTAGTTTTTCAATAAGTATTTGGTCTACCTAAACTTAATACATAGGTACCTTTGTAGATATTTTAATTTTTTTTCTCTGTTAAATATTGCAAATTTCAAATATTGATAACTTTATTTTGTAAATGTAACCCCCTGTACATTTTTATTCTACTTTCTAGAGCAGTAGGTTAATTTTCTAAATTTTCCAAATATTTCTTCAACCTATACTTAATATCTACTTTGGGAAATATTTCAAAAATTCTATTTGTTGAGGAATCGAATGATTTAGCAAAATAATTTACTTCCAAGAGAATTAAAAGTAAAATGACATAGCATAATATTGAAATATGTATATGTTAAAATTATTGGGATTTTTGGACCCCTCCAACAATCTCCCAAAATATAAAATTGCAAAATTCAAGAAAATAACGAGTTTTGCAAGAAAAATATTCCTCCATTGCAAATACTCGTCAAGAATTAATAGCTCTTCAAAAGAAGGTTTCTGAAGAAGAATTGGCCAAGGTATCTTTGAAAATTGAACTTCCCCCAAAGATGATGTAAGAAAAGAAGAAATGCATCAGTTAAAAATGAAATTAGCCACAGAAGAGCACAATGGAAGAATGAAACTTCTTAAATTGAAAAAAAAACATAATAAAAATGAAGCCAAAAACTTTTACAATTTTTTTATTCTTATAGGTTTCTAAAATAATTTTAAAATTCGGCACGATGAAAGTTATTTTTCTCGTCATTAACAATGTCTTCCTCCAATGCTTTTACATTTTCATTTCCAAAAAGCGCCTCGTTATCCTCCATTCTATTATTTCTTGCAATATTGTGTAAGAATGCTGTTGCTACAGTTATATCTTGCACAACCTACTGATATCTTACACTATCTACTGATATCTTACACCTCATTTCTGTCGAAAGACAAGGAAAGCGACGCTTCCAAATTCCGAATGTCCTTTCTACTGTACCTCTAGTTCTAATATGGGCTTCATTGAATAGGTTCTCTACATCATGTTGTGGATTGGCAATGGGTGCTATTAGATAAATTTAAATTCATTTTAATAAAATTGTCTTAAAGGATAAGCATTATCACCTAATAATACACCATGTCCAAATTCATTCCTTTCACATCTTTATATTTGAATTATCAAAAGTATTAGCATCGTGAGAAGAACCTGGCCATCGATCTACAATGTCTCGAATTTTGTAATTTGCGTCACAGATGCACTGAACATTAAGTCAAAAGAAACCTTTTCTGTTTCGAAAAACGTCTGCATTTGGTCCTCTTAAAAATGTAAGTATAAGTAGATTTTTTTAAATTCCTTATAACGAGCAATCAAATTCATTTGTAATCTAGTCATCCACGGATTTGAATCTGTATGTCTTAACTTGCCACCATTTTAGCTTTCAACTGACGTTTTATTTCACGTTTGTAAAGAGTGCAGTTCCATTAACTATAGCAAAATTTACGAGATCTTGCGTGCGCGTCACAAATATTTAATGAGACGTTACATTCTACTGCGTTTACATTACTCAATTTTTTTATTTGTTTTAAAACAAACCCGAACAAAAACAGCACCTTATCGATCGTCGATCATCGTTTTAGAAATATAATGTAAATAAATAAAAAAAAAATAAATAAAAATAATAAATGACGTGCATGCAAGTTCTCGTAAATTTTGACATAGTTAATGGAACTGCACTCTTTACAAACGTGAAATAAAACGTCAGTTGAAAGCTAAAATGGAGGTAAGTTAAGACATACAGATTCAAATCCGTGGATGACTAGATTACCTACAAATTAATTTGATCGCTCGATATTATTAAGAACGCTACATTAATGAAAGCATACTTTTTTATATGTGGTGCAATCTATAGCGCCAATCACTTTGGGAAAACGAGCAATTTCCACAAATTTTCTTTGACAGTTGATTCTTTCTTGTTGTGTCGAAGGCATATAAATGAATTGTTGCCTCAACTTTGCTAGTTGAGTAGTAATTTTTACGGCAGTTGTTTTGTGGATATATTTCCAAAATCTCCCACCGACACATAAAATCCACCAATGAATGACATAATATCTAAGGATCAATAAAAACTGTTGCAGAGGTGGTATCGGATTATTTCTGGAAAACATTATTTTAATTATTATTAGGTAACGTGTGATTCTTGAAATTTCCATTCTAGGTAAGCCTTGGAATTTGAACGTATGCGACGAATTGATTCATCTGTTGCTGTCAGTTTCAAACGACAACCAGAAAACCTAACCTTTTTTGAGATTTAAAGAAATGAGGTGTAATCAAAGACATGATTTTTTTTTCCACCGCCAACTCAGAATGGAAATTTAATGAATCACACGTTACCTATTAATTTATTATTGCCTTCGTTATTGCGCATATCAGCTATCTCTCAAAATTGAAAACCTTAATTGATCGGAGAATCCAAAAATTTAAGTACCTCTACAGTGTTGTACTTAAAATAACAAAGTTGGTATGCGTCCACTGAAAACCGAACATTCTGTAGAGTGGAAAACATTTTCAAGTTATGCATATTTAACAATGAAGCGTATATTTTGTCTCTTTTTGTAAGAATTAATAGAATTAACAGAAAAAAGATATGGAAGACCTAGCCACTAGGTGTATAGGGTGACAAAACATCAAGTTTGTACCTACCTATATCGATTTTATTAAAATTTGTGTTTCTTGTTTGTCAAACACTCTGCTAAGGAGTAATCGGACATTAAATATGACCCTTAGAGAATGGAAGATTTTGGCAATGTATACACCACGCATTAAATGGTTATATTTTGAAATGATTATCATTTAGTTTTCCGTTTCGCTTTAGCATTAGCGCATTGGTGAAGACGCAGCATCTCTCTGAAATTTTGTGACTATTAAGTTTTTTTATACATAGAGACCCGAAGACGCGATTTTAAGACATGTTTAGTGATCCGTGGTACCTCACAATAATCTATAGGTAAAGCTCTTTTTATTTTCTTATAAGAAGTAATAAGTGATTTTTTTCGACTTCACGATTTTGATGAATTTATTACGAAAAACGACTTATTGGAATTGATCCAAAGTTTATATTTAAGAGTTTGCACAAAATTGTGGGTCACACATTAAATCTTTTTTTATCTAGTACCGTCTCAATTGATAGATATACTTATTACTTGATGAAGACATTTTTAGGTTTTTTAAGATTATCTTGAAATGGAAACCATTAAGGAGATTTTTTATTCTTTAACATATTTTTAAAATTCAGTTTTGTAGACCTGAAAACTTTTTGATACAATTATAAGTTGAATTTTATTCTGATGCTTTTTCGGTACAAAGTAATATTGCTGAATCGATTCCGAATATTTCCGAATTAAAAGGAAGGCACCCGACCTCAAATATTAATTCAATCAAACGGCATTAATATTAATAAAATAACGGATGTGTGGACAGTATGATTATTGGTTACACCTTCAGTACTTTCGGAAAATCATAATAATTAAATCCGTATCATGTAAGAAAGTCACGTGTTGGATACATCAGATAATTTAATATATCTTACTTTATTTTCAATACCTACATAATTTATATTAACTAGGATTACAGAAAACATGAAAGAAGAATTTTTTCTACTACTTTCTGGACACTCGTTATTTCCGTAAGCGTAGATTTGCGGACCTATGTTTATTAAGACTTTTCGACCTATTCCGATCCATATTACATACCCTTAAAAACTTTTACCATTTTTTTGAACACCCTGTATAATACTGATAGGGCACATAGAACAGACGTTAGATCAGAGATGGAAATGATGTTTTACTTTTGTTTTTTTTTAATTAATTTCATTTTTAATGTTGGTTAAAAGTGAAACAATGGGTGGTATGCATAAAACGTAGTACATGCTAATGCTTCAAGTATCTACTTCGCTCTTGGAGTTTCTATTACACCAACGAAGCATTTACTGCTCTCAGTAGTATTTACTACTATATACGATATACATACATAGGATCTACTAAAAATCTGACGCTCAGTAGTATCTACTTCAGTTTAGGTGACGTTGGTGTATGAGAAACTTCGGGTACTGCTAATTACGAGTTTAAAGCCGAAGAAATGGCAGCTTTTATGAATGTGGATCCTAAAAAAGTGTATAATCAGAGAAGAAGATACAATGATCATTTATATCGTAAATTATTTAGGTAATTACTATAAATTATCATATGGTATATGATACTTTCCTAATTTGGTATTTAAGGTTCAACAAGGAAAATGGCTGACAGATTACCTTCTTGATGATGACATAGAAACAAGAGGTAGAGCCTTGTCACCTACGCCGAAAATGGAAGTCTTTTTAAGAACCTTAGGTACATTTAGTG
The DNA here is from genome assembly GCA_963942485.1 of Pediacus dermestoides. Lineage (NCBI taxonomy): Eukaryota > Metazoa > Arthropoda > Insecta > Coleoptera > Cucujidae > Pediacus > Pediacus dermestoides. Next base: position 32,023,254 of record OZ012625.1, on the reverse strand, counting down.
AGGCATTTGTGATATAGATATGTATAGAAAATGTACATGTTTTTTTACAGGTGGAGATCCTGGATTTCAGCAAGGAGTTGGTGTTGATATTGGTGTGAATCAAAATAGTTTCCAGAACCCTGGTATCAGTATACGAGGTGATTGAATCGAAGAAAAATAGCTGAATTCAATTTCTAACGCGCTTTTCTGTGACAAATGGTGAAGCGATAGTAGATACTTCACTTTATAAGTACGTACCTACTCCTGTTTCGCTATGCACTGTAGTATGTTCTTCTCAAGTGGAGTATCTACTATCGCTTCACCATTTGTCACAGAAAAGCGCGTTAGAAATTGAATTCAGCTATTTTTCTTCGATTCAATCACCTCGTATACTGATACCAGGGTTCTGGAAACTACTTTGATTCAAAAAAATGTAGTTGGCCTTGAAAATCGGAGATAAAGAAATGTTTACAAGCGACATGAGACACTACTTGCAATTTCTTCATTGCAACAGCTCAATATTCTACAGGGGGTTTATAATTTAAGGTGGCATACAGAAAAAAATCAAAACGGCATAACTCATTTTTTTCAAATGGAACACCCCTCAATACAAATTTGGATTCTTCATTCAATTTCAAGGTAATTTTGTAAAATAAACTTTATATTCAACTCTCGCCGTTTTTGTGAAATTTCGTTCTTTTTTTGGTAATATTGAAAATTATGCCAAACAATTCGATTATTGGAACAAGCAATCTATGTTGTCAGTAAAGCATCTTAAACAATTGTTTATGAACCTGTCACTTTAAAATTCATCGCTACATTGAATAAATAAAAACTATGGATAACAATAACCAATATTTGTCTCAAGTGATATTTTTAATTTATTTTGTATTCACGGTGAGTGCAACAAAAAAACGGCGAGAGCTGGATATAAAGTTTGTTTAACAAAATTACCTTGAAATTGAATGAAGAATCCAAATTTGTATTGATATACAGGCACCTAAATTATAAACCCCCTGTAGAATATTGAGCCGTTGCAATGAAGAAATTGCAAGTAGTACACTTTTGTGAACATCTTGCCAAAACCGCATTTCAATTTGAATATTAGAAGGCTAGAAAATAAAATTTGAAAGTTAGTCCATTTTTGCACATTTTTTAAAAAATCATCCTGTAAATTATTAAACGAAATGCTTTAGAGAAAAATTGTTTTAACAAAATGTTATTATAATTGAATGTAGAATTTAAAAATGTGGTAATATACAGGGTGTTCCATTTAAAAAAACGAAGTTAGGGTCTACTTCCGGTATAACCGGAAGTCGTAGAAACTTGGAAATTTTCAAATAAAGAGATCATATGCTATTTAGGCTATAACCCAATTTTCAGAAAAAAATATTAACTAGGTACATCTTTTAAAACGTCTAACCAACAGTTAATAACCCTGTATATCAAAGCGTTCTTTTTAAAGTCCGTTCAAGTTGTTTGTTACATTTTAGTAGAGCGGAGAGTCGGAATTTTTTCTTTCAAATACCTACCTATCTACTCTAAGTAATAATCTCGGTTATAGCATTAAAATGTCCAGAAAAAGTTAAATTATGAGGAATTTTTCCCAATGAATTTTTAGTCTAAACTTGGGCTTCGAATATATTTTTGGACATGTCAGACACCTTCAATATGATTCTTTAAAAAATGACAGGTACTTGTATTTAAAATAAGAAAACTGGTGTTCCTCCCAAATTTCAAAATAATGGTGTAATAGAAAACATTTTGATTTTCTTAATTTGCACTATACTTAATTCAAGCTTAAATTATTTTTAGTAGGTAGCTCGTTATGGTCTCTATTTCTGTCAGTCTCAAGTATGACGAGCTATATACTGAAAAAAGTGCTGCTATGTAATCGAAATTAATTTTGTAGATGCAAATAGAATCAAATACTTATATGCTGCTTTCATCGAAATTAACTAACAAGGCAGGAAATCAAATGAAACCATCCTGCATGATGTCTTCGGTTCCAGTGCTCTTCACAGAACTAAATGAATCGAGGAGGCAACTGGAGGCTGAAAGGAAGGTCTGTTCTTGGGGTTAGAATGCTTTCGTTCCACATATTTGATATCAGGCTTTTATGCTTTAAAAACCAGAACCATTTATAAAAGCTTCGGAAAATTACTTGTCGACACTGCTTCGAAACTGGTGTTAATAGGGTTCATGTTATACCTTTGAGAAGTTCAATAGGCATTCCAAACCCACTTTAAAAAATTAAGTCTTGGGATAATTTTATCACGTTTGGCGTTTCAGTTTCAAAAGTTTAATCTTCAATTTTATGGTTATCTTCAGAAACAATGTTTGTTGCTATTAAAGCAACACAGTATATTCTCTTTTCTTTTTTTATTGGTATAATTTGAAAATAAAATAACAGTATTGTATTTAAACTTTTATGGAAAAAAATTATATTATGATTCTTAAGAAATATAATATTAATAAGCTAGCAGGTCACATTTTAATTAAAATTAACAATTTATAATAATTATTTAATAAAGACAAACAGTAGGAAAACTAAAGATGCCTAAAATTTCAGAGGGTAGTCCCATTTGTGTTATCCAGATCATTCACTCTATTATCTCTCAGAGCTAAGTGACCGGAGACATATCATTCTTCTTTCATACAGTAATCCTAAGGAATGAAATTCTGTAAATTACATATTAAAAACTAGTGTAACATTAACATTCACATAGATTTGGTGTTGGTTTTTAGAGTTAAAAATTGACTTAATCTAATATTTATATTCTAACTACATAACATTAATAATACATAATGCAACAAACAAAAAATTATGTAAATAATAACTAAGTAGTGTTAGAGCAAAAATGTAGACTATAAACAAGTTATTTTGGAAACTGATAATTTTTTGAAACAAATAGTTATTGTGGTTGTAAATAAATTTTGAAAGTCTCAATTTTATATTGTTATAATACAAATGGTAACATTTTCATTTATTACTACTAGATTAAAAATATAATACTTGTGATATAATTTAATTAAAACTAATTCAAAGAACTACATCTAAATATTGTTTTATAGTGGACTTGTGTCCTAAAGCTGTATGAACAATAAGAAAATAAATATTAACAATTTTGTACTAGACATAAATAGATAAAAAGAATAAAATACAATAATTTTTACATAGCTAAAAACAGAATAAAAAAAATATCTTTAAATATATAGTTTTTTGTATTATGTATAATAATTTATGTACAGTTAACTTTTCTTTTACTTTTCGAAATTTATTGTCAAAACTTTGTTAAAAATCATTGTAGCCTATTGTCTTTTAACATTTTTAAAAAACCATTCAGTAAACCTTCGCAACTCTTGAATGGCCGAATCAGCTGTAGCCTTTAATTTTATGTTTTCCTCTTCTAAACGTCTCACTTCGTTTTCCAAGGACAGAATCTTGCGTGACTCCTGCGTTACTTTGGACTCTAATTCTGCCACATGGCTCTGCAATTCTGGCACACTGGTACTCGAACTTAATCTGGACGAACAAAAAATTAGTGTATTACAGTTAATCAATTAATTGTTAAATTGAAAATGCTGTGAATAACCATGCTTTTTGTTTTTTATTTTATTTACATTTTTTACTTCTTGTTAGATTAATCACGACATTGACTATAACAACAACATTTGTCTACTTACGAAGATGTAATTGACGCATCTATGGGTGCTTCATCATCCCAATGCCCGTGATTTCTAACACCGTCATTGGAATTACCTGCCTCGGAAGCCACCCCAACTTGCGCCGCTATAACTCTACTCGCAGTGTCCACAAGACTGGACCAATCCCTGTCTTCCGGCAGTGGAAAATCCTCAGTAAAAACCAAACCTTTTGTTTTACTTGGACTAGAAATCTTCATATTCATTATATCGTCCTTGGAGCTTTTAAACTCATTGGGAAGAGGACTCGAAGTGGTGCTTGCATTAGAAATCACGGTAGCAGGTCTTGCCATAGTCAAAATAACCTCCGGTTGTGTTTTGTGCACTGACAAAGTATTACTCAAATTTTCCCTAGAGAGACTTTTGATTTCTTTGTTGAGTTTTGGCTCAGATGCTGCTTCAATATTGTCTGGATTTATCAAACGAAGTAGTTCCTCTTGGAAATTACTTGATGATAGGTTAGCACTGTTTCTATTGGAGGATCTTGGGGTAACCCCCGGTCTAAGTTTGGCTTCCCCATTCAAAGACCGTGGACTTTGGTTGCGTGAATAGTGTCTCATAAGGTTTTTATCTGCTTTTCGCGAACGTGGTGAAACGTTTCCGCTTCCATTCGACAGTTCATCCTCACTTCCAATCAAATTTATCCTATCGCTTATGGAACTATCAGTTGAAATACTATCGTGTAATCTGTTTATTCTAGAAAATTCACTGCTTATATGCGGGATCGCGGAATATTCAGCCACTTTTGGAGACCGGACAATAAAATCGTTCTCCTGTCGGAGCTGCTGCTTCGTAATATTATTTTTCTCCATTTTGAAGCAAAGATCCAAATCGCTACCATCATTATGTACTGCAGCACTTAAGGGTTGTGAAAAATTCACATGTTGCAAAGGCAGTGAATTGCTCATTTGAATTTTGTGGTGTATTGGTTGGACGGTATAGTGGTTGTGCACAAGTTGCAATTGGTGTGAATTGTTGCGCTTTGGTGTGGATGGAAATGTATTGTTGATATGGTTCGAGCGTGACCCATGATGGTTTTGTTTCCCTGGTGGAGCGTCGAGTTCTTGCAAAATATCGAACCATTTATCTTCACTGGAATGCCCACTCGATGAACTGGTCAAAGTTCCCTAAAATAATTATAGGATTAGTACACTGTTAGTAGCAATACTAATGTCGTTACCGAAAAGAATATCTTCGAAGGTAACCATTCGTTGAGTGAATCTTTAAACTGATATAAAAATAAAGTAAACACATTCGCTGTCAAGTTTCTAACACATAAAAGACTTGGTTTAGTTAGTGGTAGTGGTAGGTTTATAATCGTACATTTACTATATTCTAATATGCTCTCAGTCTAGGAATTCAACAAACAAGAAAATGTACATGCTTAAGATCCTATTTTAAAATGTATAGTACTAAAAATGTACTCTTTACATTATGATTGTGATAAAACTTTATAGCAAACTATTTTTGCCTTTATAGTCCAAGAGGCGGCTGCAAAAAGTTAGTCGTCATAAGGTGGACGAACGGGAAAAATAGGAATGATAGTTTAGACCTTTATTAAGAAGGAACGCTAAGGTTGCCTGCGAAAATCCTGCCGAAACAAGGTTAAAAAAATAATTAATTAAATAAATAATTTCAAAGATTATCATTGTGGTGGACAAAAAGGAGTCACCACATTGTAGGGGAGAGCTAAACGAACAAAAATAAATAGGGTTGCCTACACCCACCCTGTCGGAATACCCCGACAGCCCCGCTTAAGGGGATGTTTTTTATTAAAAACTGACGTCATAAGGCGGAAGCATAAATGAAGTGTACTTTTAGACACACTTGATCTAAATTTATGTCACTTTTTAAATTTAATTGACAACTTCACAATACCCAAACATTTTTCGACAAATTTCTAAAATTTAAACTCAATTTACACAAATTGCGTGGTTTGACAGGAGAAACATGCTGGTTCAAATTGTTATCCTTAATAAATAATCGAAATACATGAATGATAGTGTAGATCGGGAGCTGAATGGAATTGAGTATGCATAATATGAGGACCGCATTTTATCAATTGATATAAGCTCATAACAGCTCAAAGATTAATATTTTGGATGTTGCCGCTCCATCATATGGTCCAATTTTTTTTCGCGCCCCTTTTATATTTTTATATACAGGGTGGTAAAAGTTAAATTATTTTAACTTTGGGAGGTGATAGAGCATCAAAAAATCAGGAGACTTTAATGAAGAAACTTTACTCAAAAATGTTTTATAACAAAGATATAAGGTGTCAAAGTATAGGATAAGAACTCGTTTTGTTACCATAACTTCTAAACCACTCGATCGATTTTCATTAAATTTCGTACACAGAGTAATGTAGTACATTTCTAAGTAATGATGGGGTTTATTTATAAAAAAAAGTCCAGTGGCGTAGATACTGGGGGACTGCTCTACTTTTCCCCTCCAATCTTCGACACCACTGGACATATTGCGAAGAAATTTGAATCTGCTGCTCTTATATTAGTCATCCACGATTGAGATTTTGGTTTCTTAACTAAGTCTCCTGTTGTATCACAAAACAAACAAGTTAACTCGTTCGGTCTTTTCTTTTTCAAATTGGACACTTGAAACGACATTTTTTCACGTTTTTTTGAATAAAACACTTTTAGGTACTCAAATACCAAAAAAACATTGACATATAACAGGTACATAGGTACAGCGAATTTTTGGAAATTTTGGCGCCCTTTATCTTTTTGGGAACTAATTACAGAGAGTTCAGCGTAAGACAAAAAATGTTGCAAATTTTGAGCTATACAATTTTTGTCTTTACACTTTTTACCTCCGACCAACAGAACATAAGGCAAATCCAAAAATCGATCCAAAAATTTTTCTAGATGGCGGGGATTCCGAAACAGGTGGGGATACGCCAACTTGAGATTTTACCTTTCGGACCATCAGAAACAACATATTAAAAATTCAGCTTACCCGCAAGTTTTGGAATCTCAAATATCTGATTGACTGTAATAATAGTGATAACATAATAAGAGGGCGAGGGAATTGAAATGGACCATGCCGGCAACATGATTTTTTTCATTATTTAGGGTCTCAGATATAAGAATCCGAGCATAGTTGCCGGTCCTCATATTATGCATACTCAAGTACCTTTGGCGCCTGCACTAGTGATCTAAAACGTGATTCCAGTCTATGAAGTTTGTTGAAATTGTAAATTAATTATTTGTTTTAACCCTGTTTTGTCCGGATTTTCGCAGGCAACCTTAGCGTTCCTTCTTAATAAAGGTCTAAACTATCATTCCTATTTTTCCCGTTCGTCCACGTTATGACGACTAACTTTTTGCAGCCGCCTCTTCTACTATTACGATTTAACAATATTTGTTTTTAATTTCTAACATGCTTTTTTACTTTTTCGTCTTCTAAAACGAACACACGGGAGTTTCAGCGCATTCCATCGCTATTAATCTTGAAGGGGATAATTTTATTGAACCCCAAAGTAATTTTTGAGTAATTTTGAGGTACAATTTTATGTATTGTTGTTTGTAATCTGGGTGATAATAATAATAATTGGATATTGAAAATAATAAATGACTCGCAGAGTTCCATGACTAAAAATATACAAGGGTTCAGTTATGAATGCCAGGAAATTCAGGAGTCAATTCTACCTACACCCAGAAATACTGAAAATGTTTATTTAGGCAGGGGTTCAGAGTAATATTTCAAACGGTAATTGTTTTACTCTCAAAAGATTTACCCAGATGTAGAGGTTGAGGTTGTTATTTGAACTAAAGGCGAATTGCGCATCTGTTTAAAAATATAAAAACCAGAATAACTAAGCATTCAATTGGTAAATTTGATCTTTTTTAAAGAAGACAATTGGTTTAACTTTGCACAGTTTTCATTATCTAAAATCTATATTGGGCTTGAACGGTAAGAAAACCAACCATAACATTTAAAACTAATGTCCGTGAAATTTTATATCTGCTCGTACATTTTTTCCTTCCGAACATGGAAGTATTTATTACATTACATATACGAACAATCATCATGCATAGCAAAGCATGAACGTCTAAAATATCATGAGCTCACATAACGATGTAGAACATTCTGTAATTTTCTGCTTTAAATCTTAGTAAATTTTTGTGTAAAATAATTTGGTCCTTGACTTTAGCTTTAAATGAACGATTACAACCTTCTAAAAATATTGCAAACATAAACAAAAGCTCGTAACAGCCATTCCAAAAAAAAAGTAAAACTACTGTTGCATAAAACACACTAACTTTGAAATTAAAGTGATGTTAACACACCGTAACATTTTTATAATACCTAATAACTACAACAAAATAGACACAGAGAAAATAATCAGAACAGCTGAGTTGTCCTATATTGCTAACTGTTACTTACAAGATCTCCGATTCTTATTCAGCTAGATAAAACATACTTCATGTAGAACAAAACTGGCATAATTTCAATAGTAAATTTTTTAAACTCACCTCTGTATTAGTTGGAAATCGACAGTCTTGTCCATGAAACGATTTACTACTGCTACCCGTACCATATCCGGAACTATTACTCGACCTTGGTGGTGAAAAACTCCTCTCGTATATCCTTCGGTGGTTTCCCGACACAGCTTGCTGTATCTGTGGCGCCCTCCGACCCTTGTTCTCATCATTAGCCAAATTCTCATAATCGCCCTCGTAATGCGTCTCATTGTACTTGCAATTTTGCAGGGTACAACCTTTTCTGGGCGAGCCATCCAACAATGGAGGTATCACAGTCAATATAACAGTCGAAGACGTTTTTAGTAAATCTACCATTTGGTCGTAGGTCAAGGTAGCAACAGCCACCTTGCAAATTTCAACTAGGCGGGAATTTTGGCGCAAACCAGCTTCCCAGGCTTGTCCTGAGATTTCTACTAGCGTCACAATACCATCTGGTTGGACGTGGAAGCCCAATTGCCCCATTATATTACGGTTAATAGACAGCTCTTGTCCGACTGTTCCGAAGGTCACAGCTTTCAGCCTGTCCATGATTTCCATTAGTTCATCGCGATCTGCGTGAGTGTCTCGCATATGAAAGGTCATGCATTCGCCTTGATGGTGGTATATTCTTAAGCTGTTGCTTTGAGGGGACCAACCCAAAATTGATTTAGTTGGTGTCACAAAGACTATTTGCTTTGAGTGCTCTTCGATTAGGACGAAGGTGTCCGTAGATATTCCAAGGAAACAATCGATTTGTTGGCCTTGACCACTGTCATCCAACAGTACTTGCCATAGTATGGCTCCTCTTTGGCATATGTCCGGTATGAAGCGCAATCGGATTTTATCTTTCTTTTTGCTGCTAAATATCGCTGTAAAATGAAAAAAATATATTGAACGACATTTACTCATTGCTACATCAGTACATATCAGAAGCTATTTTTATTTGCTTAAGAGTCAGCGCTGGGACTACGTTCACATAAAAGTCGAACGCCAACTTCGCTTCGTATACTTTGTTTCTGTCTTACAAAACACTTGAAAATATGTAAGACAGAGACAAAATATACGAAAGGAAGTTGGCGTTCGACTATTTGCTTCAACGTAGTCTCAACCCACAAATAGTTAACAAAAAAATCACTATATTTTTACAAAATTCATAGAGATGCGCAAAAATAATGAGGAAGAATATTTTTTTAAGGATGAACTTTTGGATGTACGTTATAGTTGGACTGAATCAATCTTTTTTGATCCAGTTTTTTGAACAGACCTTCAGAGTTTCAGTAGTTGCATATGCACAAAAAAAAGTTACCTACTACAAAAGCCTAAAAATACGATTTGTAAGTATAAAAGCTTCAAAAAAATTTGAGCTTCTCTTCTTGTCTTTAATGTGTCTGAAGAGTAACTACTCTTCCTTTTATACGTTATTATATTGTATTTCTATTTTGAATACAAATCAGCCAATGAAAAAGTTACAATATGTACTTATACAGGGATATTCATGCGCAGTTGGGCCAAGCCGGCGACCAACATGCGACAGCGTGCTAGCTAGTGTGTGCCCTACCATATCGCCGGTCTCGCTTGCTGCCGCTCTCTATCTAAATCTGGCTAATTTGTACAGTATCTTGGGGGTATTATATTTCTACAAAATATGCACCGTACTGTTTAAAATATATTATAAAAAAGTTTCATAATACAAAATTGTATAAGTTCAAGCCTTCCTATGAAAATTTCCGATAGTGAAGTAAGCTACTTACCGTTGAATTGTGGGTAATGGTATTTTTTAAGTGCTACCAAGTTTACTGCGAAGTTTTATGTTTTATGAATAACAGTTCTATTGCAATACAATGACCATTACATTATAATTATTAGATAAGTTTATCGGTCTCCATGTTTGTGCATAAAGATATTAGTGAATCCAGATATTCATTCACAACTCTGAAGGAAACTTTATTCAGCATAAAATTTAGATAAGACATTTGGTAGAATGACTCCCAAAATCAAGGTATTCGCAGAAAGATTACGATTAAAAACAGGATTGTGATAATTTTATTTGGCACATAAATGTGTTGTTTCCTGTTATTGTCTTTGTGTAATGATCTTTTTCTGGGTAGATAAGTTGTATTATGACTTGTAATTAGGGCGCGGATGTGAATGAGCAAGTTACTTGATTGAGAGTCAGATCCGTACTCGTTCAATTTGGCAACGTTGGCAATTGGTACCAAATAAGAAAGTAAAAAGCAATTATTTAAGAATCTACATACTTGTAGGCAGTTTATAATAATATTACTATCGTAGTTCAATTTCATGATTTGTTTCAAATAAACAATTTCCATTTTATGATAGGAGTATACAGGGTGTCCCAAAATTAGCCTGCCAAAATGTACCAATGTATTCAATAAAATAATTATTTTTCTGATTGAAAACGGGCGCAAGTAAACAGTAAAGCTCCATTAACATTAATATCGAATTTACTTTTGTGTAGGCAAATCAGCGTCAAGAACTCTAAAATTAGGTATATGGCAATTATACAAGTAAATATACAGGGTGTCCCAAAATTAACCTGCCAAAATGTACCAGCTGATTCTACGTTCAAAAATAATCCAAAAAGTTCTAATAAACATAGGTTGAAAAATGCTTCCTAAGGAGGCTACAGCCCCCCGAAAGGGGGACCCCAACGAGGAGTTTTCTGTAATATCTTTGCAACTGTTTGAGGTAGATTCATGAAATTTGGTGAGTTTGAAGCTTTTATAATTTGTCACATATTTTTTTCCCCATTTTCAGAAATCTTGTCAGGGGCGTCACATACAGGGTGAGTGCTGGGTATATTATGCCCCATATTTTTTGTGTGGATAATTTTAAATTTTTTTACATCAAATTTTGAAACTCGGTTTATTTTTACACAAAGAAGGTAGTCTAATCGACCTTTGATTTTGAACTGTTTTCGAGTAAAATCGTTTTAAAAAAATAACGTCCATAAAAAATACACTAATAAAAATAATCACAAAACTAAAATTTATCAAAAGTAGACAATAGATTAAAATTTATAGGTATTTATTACTTCGTTTAGCATTTCTTCGTCAAATATTAATAATAAAACAAAATATCAAAATCAATTTTTTTTTCAATTTTGTGATTATTTTTATTAGTGTAGTTTTTATGGACGTGACTTCTTCAAAATTATTTTACTCGAAAACGGTTCAAGATTCAAAGGTCCACTGAGACGACCTTTTTTGTGTAAAAATAAACCAAGTTCCATAATTTGATATAAAAAATTTAAAAATTATCCACACAAAAAATTTGGGGCATAATTTACAAAGCACCCACCCTGTATGTGACGCCCCTGGCAAAATTTCTGACAATTGGAAAAAGAAATATGTGGCAAATTATAAAAGCTTCAAAGTCACCAAATTTCATGAATCTACCTCAAATAGTTGCAGAAATATTACAGAAAAGTCTTCTTTGGGGCCCCCTTTCGGGGGCTGTAGCTCCCTTAAGAAGCGTTTTCAGCCTATATTTATTAAAACTTTTTACATTATTTTTGAACGTAGAATCAGCTGGTACATTTTGGCAGGTTAATTTTGGGACACCCTGTATATTTAGTTGTATAATTGCCATATACCTAATTTTAGAGTTCTTGACGCTGATTTGCCTACACAAAAGTAAATTCGATATTAATGTTAATGGAGCTTTACTGTTTACTTGCGCCCGTTTTCAATCAGAAAAATAATTATTTTATTGAATATTACAATGAATAATAATTAGTTCGATTTTGGTGTACGACATTAAGACAAAGTTTTTTAAACTTTTGATACATAAAGCTCCTACACTGGACTCTTTTACGTAAGGCACAACATAGGAGGCGCTACCAGTGCTAGTACTGTAGAGTCTGGACCAAATTAAGAACTCTATAGTACAGTTCCGATTCGATTTAGGGTCATAAATCGGGCGTTTCGTTGATATGATTTAATACTTTATATCGCAGTCATTTAAAAAAATTGGTAAAAAACTCTTGTACGATAGGGACTTTATATAGGTATAGTTTAAGTTCCTGGAAAAGAAAGTTGTGCTGCGACACTTGGAAAAAGGGAACCGAAATTCAATTTTACACATTTACTTCGAAAATGATACGTTCCATAAAAAACATCTTTAACCAAAAATATTTGCCATCAAATTCTCTACATTTTTGTCTACTTTGTTAAAAGATTTATTTACCTACACGTCCCTTGTAAGAAATATTAGAAATATTTTAACTGTGAAATTTTTTAATAAAATGACTACGCTATATTGATAGCATAGATACAATGAACTGTTTTCGATTTTGAATGTTTGATACAGAAATGAAATCCAAAATACTTAAAAACCTTACAGTAAAAGTTTGTTGCAAATAACGCTTAAACTGTTACCACTCAATATGGCATTGTCAGTGGCCAAAAGAGTCAGTAGAAGACCTTAGTAACACTTTTCTATAAACTCCCCCATCATTAATTACTAATTTTTAAACAGGAATCCTAAACTAATAAAAATATCTTCTAATATTCATTTTTTAACAAAATCTCTTATATCTAGTCGCGGAATTTCGCCATCCTCATGACCTAATAACACAAGATTTTCGTTAAGGGATCTGAGCAAAATGACAATAATAAAATAGTAAACCTTGTAAAATTGTATTTTGTGGTGAAATTGTGACAGAAGAATTCTAAACAACGCAGTCATAAGAATGGCGAAATCATCCCTTTAATTATGTATAATATCCATACTGAAAAAGCTACTGATATGTACCATTAGTTGCACGATTTTTTTCAAATTTGATTCTTTATTTTTATTTTTTAAATAATTAGCACCAGCCTAAAATATCACAAATCATTTCTAAAAACCAAACTCACAAAATTTTTGTCCAGTTTCCACAGGCGTTGACGTCGAATAATTCATCACCAAATCCTTCAAATACTCCTGCCTAGTCCTCGTCGCCATCGTCACAAACTTCTCCGACCGATGCGCCGCATTCTCAGCATTAACCACCTTCGCCAAAAGCAACTCTGCAAACGCCTTCCCTTTCGGAAACACCGCACCCTCTTTAATTGGCGGTCCAAACACTTCCACTTCCTTCGAACGACTAACTGCTATCTTATAGTGCGTGTTCTCCGTGCAGGGATTTATAGCATTTACAACAATAAAAACATGCTGAAATTGAGATCGGATTCCCTTTGGGGTGAACGGTAACGCACCGGGTTCCTGGAAGACGATTGTTACAATATCATTGCCGATATGTCTTTTGCGAAGTAGCTGCTGACGGTTGTTGGGGGTGAACGGGAGCATAGTGGACACGTGAAACATTATTTCACACTCTTGGTACTGAGCGTATATCGAATACAGTCCTGTGGAATCGGCTGTAATTAAAACAGAACAAAAACCTTTACACAGAGTTTCTAATGTTAAAAGGAAAAGGATGTAATTAAAAATGGTTACAAATAAAGTTAATTATGATGTGAATATAAATTTGAAGCTACTAGTTGGTTATTCATACGGACAGGATATAACAGCTAGGTGTTTTAGCCTGTAGCTAACAGGCTAAAGGCTAGTTTACACGATTCAATGTAAAATGTGTTGAAATGGAACAGTACACTGATTAGAATAAACAAGCCTTAAATTAAAATAAAGTGCAGGCGGATATCTTACATTTATTGTCCAAGCCCGCCTTGTACTTGTCAAACCCATTTAATCTAACAGTCTTTCCAATGGTATCTAAAAACTCCTTAAAAGCCGGTCCCGCTTCCTCATTATTATACATTTCCTCTTCGGACGATTGTCCAGCTTTACAGTACATTATCCCAACTTTATAATGGTTGGTAAGTCCTTGTTCATCAAGTTTAAGTATCTGATCAACAGTTTGTTGTGTCTGTACGCCCAGTCTCAAACAATTAAGTTGAATTTCCGGTGCCACGTACTCGAGCACCTCTTTGATATTGAGTGTTTTGGCATTATTGGACGCCTTAATGTTGGGTATGGCGTCTTCCAGGACGGCGCCCCTTAACGTTTGTAGCTCCGATGTCCGAATGACAAGGCGATATTGATATTGCATCATTGACGTGTTTAACTGACTCTCAGGAGGATGTATCACTTTTTCTCGCCGGATCGATATCGCCACTGGACCGAGTTGTTCATCCATGCCAAACCAGTTTTGATGCTCTGAAAGGAAATGTGTAACGGATACGTAAAAAGACATTGACATTGATACTCTGTCCAGTAAAAGTTATTTTCGAATTTATCAAAGCGTGGCATTGCACGAGTTTTACATAAAAGGATATTATTTGCAGTTATTTAAGGAGCGTATGTGATGAGAAAGTGGGGAGGAAGCCCTAAAATTGTCGTGTTCATTTCTTGTTTTGATTGTTATATTTACGCTGTGTTTATTTAGGGGACTAACTTTTCCTAATATGTGCACAAGACAAATCTGTAATATTGTCTAACATCATTTTTGGAGAGTGAATATTACTCCTACTATGGAATTCGTAAAAATCTTATAAAATAAAAACGACACTACAGCAATTTTCGAAACTTATTCAGTGCCAACAATTGGACAACTGATTTCTAACTGTCCGTAGATTTAAAAAAAGTTAATTCTTACATGGATCTGCAGATGAGACTCAAATGTGCAAGTAAGCAAACTAAGCGTTGCTGAGGCACTATAAAAAGATTTTAACTTTAAATACTTGCTCTGATAAAATTCAAAAACACAATTTTCCTCTGCCTATCATACAAATTTTTTGATATTTTATTTAAATTACAAAATGTGATTCATAGATGTCGAATTAAAATATGGTAGAATTATTTTCAGTTCACACGCACGTGATACTCTCGGTCACTCAAAAGATGCAATCGAAAAGTACAGACAGTGTGAATGGTAATACCTGGCAACTTTTTCGACTGAGTAAAGACATGAAAAGTTAGACGATATGTAGAAATAGGTTTGACAGGAATTATTATTTGCCATTGAATAAAATCAAATATTTCTTGATATGGCCCTAATCCCCTAATACTCTTGTTTAAATCTACGAAAGTGACTTTTTCAGAAGTTTCCATAGAATTCCATTTTTTTGAAGTTTGAAAGAGTTTAATAAAAATAAATCTTAATTTTTAACTCTTAGGGCCGGTTGTATAAAACTTTAATCGCGGTGTTAAATTTTTATCCTTCAAAATATCTATAGTGACAATTGTAATCAACAATCGTTTCTATGGCAGTTTATCCTTTTTGGAGGATTATCTCGCGATTAAATTTTTATACAACCGGCCCTTAGGGCCGGTTGTATAAGCAGTTAAAAAAGGAGTTCTACTTAATTTTATAATATTCTAATGTTTTTTTCAAGACTCAAAAGTATGTATATCTGAAAATTATCTCTTTAAGCAGAGCTTTAAGCTAATTCCGGTTTTGTAAAACCATAAAGCTACTTTTTATAATGAAGCAAATTTGAACCATAAGCAAGGTAATCGAAAAAACTTTTGGGCCTCTGAATTGAAACAAAACTAAAATGTTTTATCAATTTTCTCTATACCTACCAAATTTCTACTTTTTCCGGGAGACAAGAAAAAATATTCAGAAAAATTTGTGTACACACACACAGGACATGTAATTTTCATGACTTCCAAGGAACCTCTCCATTGATTTGCAAAAAATTGCAAAATAAGTGTAGGTATACACAAATTTTTCGGGAAAGTTTCTTCTCGGGATTATCGCTTAGAATTCAGTCTCGAATAGTTTTAAAAACTCAATGTGGCATTTCATTATTAAGGAAAAATTATCCACATTATGGAAGTAACTTTAGAACTAGAATTTTTCTGAAATAACATTTTAACCATGTGGAAGATGTTTTAGATGTTTTTTTAGCATTGGAAAAACACTAAAATTTCTTAATAGGTTTTTACATGATCCACTTAGAAAAATCATAGCTCTACATCAGATTTTCTATTATATGTATGTCAATCGGAATAAAAATTAATTTGTAGTATTTTTAACCGTTAAATTTTTTTTTAACTTCTTCATTTTTTCAGGTTCTTCAGGTTTTTTTCAGAAAGTATACACTCTGATCCAAACAAATGAAAAACAAGGATGTAGTTACCTAATTATTATTAGGAAAATTAAAATTGAGGAAAAATTACTAGGTACTGTTGCAACTTAAATTCTTCATATACAGCTCAGAATTATTAGTTCACATTTTCTAGTTAAACATCTAAAATTTTAAATATAATTTTCTCAATGCACAATAGAATACTACTATTTGGCGAACGGTTACCAATACCGTCAATTTGCTAATAGACATCCATCATTAGCATTGTTTATGATTCCATAGAGTTCAATTTGGTCTCAGCCATTTCATTCCCTAGACCCTAGATTATAATCTCATTACTTGAAAGTAGAATTTAATCAACTGTGAAACATTGAAAACAAAAGTGATGAACTCTATGTCTCACTGTATAAATATTTCTGTTTTCCTAACCTTAATTACATAAATTACTCTTAATGTGAAAACTTTTATTCAGTATCAGACAAACCCAAGAGAGAGTTTGCAAATGAAAACCCTAACGATAATTATTTTCTAATATTCATCATTGAGGCCCTGATCTATTAAAACAAACTTTCCTCTCTGACTCTAAAACTTAAGCATAAAACACTAGAGAAAATATTGGTGCGTGACGAGTAGTTAAGTGCATGTACACCACAAATCAATTAAAAGTTGATTATGTAAAACGATAAGAATTCTTACGAATTAGTGTAAATATAAGATTGTAACTTGTATTTCCTTGGATAACATCAAATTAGGGAAAGTAATTTACGAGTTAATTAAGACAACAAAACTTGATACTTTACTGGAAGAAGAATGTTTTCCGCTTATCAACAAATTTCCATTATACTGTTATTTATGTTCAACCCACAGAATTATTTTGACCTCAGCTCAACAACGAAATATGTTTAGTTAAAATACATAAACGCCAGCTTATGTATATTTTGTTTGTAAACAACGATGAAATGTAAACAAAATATTTACACCTAATTTTATTATTGAGTGAATCACGAATAACTAAAATACCTATTTATTTACGGCGTTTTTAATGTTGCCAGCCCAATAAATAAATTATATTACTTCAGATCTTATGATTAGGAACCTAACCGCCTACAGAATGGCATATGGGAGACCTCATATCTAGCCTAGATGAAACCCACTAACTACATATTACAGTTTTACTTCAAAACACGTACAAAAGTTCAGTTTGACGAAAAATAATGGTTTCTGTGCATGGATTTTTTTCATAAACAGTGAGAATAAGTACATACAATAAAAATAATTATTGTACCATCACATTCTACAAATAGCCTTGAATTAAACTAGATGCATATTCTAATGAGCATTGTAGAAACAATTTAATTACAACAAGAATATCCACATTGCTACAATTACAAAAGTCAGCAAGTAAAACAAATTGTAAATCACTGTTTGTTTTTTATATAATATTATAACAAAGCATTAGCCAACGTTTTAGTTTGATTTAGAAAGACGAATCTAATTCAATTGTTTCTATTTGCAAACAGAGAAATTCGTTATAATGTTTCACTTTAAACTCTTCCTAGTATTTTGTTAGGAAAAAAGTTAAGCAGATAAAGGATTTTCTCTGTGCCTAATTAAACTTTTTATAAAAACTCAACATCACGTTCTATAAACATAAATGTCAACTTAATAAAAAGATAATCGTGACCAATCGTGACAACGACATTAACAAATAAACTTTTATCCAATTTTTTTTCTGTTATGTTTGTCTATTTAAATTTAAGCTCATAATACAAATAATACTTATATTTCCCGAACTAAAAAAATTAACAAGTTGGATGATTCACAGATAACACAAATTAATACAAAATGGTTGCAAATCAATTTTGAATTTTGTTTATCAATAAATGGCATTTTTATAAGAAACTACAAAACTATGTTTTATTTGAATAATTTAATATAAAATATCTGATGTGGTAAGCACAAGATCTTTTTATACAAACCTAACCTACTTTATATGCTGTATTACTGCATTTTACCTATTTACTTATTATTAATGATTTTTCTATTTAGTTTTCTTAAAATCATAAAAATATATTAAGGCGGAAGAATCACTACTCATTTCGAGATTATTTCACAATACATCGTCTGCGATTTCTCTCTTATTTGATATAAATTAATGTATTGAATATTAGAATATTGTTATCAAGTAATATGATGTTCATTAAAAATGTTAGATAAAGCAGTATCAAACATTAGGTATTAATAGAACATTATTTATATAAAGTTTGGTATTAATCGAAAATGTATAGTTTTAGGAAATCCCAATAAAATATCAAAAATTCGCGTTTTTTTGGTTAATATATCGCTTCTTATCAGCCACCAAAATCGTTATTGAGCCATTTATACGAATATGTGATAAAATTCTATAAAAAAATTCTTCTATCGTAAAATTAATAGAACTATTAATTAACTTTAAGAAGAAAGAAGTCATTTGATTTTTTTACCCTATTGTAGAGCCCTGCACGGGTCGGCCCGATGAACGGGTCGGGCTGAACCTCTATTTCTTAAACCGGGCTAGGCCATCCTTTAGTTCTTATCACATTACAAAATATTTTTCAACCAAAAGGTACGACATTTATTTATATAAAACATAGCTTAAAAATCCCAAAGTGTACTTTTTAGCTATATTATGGCTAAAAAGCGTAATTTATTGGCCGGTCTAGCTAAAATCAGGATCGGGCCGGGCCGGGCTTAACAATTTATTGATAATAGCTGACTCGGGCCGGGCCATAGTGACTGATTTTCGGACCCGGGCCGGGCCAGGTCTGAAAAAATCGGCCCGTGCAGGGCTCTACCCTATTGTATTATCAATTAAGTAGGTATTCCATTTCCATTTATTGTTGCAATTTTACAGGGTATTTCAGTTTTCAGTTCATTAATTCATAGCTACTAGAATATAGTTATAAAATAACGAAAAATTATGGTACTTATTTTGATTTAGAAACTATTAGATGCATTATTATTATGTGCAATGTGCATAAACAACCGTGTAGTATAAAAATTTAAGGGGCTTAAACAAAGAATGAATCCAAAAATCAACACCCAGTATATCGAAATTATTTACTTTTAAATAGGTAAATGAAACTGCACCATTTTTGTAGACCACTTCCGTCACCCGGAGGATGAGAAAAACATCTATTATTTGCACCTTCAAACCCAACCAATTTTTATAGGATTTTTTTAATTTAGGACTTTTTTTGCCTTGGCGCTCAGCCTATAGCGTGTCAATGCCACTTAATAAAACGATATGCCAATTTCTAGATCTAAATATAAAATTTACCTTGAACAGCAAAGAATTTTCTATAATACAGTGCCCCTTGGTCAACATTTTCAATTGGTCTAGGCAATCGCTGATAGGGACATGTCGAATGCCGCCAGTGCGTTTCGCCTGACGCAAACTCCAAAACAGCTACACCATACGCCAATGGAGGTCTATGCAAAGGTTTCCGACTGCTCCCATGTCCATTTTGCAATCTGGACAAACTCACAATACGCTCCTCTTCACCACCAATTTCATTCCTAAAAAATGGACAACTCTCCACCAACTCGTTGTTTTGTCCATCACCATTGTCATCTTCGCCATTTTCTCCATCCGGCGTCGAGGAGCGCAAAAACATGGACGCAGCCGAAGCACCAGTGGTTGTATTACGCCGTTTCGACAGAAGATTTTTCCGTAGACGAACTGAATAATTCAAGTTAGTGGTGAGTGACTGACAGTCATAATGGGCGAATGCCCGCCTACGCGAAATTTCCTCAGCCTCAGCAGACAACACCACACTACTCGACGAACAACTCACAGCACTGTCATCCATTGTTTGCCTTTGACTTTTAACACCACTACCATGCACACTACCGTTACCCCAAAACCGTGTTAGTTTCGAACGCAACTTGGGACTTTGTGGGATGTTGTGATGTTGCGGACTACCATCATCAATATTCGAGCTATCGTCGACTTTTCCCCTGAGATACTCGGATGGTCCGGGTGATCGTTGGTCAGTTCCAATGGCCCCTAGCACAGCCGGTCTATAATCTTGGAGCATTTCGAAAAACTCATTTTTTGGACCATTTGGATGAGGACGGTCTATGACGTCGATGGATCCGTGGCTACCATACTCCCGTCTCAGTGTTGGTGAGGCATTTGAAGGTCTACCGTTATGCTCTAACAATTCCAGGCTGGAATTGCTGCGACAAAGGTTCTCCGGTGTTAGCTGTTGGACACGTCTGGGTGTGGAGTGATGATGATGGCGGTCGTTAAATGATGACCTGCTGTTGGATAAACCAGCGTTGGCCCAGGCTTTATGGACACGATTGTTGTAGTAATCCACTGCCTGGGCCGTGCGTTCTCGAGTTCTGTTGGCGGACAGGGGCGCTCTAGGGGGCGCAGGCCCGCATTCTTGCAAACCGATCATCCCATCACGCTGTAAACGAAAAATATCCAGGATTAGTCATATGCTCACAGTGAACCAAATTCATTGCAAAACTTAAAAATAATGATAACTATACTCATATGTATTTTGACTATCATCTGATAAATAATAATCTAACATTGATAATCTTAGAGGATGATGATGTACAATTCCATGTCAACAATACCATATTAGGAAATTTATATTTACGCCATATGTATATCGTAAGGGTTCCCTATTAAATATTGGAGATTCTGTGTATATGTCGGTAGCAGCAAGCCGTTGCCCGTTGCACGGCATGTTTTCATATTTCAAATCGAGTACATTAATTTAATTGGCTATTTACCGACCTAAGGCCTATCAACAATAAAGTGTATTTACATTTAAGTAAAAGCTAAGTACCTGTATTTATACATGATATAAATAGAATGTACTCTTTTGTCAAATTTACCTACTGCAAGTTTGAAATTATGCATAGCAGTTCTGGAGGAAAATGTGTATCTTTGGTGGCAACCATAAGCAAGATTGTGTAAAAATACTACCTACATAATTAATACTCCTACATAATTATTGAAGCAACGAAGTCGTTTAACAAATTATATAATCTGTCCAGATAAAATGCAAACGTGTCCGGAAATAGGATGTAAAGTAGCACTTTTTCGCACTAGGGTAAAACCTTGAACTCAAAATTTAAAATGTGGCTGGCACTCTTTATAGTCTTGTACCTTTGCGTGTAATTTGTCATCATTATCCAAAAAAATATGTGAGTTCATTTTTCCAAATAGTTTATTTCGACAAAATATTTTGATTGCACCTCTGGCAAATATTAAACAAAAACATAATTTTACATACATAACAGATAATGTAATATTAATAATCCCTATCAACTCACAAAAAAAATTGTTATGTATTTTCATTTTGTGCTATTTTAAACAAGTTGCTAGTGCAAGTGGGTTTTTACGACACATACTGTATCGATTTTGAAACAGAAATTGTGTCATGTCTAGGTTATTTAAATAAACGCACTGTATGAATGTGTCATAAATTGGGAGGACCTCTTTCAAAAAAATATTTGTGCATTAATTTCAATCAATAACAGACCTCAGTGGGTGGAAAATCATGTGTGTGTTAAAGGCCAAAGACATTTGAATTGTAAATAACACTTCGTATTAAGAATGTTGAAAATAATAAAACCAAAATTCTAAATATAGGAGAACAATATCCTACATGAACAGGAAAAGCATGTCTTGGCAACATTTATAACCGAATGACGTTCTTGTTCTTTCAAAAACAAACAGGCGTTTTAATTAAATATATCAGCAAACCACACACACACATACATATATATTTGGTTCCGCCAACTCCGCCTAAAAAAGTTCTATTGCATTCCACGGGTCTATTTTGCAAAAAATTATGAAATTAAAAATAGAAGCATGTAGGTAATAAATTTTATTCTATATGTCTCCCACAATGAATAATCTGTAACAGATCAATTGCGTAATGCTAAACCAAACAACAAACAGAAAAATAATAATATTAATAAAAAACAAGAACAATAAATGTGTAATAATAATGTCAGAATGTCCCAGTATTGGACAAGCTGTATCGAACCACGGCGATTAGTCATTATCTTCACGTGAGTCGTATATTTTCTAGACGGTTAGTATTTAATCGTAGATTCGTAAGGCATATCGGGATTCCAATAGTGAATAAACTTTCAAGAAGCAGAAGAATGGAGAACCATACAACCGGAATGGTATGCGACAATGGCAGCCAAGCCATCAACTACCCTCGGAAATCCTTTCATAATACAATATGTACGCATAAAAGAAATTCTTCACCTTTGGAGTGAATTTTTTCAACATTAATGGGACTGTAAGTTAAGGCGACTTCAAGTAATAAAATCAAACAATATTGGCTGTGTTAAGGAAGCAATTAAATAATAATCTGTAGTAAATGATTGCGATAAAAATACGAAGAATCAACTCTTTGTGTGCCTTGCGACTTTAACACTACATTGGAAGTGATAGCAGCAGTACACAAGTAATACGAGTACAATAGTGATTTTTATTCTAATCAGTATGTAAATATTTACCAAACTGGCAATCACCCAAAAAATACAATCTAAACCTTTATAATCAAAAGTTTTGCTTAATAAGTAGATTGTGTGTACAGAGGTTACTCTTATCGATAGTAATTTGCAGTTGTACTGTTTTGCTGGTTTATTTCACGAATGCAAGAAGATGTTTGGAATAATAATATTATTTATATAGTTAAGTATGTCAGATTTGAAATCAACCATAAATTATTATTTATAATATGACACACCTTTATTCTGCTCTATTCTTACAA
Source organism: Pediacus dermestoides (assembly GCA_963942485.1). Classification (NCBI taxonomy): domain Eukaryota; kingdom Metazoa; phylum Arthropoda; class Insecta; order Coleoptera; family Cucujidae; genus Pediacus; species Pediacus dermestoides. The sequence goes on along the minus strand of OZ012625.1, from coordinate 32,000,232 downwards.
AATAATATCTATTATAAAAAGCAAAATTACATATTACTTATTATAATTTCTACGGTAAGGTAAAACCATGAATATTTATGCTTGTTCAATAAATTTTTATTACTCGTATATGTAGAACTACTTCATGTAGTCATCGCTCTAATATTTAAAGCTATAAAGGCAATGAATATAAAATAAAATGTGTCATCATGAGTTCATGAGCGAACATAACATTATAAATACTTTGTCTGATAGGGTAGGTACATTTTTCACTTTTCATTTATTGAGATTTTAAATGGAGATTTCTAGTAAAAATGTTATAATTATAGCTCAGTTAGTGGCTGTACAGCCAGTTGTGTTTGGAAGGTGGCAAATTAATTTTTTGAATAAAAAAGTCATAAACAAAATATTTATAATTAAACCCATAATAAAAAATAATAAGTTTCCAATCCTGGAATATTATTTTGTATACAGGGTCCGTCAAAACCCTGGCATTCTTCTATAAATTCGTTAGGTTTGGAAATGGAAAAAAATTTTAAAGACAAAAGTTGTCAGAAATTTACTGCTCCATAACCTAAAATTATTTCCATTTATACAGGGTGTTTAATTACGGCTGGACACCTACTTACTTCGTTATTTTAAATGGAACACCCTGCATATTAATAGATTTTCAGTTTCTACACGTAATTTTAGATGAAAAAGTGTGAAGGTTTCATATTTTTAAAATGAACGGTTTTCGAGATATTTACACTTTTAAAAAAGAATTCACAAAATTAGAGATTTCAAAAAACGCGTTTATTTTAGATATACTTTGTAGTTTTTTACAAATTATTTCGGAGTTCTAAAAAGTAAGGTCTAGGGAATATTGTGATACAAAAATCTGAAATTTATAGTATACAGGGTGTTTGCAATTGACCGTGAGTTTCCATTGACTTCAAACAACGAAAACTCTATTTTTTCAAATGGAACCCCCTGTATGTTTCGGACGTAGGTTGTAGAGATTTCAATTCTCTACCTTTTTTATAAAGTGTTCCCTATACCTAAACTTAATATTTTAGGAGATATTTGAAATAATTTATATCGAATGAGAAATTCTATTCTATTTATTGAATTTAGATTGCCATGGAAATAAAAAATGCTTTTATAGAGAGGAGGACCCACACGTTAGCCGGCTAGGTCGCCCTACCTTACATCTATAGATTTTTTTATGGGGCTATATTAAAGAACTAGTGTATCAGGAACCTCCAACGACTGCAAATAATATGAAGATAATAAGAATTACTACAGTCTTCAGGTCAGAACGATAACTCCACAAGTGCTCCTAAATACTCAAGATTCTTTTAAACGTCGAATCGGTATGTGTCTTCAGGAGAACGGACGTTACTTTGAACACTTGCTTAATTGACTTTCAGTTGTAAATTTTTTTATTGTATTTATTTAATTTTGTTATGATTTTATGAAATGGTTTCTTTTCTTTTCTGAAAATTGATGATTAATTGCAGCCATCCAAATTTTAATTATTTATCTCTTTTTTATAATTTTAAACTAAGTATACTACAGCGATTAAGATTTACTTTTGGCATAAATTAAGTACTTAAATTACCTTCTCAAGTCTGCTCAGCTGACTTGAGAAATGTCGACATTTTCTCTTCTCTACTCTCTCCATTAAATAGAAAAGCAGTATTGAAAAAAACATTTTTGGCATTTTTGTTCAGCAAACGGAGTATACGAGTAGTTTTCTACAACCTTAAAATGACAGAATAAAGCATTTTTTACTTCTATGGCAATCTAAATTCAATAAATAAAATAGAATTGCCCATACGATATAAATTATTTGAAATATCTCGTAAAATATTAAGTTTAGGTATAGGGAATACTTTATAAAAAAGGTAGAGAATTTAAATCTCTACAACCTACGTCAGAAATATACAGGGGGTTCCATTTGAAAAAATAGAGTTTTCGTTGTTTGAAGTCAATGGAAACTGACGGTCAATTGCAAACACCCTGTATACTATAAATTTCAGATTTTTGTATCACAATATTCCCTAGACCTTACCTTTTAGAACTCCGAAATAATTTTTAAAAAACTTCAAAGTATAACTAAAATAAACGCGTTTTTTGAAATCTAATCTAATCTAATTTTGTGAATTCTTTTTTAAAAGTGTAAATATCTCGAAAACCGTTCATTTTAAAAATATAAAACCTTCACACTTTTTCATCTAAAATTACGTGTAGAATCTGAAAATCTATTAATATACAGGGTGTTCCATTTAAAATAACGAAGTAAGTAGCTGTCCAGCCGTAATTAAACACCCTGTATAAATGGAAATAATTTTATGTTATGGAGCAGTAAATTTCTAACAACTTTTGTCTTTAAAATTTTTTTCTATTTCCAAACCTAACGAATTTATAGAAGAATGCCAGCGTTTTGACGGACCCTGTATAAAGATTACCATCGATAACAACCTTGCTATGAAGTTGTAGAGTTTTTATTCGTTGGTTACTACAAAACAAACCAATCAAAACGCTGAAATTTCATAGCAAAGTTGTTAACGATAGCATTCTCATATAGAAAATATGGATATAAGAAGTACTGGTTTCCCAAATGGGAATATGTGACTCCTACTTTTCTGCCGTTAAAAATTTTCATTTTGAAATATCATTTAGTCACTAAATGTTAAATATGCAAGAAAACACAATCATTTCTTGTTATTTGAGTGATATGTACCACAAAAACTTTCGAGAGTACCTATGTACTTTCTTTTGCAAACCTCAATGCTCTGTAAAAAATTTTAAGTATTTTGGACTTTTACAGCTTATTGATTAAAAAGTTACAGCCACCCAAATCTCAAATATTGTGAATATTGGTAAAAAAAGGTTCTATCAAAATTTTAAAACATCTTATTGGAAAAAAAATTCTGGATTTAGTTCCTCAAGCATACAACTTTGGACTAAGATAAAGAAATGTTTCGATTAGCGTTTCTTTACAGATTCTACCTTACTTTTGACCTATAGTTTTTGTTGTAAAGCCTGCTTTACTAGTCGGTGTGACGACTATTGTGGTTATAGTTCATTGTATTGAAGTACCAAATTTTTGAGGTGATTCTGCCTATTTGTACTGCCACAAATATGTTTTTTTGATTTCTTCACTTACCATCCTTTCAGATAATATAATATACTCTCGATAATATGTAAGTATATGTATAATCTACATATATTTTTTTATTGTAAACAGTATCTAATTAATATTTTCCTCATTTAAGCACTTACTCTGACCTGTAAAATAATAAGTTCCAGTGTAAAGTCACCCACTAGAAGAATTGAGAAAAAAACTAGTTAAGAAGTGTTATCCAACAGGCACTTAAAACAGTTGATCCTTCAGCTTAATTGACAACTTGACATTATTGTTTAAACTACAATGTGTTTTATTCTAATTTAAATTTGCTACCTTAACAAAGCAACGACTATCCACATCGCAAAGAACAAAGAACCTTTCTCGTGTTTTCTGAATTAGAACAAATGCTTTGGTCATTCTTAAAGTGTTACAAACACCAATAAAACATCTTTTTTATTATCATCAGCCGCCACATTAAACAAATTATAATTTAAAACAATCCATAGTAAAACAAAGCGCACACACAATATTTAATTCAAGGTCTTTCTAATATGAAAACATGGGATTAAGTACTTTCGTATGAATAACGCTAATTATTTGTTATTAATTTAATTAGTTGTACCAATATAATTACCTACAAATTAAGTATTGCATATATAAATAATATGTATAATATACCAACATCTTGGTGATTTAATAATGTTAATGTACTTTTTGGGTTAAAATACGCGAGAGGTTAAAATCTCGCGTATTTTAACCTAAAAAGTACATTAACAAAACGCATAATTTTCACGTTAGAAAGTGACATACCTACTCGTATAATTATGTTGTGCACAAATGTGTTTTGTTGGAAACTAGATTACTGGGTTGGAGGTTGAAGTTCAAAACCTGTCGGTAATGTGAAGTGTGAAGGCAAGCAAACAAAGGACGAAAATTTCAACAAAAACAAACAATTTATGAAGGATCAGTGTATTGAGGCAACTGCAGAAAACAAGGCGAGAAAATTTGTAATAAATTGTTTTAGGCAAGAAACAAACAACGAAAATTCACAACAATACTTGTGATGAGCAGTTTCCCAAGAATTTTTAACACACACCCAACAATTACTGCTGTATGACCAACCACGAAGCAGGATGCTATTTGTGAAAAACAGTTGTAAAATCACTTAAATTCAAACAAAGGGATAGATGTACTCACATGTTAAATAGCTGATATGCAATGTAACCCTAAACCCAAGCAGATAAACAAAGCGTAACTAGTTCATATTTTATGATGGTAAATATACATGTCAGTCTAGGGCAGATGTTCTAGAAATATGAATCTCTTTGAAAACAGATGGTACACGTTTTTAACCTTTTCATCTAGAGCAAAGTCGCACCTTTGTCGAAGTTATCCATAGAACATAAGGGCTACTACTACTCACTTGCATGTGGTTTGGTCAAGTATAATTTCAAGAGTCATCAAAGAAGATCAAAGCAAAAGTTTCTTGCGTCGGAAATTCTTAGGATTATGGCAAGAGAATTTGAGTCTAGAGAAACAGAAAACCATGTAAGACAACGTCTTTAGTACAATTAATATTACTAATTTATATTCCGTGTTTTTATGGTTAATTTGAGGACAAACTTTATATTACAAACTATATTATACAGGGTGTCCGGAAATTAGGAGCAAAAAAATCGGGGAGTGATTCTACTCGAAAAGTTAATGTGACAATGACAAGTTCCTTAACATTTTTCCTACAGTTCATTAATATTGGGGTTACAAGGCCCCAAAGTTTTTCTGTGAAATCAATTTTTTCCAATAACTTTTTTTCTAAATTTGGATGACGCCCGATTGAAGAGCATCGAAAGATCTTCAAAAGAGATCCTCTAGTTGAATAACGATAAAACGAGTAGTTTTCGAGAAAAACGCGCTTCTGTTTAATCTTGAAAATGAGCTGTAGTTAAGTAGTTGCAGCAAGAGGATCTTTTTTGAAGATTTTTCGATGCTCTTTAATCGGGCGTCATCAAAGTTTAGAAAAAGTGCCTAACAAAAAAAATCTGGCTGGGTCTTTATCCACAGGTCAACGTCAGTTTCGACTATTTGACACTGGGGGATTTACCTAAAATTGATTTAAAAAAAAAGTTATTTAAGGCCTTGTAACCCCAATATTAATGAGCTTTCGGAAATATGTTATAGGAACTTGTCACATTAATTTTTGCAAGTAGAATCACCCCCGAGTTTTTTCTCCTAATTTCCGGACACCCTGTATAAAGGATTACAACTAATTATTTTACTGAATTTTTTAAGTAATTCTAGGAGCATATTGAGGTAGTTAAAAATGCAAATATTTAAAAAACCTCCCCACTAACTCAATTTAAGGCAAATTTTGGGATTGTTAGAGGAAAGATTAAATAAATTTACTTATACAAGTAAGATAATAATTTTATCTTTTGGAAGAAAGAATACTTCTTTGATTTTTTGAGAGCTTTATAAAGCACCCTAAACCTTTATGTCCATAAATTACACAAGCAGTGTTTTTTCTCGTCTTAGCCCGAAACCACGAATTCGATTAATACATTTTAAAACGAGTTGGTGAAAACTACTTTATACGGTACTATTTTTTTACTTTTGACGAGGTCATAAAAAATAGTTAAACTCACTAATTTTCTGTCAGTCTACCGTCATAATCTATTTAATTATGTCCAATTTTATTTTTATTAGAAATCAACACTTATTAGACTAATTACCTACATACTTATACGGGAATTTATTACTGTTTTGGATAATTTTTAATGATAATCTTCTTTCTGATAACCGTTACTTCTATGAATCAAACATTTAACTATTATTTATCAATTACGATGTATTCTTCACTCAACGCTGTTAGAAAACAGAATGGACACATACAATTACAACTTTACTGTTATCTTCCATCTCGTTGCACAAATTCACTTTTAAATTTATTTTTTCAAAAAGGCATAATATTTTGTTGTACTCTTCAGCCACCCACACAATCTAATCAAATTTCAATAAAACCTCTACCCACAAAAATTTCAGTATGATAACCAAACTTATATAATAATCCAAACAAATATCTAGTGTTCCGCAATTAATTCTTCTGTTTACGGTAGCCAAGGTTGTGATTAACTCGCATAACATGTTCAATACCAGTTTTGGTATAGTAGAATATATTTTTATATGACACCCGCATAATACGTACATGTAGGTGGAGATATGCTTGGCCGGATCCTGAAAACCCGTCGTCCGGTTTTGCTTCCGGTTAAAAATGATTATATCTGTATAGTGTTCTAAGTATCAAGATAGTTTTATAACCTACTTAAGTGGTACCAAAAAATTAAGAAGAAAATTTGTGTATGTGAGTGTCATGTCACGGATGTAGAGAAAGTATGCATAAATTTTGTAATAAATATTCATAATTCGATTTCTTAAACGGCTTCAATTTTATTATACCTATTTATAGTGTAGTAAACAATACTAAGGAATGTGAAAAAATTTACAGTTATTAATTAGTATGGAACAATCGAAATATGTACTATCAGTAATGTTATAATGTACTTACTATTAATTGCTTATTGCCTTTTTAAATCCCACAAAAGTGATCCCAAATTTTGTGTAGAAAAAAATTCCATATATACCTACGTGGAAAAGACATTGGCATTGACCTAAATTAACCAAGTTAAATTTAACATTCTCGGATAATGAAAATAGCTATTTTTAAGAAATCACATCGAAAGTTTGGAATATAAAATATATGCTTTTGCTAACGAAAGATTTATAATAGATTTTAGATTTGGATTTATGATTAAATGCATTTTTGTCAGAATTTAATACTTATTCATAAGTTTAGGTTAGGTCAGGAAAACTTTGATTATGACAAATGATATTTTAATTATCGACTTCTAATATAGTGTCCCTATGGCAACGATATTAATATTTTTGTAGAACTCTACATATATTCTTCTATTATTCTTAAAATTCATTAAAATTACCTATATTTCGGTGCCTACTTGGAATTGTGTCATAACTCTGAACGTTCAGACTAGATAGTCGGTTTCAGATAAAATGTAATGTGCAACTAGGCAGTAATAGTATATTATATATTAAGGGACTAAAGTGAGTGATTTTATCCCGCACGTAAAGTTTATTGCCAGAGGGGCAATAATCACTTTAGTCCCGAGGCATATACGCTATTTTTTGCACTTCCGAAACATTTAGAATTATTTCACATACAAACATGTAGTATGTGAAATCATTATAAATTTCTGCTTGTCAAAGTGACAAACAAACCAACAACTATAAAATACTGTCCAAAATGACAAAAAATACTCGGGTAACGTATATTCATTTTTTTACTTTATGTCCCTAGGGATTTGAAATGCCACTTTATGTCCCTAGGGACTAAAAGAGACACTTTAGTCCCTGTTATAAGGGACGGAAGTGCAAAAAGTTATTTTTCATCACTCATAGTAGCGATTTGGCTCGGCTTCGCCTCGCCAACTAATATCCACCTTCGTGATGAAAAATGCAACTTTACTCCCTTGTTACACAAAAAACTATTACTTAATAATTAAGCCCATTATGTCTAATGTATATGAAAATAACTTGAGATAATTGGAATTCTTATTTGAACATTTTTTTTTTGTAAATCTACTACATACTATTACTACTATAAATATTACTCGTAGAAGCAATGATTTCTGGGACCCCCTGAATATGTACAACCAAAAGCTGTGAATCAAAATGTTTGCATGAAAAGTTTCAAATACGTATAGCGACATTTACAACAGCCTTCTTGTTCTTGCCAAGTTTAACTCAACATATTTCAGGATCATCCCTGGATTACTCAGTTGCCCAAGCTATATAAAAACAACAGGAACATCTGCCCAGGTTTTTGAACCTCATAATCCATTACAAAACCGTAATACTACAATTTTTTATTGCTTGTCTTCAATAAACCGCCCGGCATACTCTACCATAAAATTCTATATTAAAAGTCTAGCCAAATAACTTCCTCGCTTGACAAACATGGCATTCAAAATAATTAAATTAGCATATCTCTAACCACATGCAAGTCTGATTATATTAATAGTTCCATGAACTTTATGTGTTTGCTTTAATTGGAAAAAGTGTCCGCACGTATAGTTTTTCCATTTTATTTAATCGAGTATAATTGGGGCAATAAACAGTTTCCCCGTCAACTGAACATTCGATTTATTACTTGTAAATATGTTTAAAAGAAAGTTTAATTATAGAAGGCAAGTTATAATTTTAATTGTTATGTAATGTGAAAAAGAAACAGTGGGACAAAAGATATAAAATTAAAAGTCAATGGAAGTTTAATTGCTATTTTTTTCTTAGCTTTTAGTGTGTATACTTAATGGATAGTTAAAATAACCTTAAATTCACCTTAAAAATCTAAAAATTAACCTTCCTTTAATCAACTAATTGACCTTAAAAATGTAAACAATCAAGTAATGTTCAATTGTCCATCACACACTTTCTAGGTTTCCTTGTATGACCCAATAATTTTCAAATAAATCATTTCCAGTTTTCTACAAAAGCTTATTAGTATCATTAGTATTAGACTAACCGTTTGGCTGAAGCCGTACAATTTAAACTAATAATTTAATTACCTACAGCTGAAATAGGTTAGTTGGTGTAGATGATAAAATGATAACTACATAATTATATCAAAGTAATGAAATGCAAATTAAATAATTTATTTGGATTATATTTATTAAATTCTAGGTTATAGAGATTAAACGATCCAATCTGATTTTAATAATGAAATGAAAACGAATAAAATAGAATAATTTATTCTGTTTGTTTATACTGATAACATGGTCAAAAGCTTCATCAACATAATTGTAATTAAAAATCCAAAAAGAATACCTAAACCATCACCTTTTTCACTCTGAATCATACACATGATGAATCATGTATTTATCTTATTGTTAGTTATAACAACTTCCCGTTGGGTTTGCAGGTAAAGCATATACACAAAAAGGATATTAAAAAATTCGATTGCGTGTAAATAAAGCTTCAGTATTTAACAGATACCAGATAAAAAAGTATTTGCATCGATTAGATTAGATATGCTATTGTAAATTTGTCGGAATTATGAAATAGATACTGCTTTTATGAGGGGTGTTGACTAGTTTAAATATTTGAAGTAGTCGGAGAGGAACTGCTAGTTTCCGAATTGTGCGAAATGAAAATTTGGTGGGATACTTTCCATATTTTGATATGATGCATTTAAAAATCGTATATTTAATTATGAGCACTAGTATTAGATCTAGGTATATTATTCATATTGTAAAAATGATAAATTTAAATTGGATTTTAAAAAACCAAAATTATAAATTAATTTAGGTTGTTTTTATATAAAGTTAAAATCGAGGTTACCACTGATTACTTAAATAAATAAAATAATTTGGACTAAATCTGACCAGCGGTTCCAAAATTGTAATATTTGTAAATTGAAACCAGGAATTTCGATCAATTGGATAATGTTTCAATAGTATATTATACAACGAGCATTTAATGACAGCTATTAAGACACGAGTATGAGAATTACAAGTGTCTTAATAGCCATTAAATGTGAGTTGCATATACTATTTTTTCTATGACTACACAAAATAGTGAAAAATAAGAAAATAAATATTCTCAGAAAATCAAAATAAACTGTCAATTTTTAAACTTTAGATCTGTCAGATGTTCATGGCAAAATTTGATATTGACGGAATATTGCTGTAATGTTTCATTTCTATTGGCTATAAACTTGTATCTTGTATCGTAATGAATCTCATTACAGTACAGGTAGTAAATGTCTAATAAATCAATTATTAATATACGATCAAATACATTCGAGATGCACCATTAAATTAAATTAAAAATCTAATCTGACGTATTTGTTCTTAATACACAATTTGTTTTAATTAAGGTCTTTAGGAAAATATCGCCCACATTATTAGGTAGTTGATTGATGGAAAGGGGATACTTTGACAGATAGCGTTGCCAAGATTCAACCATGCAAAAAAAGTTATTTTAGAAAATAAAAGCGATGACGTGTTATAGATTTAAACCAGATTACAACTATTAATATCATCCAACGATTATTCAAATGGGATTGACGTCATACAAATGAAAATATATTTAACATGAAAGCAACATAAAACAGTGCAAAATTTCTATTTGAATGAACACTCTCTCTTCCATTATCAATGAAATCTCAAGGGTAAAAATAGCCAGCCATGTCCATCAGTAAGGTTTACACGCAAAGCAACAGATGGTTTACTACCCCCTAAATAAATAAAACATGAGTTTCCAGTGCGAGTTAAATATATAATTATTAATTAATAGACAATGGGTACATCACGATATTATTATTCCACACAATACTTATGCATAATTTACCTTATGCTTCATGCACATTACTGTACCTAAGTCATAACAATGATACTTAAGCCATACATGTTTGAAGAAGCATGGCACATCAACAGCTATAAGTAATCGACAAAAATATGAAGGAGTAAAGGGTAATTGACGTGGCTAATTAATATTGGTGTAATAATAGCTACTTCAATTAATTCTTCATTACGTTAAAAGCTTTGATGGATTTAACAAATATGATGCGTTGTGATGGGCGGCTCGCAAATTAAACATCATTTTGAAATTGCTGAGCGAAATAATTAGCTTATTTTAAGGCTTACGAGAACATGAATGAACATCATATATCTCATAGAATATTTTATCTAGTTGAATACTTTATTTACATGGGTCTTATAGGAAAAATTTACCGAGAAATCGCTTCAAGTTTTCATATCAGGATAATTCTCTAGGAATTAGATCAGAAAACGTAAGAAATATCTGCACGCGTATATTAATAATTGTAGTTTATTTAACATCTAGTGTAGAGGCATCACAGAATATTCTGTAGTAGAAGTTTATACTGAATTTTATTTAAAAAAAAATTGAAGTTTGAAAATAAATAAGTAATGGGGATACAGAAACAACTAGTTATACAGAAGAAAATACAGGTTTTTATGTGCATTTAATTATTTTGCTATGTAGGAAAATTTATGATTTCCCACCGCCCCCTCATGAGCATGGTAGATTTTTTATGTAAAAGTTTCACTCTAATACGTGCTAATACAAAGAATCTATTATACGCCTCACTCCTACTCACAGGTCACCAATAAGAAATAGTAAATTTTCCAAAACATTTAACTCTTTAACCGATCTTTATTGACTCTCAATTTTGAATAAAGAAAAACAAAAAAGTGTTAATTTTTTCAAAATCCGTAGTATGTACCTACCTATGTATCTAATTATATATTTTGAAAAATTGTTGTTATTTTCAAACATGTTTAAGTTTCAATATTTAGACTTCGAAATTTTATATAAATACCTATTGGCATATTAGTAAACTGATGTGTATTACGAGTATATAAGATTTTTCCGATTTATCCTATAATCATAGTTAAATGTCCTTTGACGGGTGACTCGATCAGATGAAAACCTAATAGTATGACAAAGTATAAAGTTTTAAATACAATATAAAATTTTCATCCAGTTTGGTGACCCTTGACAGTGTCAAAGGCCATCAGAGTTTAATTAAACCCGATCAGGGAAAACTTGACAATCTGAACGGAGGGTAAAATTAAGTAATTTTTGCCAGGCAGTTTTAATATAGATGGCAAAACTAATGAACTGATGAAATTATAAAATACCTAAGTAAATTTACTTATTTCTCAATTATTCCATAAAAAAAACTTCAATTCTTAACAACTTTACTTTACTTTATTCAAGACGAAATATTTGCAAAAATTTGTTTATTTTATATTAATTTGTAGTTGGCGGTTCATCAGGAAATATTTTCAAATTTACAAAATTAACCTAATAACATCTTGAGTTTTACATATAACTTTCGGATTTTCCTGTTTTGTTATAAACATGTACCTGTATTATGTATAAAAGTAGAATGTAGATCCTGAAACATGAATAACAAATCTGTATACTTTACAACTGAATACTGCCAGCTCCCACATACATATAACCATAAAATTGAGTAAACAAAGCTCTTTACTGTTACAATTTTCCATGTTTATTATTTTCCTATACAAATTTTTCCTGTTTACAAAATCTAAAGATATTTTCCACACATTTTATTATAGTCTTAACAGATTCGCATTTGAAACCTATATTACGTTACTGGTCAAGGCGCTTTCTTCATAAAAATGGGACATTGTTATTTACACAATGTAACAATAATTTGATAATCTCGTACACAATATAAGTAATATAAAAATGCTAATATTGTTAAAATTATAGTAAAATTACTATGAACCTAACTAACTATACTTGACCAAGAGACCGAAACGAACATTATTTTATGGTATTGCTTTTCTAGCGGATGAGTACAAAAAAGTACACAACTGTATTTAAATTATTGTACTTTAGCCTCTACTTTTCCACAGAAGGTTGTTGTAAAGCTTCGGATGCGTAAAATAATTACAAAATTATTACAGAACAATTTGAAAAAAGGTGTTGCATAAAATTAAGGTTAGAAAAACATGGCTGTGTATAATAGGAAACATACGCGTAACAAACATTGCATAAAACTACAATCTGGAAAACGAGAATTACAACAATAGAAAAAATAGCAGAAGACAGACATTGTTTCTTGGCAAATGTCAATTTACTGGGGAATTGCGTGTAAAAATTCTAAAATGACTTCGTAAATGTTATGTTTTATGGTTTTATTTGGCATTGTCACGGTCACGAACGCTTTAGATCGTCGTCAGGGAGAGGACATCTGCTGAAGACATTTCATAAAATACACAATAGTTTTCAAAGTGATTGTGAATAATATATTGTTACTATGTGAATGTTTTTGAGCATTCAATTTGTACAATATTAAAAACTGTACTTTGGCACGTTTAGTCGTAAAAATATAGATATTTAAAATGGAATTAAAAATATCTATCCAGCACTACAGCACATAACTTTCTTATACAATTCTGAAATACTACAAAGAGTGTAGATTTTCTTTACAAAATGGTATTTTATTAATAGTTATAGGTTTAATCATTTACCGATTAAAAAAATCGAATGAAATATACAGGGTGATTTGTAACACCCTAACCTATACAGGGTGTTCGGAAATTAGGAGTAAAAAACGGGGGGGTGATTCTATTTGAAAAATTAATGTAACAAGTTCCTATAACATTTTTCCGAAAGCTCATTAATTTTGGGGTTACAGGGCCTTAAAGTTTGTTTTTTTAAATAAATTTTTTCCAGTAACTTTTTTTCTAGTGTACCCATTCGTTTCAAATTTGGCACACTTACCACTAATGTTTATTTGTATTCTTGCACCAAAATTGAGGTAAATCTCCCAGTGTCAAAGAGTCGAAACTGACGTTGACCTTTGGATAAAGACCCAGAACTTTTTTGTTAGACATTTTTTATAAATTTTGATGACGCCCAATTGAAGAACATCGAAAAATCTTCAAAAAAGATCCTCTTGTAGCATCATGATAAAACGAGTCGTTTTCGAGAAAAACGCCTTAAATGAATACCAACTAACTACAGCTCATTTTCAAGATTAACAAAGCAAGCATTAAACAGAAGCGCGTTTTTCTTGAAAACTGCTCGTTTTATCGATATTCAACTAGAGGATCTTTTTTGAAGATTTTTCGATGGTCTTCAATCGGACATCATCAAGATTTAGAAAAAACTTATTGGAAAAAATTGATTTAAAAAAAACTTTGGGGCTATGTAACCACAATATTAATGAGCTTTCGGAAAAATGTTATAGGAACTTGTCACATTAACTTCTCGAGTAGAATCATTTCCCGAGTTTTTTGCTCTGAATTTTCGGACACCCTGTATAGTGTAAAACCCATTAAAACTGGAATAGATAAAAAAAAATCAAAAACTGTAGCTTTTTTAGTCTGTAGGTACCTACTCGTTTGTTCAGTGTTCATAAGTGCACTATTTGCGTGTCTTCAAACTAAATATATTTTGCTAGAAGTTACGATACTTTAGAAATCTGCATCAACCTTAGTTTTTATCTTGTCAACTTCCTATCCGGTTGTAGAAATTAAAACTATCTGATAACAGGTAAAAAGGAAGGCGAATACTAGTAACTTGAATAAACTGCACTTAAAAAATTGTTGAGGTGTAGACCGATAATTTGACTAGGTGCGGCTAATCCTATATAAAAAGCTGTGATTTTACCTTTGACTTTATCCAGTTTGTAATCCCTACTGCACTTTCCAAGAATCCCACATCGAAATTCGTGTGTGTTTAGCACTTTGTGTGTTTAGCAACAACTAATAATAATTAAACTATGGAACACCCCAAAAACTATATTTATTTACTTTTCTGTGGGATTTTTATTTTTCCACGTGGTGCATATGCTTTGCATACAAAGTCAACATGTAGAACGTACACACAACTTTGATAATGGTCTATGTTTACATTGTTGACTTAGAATATGTACCGTTCAACGTTTGAAGAGACGACAGACGCTCAACAGATTCCAACAAGATAAAAGGCAACATGATGAAATGTTTCTGAACGCCCAAATGCCTAAAACAAAGAATTAAAATAACTGAAATGTTAATAGAACGGTACCGACCACCATTCGACATATTTTAGATTATTCTGGTTCTATAAATAGTCCAGAAAAGAATTATTGTTGTTCACAAAAACCTGAAGTGGAGGTTTTAATTTTTGGTTTTCGTTCGAATTGAAATATAGTTATTGGAGACACTTTGTTGTGAGTTTGCAACTTGAAGAGAGCCGTTAACGTTAAAATGCAGAGGATGCTTCTTGGAACGGTACTCAATCTATTAGATTAAGATAGTCGCCTACACAAGTCTTCATGACCTGATAGGCCTCTAAAGTTCGGTGCATCGCTGACCTAATATAAGCAACCAGTCACTTACAAACAATTATGTTCCTATTTGCATTGTAATTAAGTAAAATGAAATACATTTATTATACGCATTATGTGAAAAATTTAGAGCACAAATACAGTTAGTTAATATTATAAATTATTGCTGTAAATAATACCCACTGGCCATGAACATACACCTTCCTTATATTTCTATGATAACTAGTACATATTTTAATGTATGTATGTATATTGTACATACAATTTATTTAAATATGTCACCATTATACATGTACAGTTGGAAGTAAGAATTTCAGCCCAGATTTAAAATTTCCAGTTCGACTTTGTTTGATATTATAATATAATTTAAATTAGTCACAATACTTTTCGTATTTAATTCGGGAATGCTATGCATATCACGTATTTACTTTATTGTCATCATTTATGACTCATTCTTTGATCTGTGTCCGTGACGAACACTGAATTAAAATTCTTTTCAACCCAGTTTCATTCTCCAACAGAAATTAGAGGCTGGTACCATGAAACTGGTATTGGCACGGCGAGGTTTTTTTATAATGAAAAAAGAACCAAATTCCTACGATCTGTGCTTTAACTGGATGAGTAAAATAGTCAAAAGAAGCAGTTTTTGTAGTAATGGAGCAATAAAAAGTACCTATGTAACTTTTCCAAGTTCTTATATATGGTTTAATGTTTAATTATCCAAAAATAGATAAAATTAGTAAAAAGTGATGAGACAAATTAAGATGTATCTTGAATATCACAAGTGTATGACCAGTTGACCAATGACCAGCAATGCTGTTCCAATTGAAAATAATATGTATTAAAAACCAGTAACCGCACTATTGCTATAGGAAGAGATAAATTAATGTGGCGTCTAACTCTTACTAAGGATCATTAAATTGTATTTCATAAATATTACAAATATCCCGTTATTATTCTGTTTTAAATTAGCTTTGTAGTAAATTGCTGTTATAAAACATGGGGGAATAGAGCAAATAATAACAAATGTGTTAACGTTATAATAAAACTAAATACTACCAGCATGCGGAATAATTAACAGTTTTTAGTTCATTAACTTAATCGACAGATATAAAAATTCACATAACACGAATAAGTTTTAAGCTGGTAGGTATGGTTTTATGTGTAAGTATTCCGTTACTTTGGTTTCGTGAGATATACGAACTGTTTTTATTACTACATTTTGGGCATGCGAAAAGTATATGGTCAGCTCGAACCGTTAAAAGTTTATTGTTGAAGAGTACCAATGTTTCAATCAACAATTATTAAGAATTATTGTAAAGAAAATATACATATTCCAAATAGTTATTAAAAATGATTGCACACAGACCGACATCCCTTAATAGCAAAAATGTGTAGTAGATTCTTCAAAATAGCAGAGACGAACATTTGGATTAAAATACATATTTTCTTATGCATTACTGATTATTTGGAACCACGTGACCATGCAACTCGTAGTTTGTTTATATTACTGGGTTGCAACCTTTCAAGACATCACGTATTTCTAAATCAATAAAAGGTTAGGTCATTTTAATATAAAATGTACTAATAAAAAAACCGAAGGGTTAGCCACGCTCGAATTTGGGAGATAAAAATTCCTTTTTTCATGAAAATGCTACATAAATATTTCAAATTTTCTAAAATGAAAATGCCTTTAAATTTCTCTCAAATACCAAAAATTTTCCCAAAATAACTCAAAATATTGTATAGGTACCTAAACTTCTTTAATTTCCCTATAAATTGTCCAATTTTAATTTTAATGCAACAAACTTGTAGAACCCAAACAAATTCCTCGAAAATATCATCAGTTAAATTCCTAGAAAGTCTTTAAAATTCCCTGAAAATGTTTTACAAATTCTCCCCAATTCCAAAAAAATCCAAGAAAATCCTTTGAGGACAACAAATTCGTCAGGTATAGTAAACTAAAAAAAAATATTGTATAATTAGTCTCTCTATTTTAGCTGTACTATGAAAATTGATAGGATTTAATGGTAGTACCTACGTATATGTATAAAATAAATTTTTTGGAAAATAAAAATAATTTCGACAAATTATAAAAGTACAGGGTGGCCCATTTTCGAGCCTCATCATAGGGATCTCGGAAACCGTAAGAGATTTAAATTTTGACAGCGCCATATCGTAGAGAATAAAAAGTGGCAATGACGAAGTGTTGTTTGTTTTAAAGTTTGTTTTCAAATAACGTCACAAAAAAATAAAAAAGATTTTATGAAATTTCATTTTTTTCAGGATATTTCAGTAAGTATTCGGAATTTTCCCAATTGCAACACAGCATTTTAATAAGCATCAAATTGCGCAATTTTGCCATAATTTAACCGACCCTGTATCTCTTACGGTTTCCGAGATCCTTATGATGAGGCTCGAAAATGGGCCACCCTGTACATACATATGCCTACGGCGAGGCCTACGTTCTTTAAGTTTTAAGCAACTTTTCTTGTTCACCTATCGCGATATCTCTCACAAAAGAGCACTTTATTCCTGAAAAAACTTTATAATCAAGTGGAATAAAGTTTCCAGTTTCCAGAAAGAGAAAACTTTTTAAAAAATTGGAATCTGACACCAACCTATCTATGTATATTCGGGGACACACTGTATACCTAAGATAGTAAAATATCTGATCTAGACAGCACTAAAATCTTATGAAAATCATAATACCAATTTTAGAGACCCTCAAATCCATCGGGGACGACAACAATTTTTATACTGGTTTTATACTGAAATGGTTCAGTTCTGTTTTGACAAACGTAAATAAGAATAGTGGTCCGGAAATTTTTGAGATACCTTTTTTTATACTTAATTGCAAATATTAAGCTACAAAAATAATAAAAGCATTGAAAAAAGTGTTTTTATTGTTCAATTTTAAATTATTCAATATAAAAGTCGTAAAAATTAGTTCCCATTTAAAACACGACGTGATCGGTGGAAGGGTTTGTGATGTCATTAGCTATGTTCTGTTCAGCTGTCAATGTTGTTTGTGTACAAATTTTAGCATTGTTTGACATTTCGACACTGGTTTATAACATCACGCAACATGGCGCGCTTTTCGGGGTGTTTGAAAAGTACCTTTTTTTCAATTTGTAATTTTGGGGTCGGGATAAACTTTTGGAGTTTAAAAAAAATTCTACAATGTTTTTTTACCTCTAGATTATATTAAGCAGGTTATCAAGCGTTTTTATTTTTGACCAGATGACTCTATTGTCATTAAAAGAACAGAAATAATCATATCAACTTCTATAACAAAGCGTTGGTAAACAATAAAATAAAATGTAATAATTAAAATATTCTTAAAACTACATATCAATTCATTATAAAGTAATCAGAAAGAGGTTATGCTTCTTCGGAGGAAAGTTTTCGGAATTCTAAAGTGACGTAGAAATAATATTCCTATTAGACAGATTCAAAATTTTATTCATATCTATTTACTAATTTATTTCTTTACTTTAATGAATCTCTGACCACCCTGATTTTACATACGTAGGAAGTCATTTAAATAAATATATTTCAGTAAGTGCTTTGCCATTAATCCGGACAAAGTTGAATTTCCGGTACATAAGCCGGAAATATTACATTCGCTTGCATTCATTAATTCCAAATGTATTGAAGGCTAATTGGAATATTAAATAATTACTTTAACCAAACTGTTATTTGCTCAGTAGTAACAAACAAATATTAAACGATAATTTGGGAAATAATTTCTTCCATATTTAATATTTTGTGTTTGCGATCTAAAATGGTGGCAATAAAAAGCCATGTGCAGTGTAAATTTTGGAAAAGTTGCAATTTCTTGTTAAAGAATAGAAATAGTTACACCACACCCTCACAATTTCTTTTAAATTTTTAAAACGATATGCAATATTATGAACGAAACTACGAAACCCTTAACTCTTGATATAACCGAACCTAGCGGTTGTCAAAATACAACCAACAGACAAAGTTTAATCAAATATCGAGTTAAATATTTAAAATTTGAGACAACTATATCTACTTATTAAACAAGGTATAGGTAGGCACTAACGAAATTATTTGACTCCGAAATTTTGAAATAATATTGCTATAAGACTAATGCCATCGGATTTCATATTTCTTTATTATTTTCTTGTTTCATAAACGACATCACTGTTATAATATGGCCCAAATTTTTTCGATCTATTTGCAACGAAAACGAAACACACATTTGAATTTAAGTCTTCATTTTATTTTTAAAGTCTTTGAGTAGTTTAAGTTGAATTTGTCTTCAGATTTATCAGGTTTTTCAAATTTTTGTTCTTTCTTGGTTATGGATATTTATCTGAAACTTTTTTTTTATTAACCAATGTCTAACTTGTTTTCTTAAATTCTTGATCTACAGGTTTACTACTTGGTTCATGGTTAGATTCTAGTATATTCATAAGAGATCCGCGAGGAGATCCGAATTCGTTTTTTGGTAACTGTTAACCGATTTAGGTACAACAAGATATTAATATACTCAACAAAGTTGACTGAGTTGCATTCGTATCTGAAATATTTGGCGTTTCATTGGCTATCGAAAGAATTAAAGATTCGAGGACTTCACTTGAGGATATTAAAACATTATATGATTGGATATAGGTAGGTTTAGATATGACCAAATTTCTACCTCTTCTAAGAAGTCGAATTGTTCTTATTCTTATCCATAACAGTTGCGCTGACTAGAATTATGTATAGTATGATTCATTTGGCCAAAATCAAATATTGGCTCTTTGAATGTAAATTAGAACATCCTACCTGCTATTTTATGGGAATACCTACCTAATGACACATCGATAATATTTATGCAAAATAAGTCAAATTCCACGTGAACTTTCTAACCAGGAATAATTGATAAAACTGTAGAATAACTCCTATAAGAAATGTGTGAAATTTATCCCATAATAATGCGTAACAAAGCAGATTATGTCCATAATCTCAAATTATATCGGAGTTGTGTGTTATGCTTTCTCTTGATATTCCCACCATTAATACCAAGTTTCCTCAGTATTGTTTTAAGAATTTGGAACAACAAAAGTATCCTACCCACGCAATACCTAAACAAAACAGTTGCAATTGACTCTTTATTAATACCTAAGCTATTTCAACATTTTCAACACACTCCATTCTTAGATCAAATGATGGTTAATTATTGTTGTGTGAAAAAAAGGTGATACGCTTTTGATATGAACAACAATGCCTATAGAAAAATATTAAATTAGTATAATTATAATAATTTTGTCTTTGTGTTTTGGATATTCTAAAAATGGTATCAGGGAAGAAGGAAGAGGAGCTTAATCTATTTTTGTGACTACTTATCTATCGATAAAAATATCAACAGGATTTTCCTACAAACTGCGATTTCCGACCACAATTTGGTTAATCATCATCATAACAACAACAGTCAAAGAATTCTCTTTCTGATTCTTCAACACAGACATTGGCTTAGTCATCTGACGGCGTAGTAAAGCAACAAGCGCGTTCTGGGCTACAAGGTTACTCGAAGTTAAATGTCCCTCTTGTATATCGACAAAAGCCAGTGACCGCTCTCAGGCTCTATGTGCACATTTGTATCCGTTCTCCTTCTGACCGTGCAACTTACCTTAGGTTAGAAAACTTGTTGTTTTTAGTGTGGTCTTTACATCTGCTCTTGCTGCATGAGCATGATGGACACAATAAAGGAAAAGAGTAATGACACATCAAGTCAATGGACAACAAAGAAACCCTTTCTTTGTGCGGGGGGTAAACGCAATGTTAATTTAAAACTGTGTCGACGACTTGAATATGTGCCACGGTCATTAGGAGAATTTTCAAAAGGTTAATTGATAATTATCCAGCATTTAATAAAATGCCAGTTTAAATGTAAACAACTCTGGGAATATTGTTCACGCGTACAGTCTATTTTATCGCATTTATTTATTAGTCATGTCAGAAATATGAAATTATGTATTATTTATATACCACAGACTGAATGGTGCAGAGTTGTTATCAAAGTCTAAATTTAAAAAAGTAGCGGAAATGGTTATCTGGTACGAAGGCGCACACTCGCACACATAACTTTATTATGGAAAAAATCGTTTTGGTATGTGTACGAAAAGTTGGATTAGTGGTTAGAGGACCGGTTTGGAATGTCTGGATTATCGTAGTTCACAAATTGATTCATTCACTTTTTTATTGTTGAACTGGCCATGATTTAATGAATATGCCGAAAAAAAATACAATGGGAACAAACTGGACGTTAAAATAATGAAAAAAGTACCTATGTGTCCTCTGTCTTAGCTTTAACTCCATTCGACTGTTTCCTTTGGGGTTATTTAAAAAGTTTAGTGTATAATGTGCTTGTAAATAACCTGGATGAATTAAGACGGCGGATTGATCTAGGAATGTAAACAATTAGGCAAACGGCGGCAAAGAACCCGAATTTCCTTAGACCGACGATGCACTGCTTGTACCGAAATGGAGGGAGGATACTTTGAGCATCGTCTTTAATTTAATTATTTTGTCACAAAATCTATTAAAAATAAAAAACACTTTTCGACTTGTTTCGGCCTATACTATACCCTTTAAAAGTTTTATACTTTTTTTTAACACCTTGTATAACATAAATGTGTTATTATTGGATCACAACATTATTAAAACCTTACTTTTTACAAATCCAAAATTTCTTATCAAAAACTACAAGGTAGAACGGAAATAAACGTGTTTATGTATGGACTGCATTATAAAGTACTGTTTATGACGTACTTTTGCGTGCGTAAAGTGGCTCTTTATACACTAGTGTATAATGGTTCTTTATTTTACTATTATTGTAAAATATCAATATATCAGCTGTCAATGTCACAATAAATACTGTCAGAATGAATTTATTACAGTCATTTATAATTTTTCTAAATAATTAAAAGGTAATTTTCGCAGTTGAACATAAAGCTTTGTATGGAACTCGTATATAATTTGACTTTATATACTTGTTGCATAAACTACTATTTTAAGATTATCTACAAATTTAGTCAATATTTTTGAAAATAATAGAATACCTCGAAAGCAATTGATTTAAAAAATATGGAATCTTAAGCATAATTCCAATCGATGTTCCAATCTTAACAGTTATTCACCTAAATAAAATGTAGAATCTGAAAATGCAATAATAATTAGGGTGTTTCGAGGGGTGTTTCTTTTAAAATAACCAAGTAAGATGTACATTAAAAATTTTATTGAAATGGTGATAATTTTAGGTTATGGAGCATCTCGTGGAGCATTTACTTTCTGACAACTTTCAAGAAACTCTGCATTTCTAAGGCTGTCATTCCTATGTATAGTTCTTACTACAGAAAACGGTAAAATTCGAGTTTTGGTTAAATTGGGGTAAAATTACTAACTTGCGTAGTTAATAATAATCTGAAGCCAAATTTGAATTATCTTGACCGATTTGCTGTAAAACTAGCAAAAACAGAAAAATGCGTTTTTAAATTTATTTGTGAAAAAAAATTAATCTGTAGAAACATTCTCGTAGCAATTATTAAACAGCAAAAAAAATCCACGTTTCGTTTTCATGACTCCTCATCAGGTAGATACATTTTTTCTTATGGCCGTCATATTTGATATTTGTTCTATTTTCTGATTTCATTGCTTCATTCGTATAAAATTATTAAGTTTTTCAATTTTCTTTAAAGGTTGTGGCTCGGTTTTAGGTGTCCTATAGAAAAACTGAATGAACTCGAAAATTATTGTCAATTTCATGCTGTATTTTCTGTTTTCCTGTAAAACTAATTCTCTCTGTTCCTAATGTAATAGCTATTTATGCAACAAGTATATAATCTATGACTTTATTGACGAGTCTGATTTATGGCAAAGCGAGTCAGATTATATACGAGTTCCATACAAAGCTTTATGTTCGACTGCGAAAATTACCTTTTAATTATTTTGAAAAATTATAAATGACAGTAAATACATTTATTCTGGCAGTATTTATTGTGACATTGACAGCTGATATATTGATATTTTACAATAATAGTAAAATAAAGTCCCATTATACACTAGTGTATAAACAGCCACTTTACGCACGCAAAAGTACGTCATAAATAGTACTTTATAAGGCAGTCGTACATAAAATTATTATTTAGTTAATATTTTTAATGTTATGCGGGTTAAAATCGTGAGTTGATTTTTTTATCCTTAGGAGATTTAAACATTTTAACCAACGTCATAACGTCAATATTAATTGCTTTTCATAATAATTGTATCTATGTATTTATTTTGCTTCTGTAAGCAGGTAGGTATGAATAGAATCCTATTAAGAAAAATCAAAAAGTTTCTCTAGACATGCAGGTCCCAAACACAGCTGGTCCTCCTGATTTATTTAATAGTAAGTAGATGGGTACCCAACAAATCAGTTTGAATCCGTTATCTCAGTATTATTGTAATTCGTATCATATTGAATAATTCAAGCAGACAAAATTTAATATCTGACTGAAAAAATATGTAGGTAATTATCGAAAAATATACCTACTCGGTTTTATATTTTAGGTAGTTGTTTCACATATCGTACGTATTTGAAATTTAATCTTCTAGAATTTGGCGCACCGCTAAATGAAATGGCCATGATCTCTGAGATGACGTAAGAAATGTATAAACCGCTTTGTTGAGAACAATTCTGAGCCCCCAGCAAGTTCTGACGAGAGACGTTGGAGACGCCGGAAACTGTAGAAATGAAGGACAACAGAAGACAAACTTCGACAACTAAAACAACAATAAACTCGAATACAGTCCGATATTTAATATAGTTTGAATGTGAGTAATTAGTTCTATTTGTTATTCAATAAAACTGGTTAGAACACCTTTATTTATAAGCCTCAGCACCCGCATTAAATTGTATTCGTTATTATTCATTTTTTAATCAAGTCCTACGTACTTAACTTGCTACAATGGATAAAACGTGCCAATTTCAGTTATAATCAACATTTACATTACAACATTTAACTATAAATAAACAATTATTTAAATAAAACAACACTTACACATTCGCTCTGAGATGATCGTTTTTGGCGAGGCACACAAAACAACGTCACTTTAAAGCTTTTCTAAACCTTATTTTAGTTGGGGCATCCGTTGAACAACAGAATTTTTGTTGTGAACACAACAATCACTTAAAAAGTATAGTGTTTACTTATTTATTGTTATTTTGTAGCAAACTATAACATGTCAAGGAAAAAGATCACTTTTTATGTCCACAATAAACTCAACTGCGTGTACACAAAACTAAAACAATTTTAAGAACGATTGGTTGATGATCAGGAAAAGAACTTTAACGTGAACTCACAACACAGACACATTCATTTGTGCCTGGTGCGTCAAGTCCGCACGCCCTTCCTTGCTTCTTCGTACCGTTCATGCCTCATGCTATCTGCTGATCCCCTCCCAAGAACGAACAAACAACATAATGAGAAGCGAGGCTGCATTTGCCAAGCTAATATGGCCTTTATGTTAACATGTTTTAAGGGGCAATTCTGCTGGTGATTTTTCAACCTTTTACGCCTATTTAAAGCGTGGAATGCGTTACCTGTGCGAGGTTCTGTTTTTACGGAATTTTGAAGTTTAAAAACTGAAACAGTTGGAAATATAAAATGCCATGCCATAAAGGCTCGAACTCAGTACAACAAATTTATTTTGTATTTTTGTTTTATAGCTAAATTTTGTAAGCAAAAAATATCAATGTTCTTTGCATATGCAACCACTTATACAGTGTGATATGTTTTTGGCTAGATAACCTCCTATCCCTGATTTACCGAAAGTTCTTCTATTATATTTTGAACAAAAATGTAAAATTTATGAAGAACTCAATAGTTTTATCACTTTATATTTATTTCCATCACTGTAGTAGCATGTATTTTATTAACTTTATTATTAATTTTTCTAAGTGACATCTTTGAAGCACTAGCGGCATTAGATTTACAACGTTTCAATGAAATCTATCTTGGAACAGTTGGAACCGATGCAAGATTTTATTTTATGATATGATTCTTGGCGCCATCGCTTTGCCAGATGTGATACTTTTGAGAAATGTCTCTACAATTTTTGAAGCGAAACCATGCTGATTAATTTGAAAATATGAAAATAATGCAGTTTAATTTGTATGTCAGGAATTTTGCTCATGTACTACTACTACTGAGTTGACAATAGATATAACTAAATATATATGTTACTGAATATAAATTCAATCTTAAAATTGGCACACGTCCGTTAAACACACCGATGAAAATATTGAAGATTTTTCTAGTATGAACTCGGTAGGTATGCTTCACGAATGGACTTTGTTTCCAAAAACCCTTTTAAATAATAATTGCAGTTTTATAAATTATTAAATACAAGAGCACACTCTAGTCGAATGACTTAACTTAATGATTATTTGTTCAATAAATATAGAGATTGTTGAAAAATTTAATACTTTTATTTTCTCACCATACATAAATAACAAAATAACACTTTCTCATCCAGCGGCGTAACTAGGTTCTATAAATTAACAAGAAATTACCTATACCAATATACAGGGTGTGTCACGACGAGTTGACAGTAGACATAACTCTATTACTAAACACAATTTGGTTGTAAAAATTGGTACACGCCCATTATACTATGTGCTCTATTTAATGAAAATATTGCCACCTTTCTGGTACATCCGGTTATACCGGAAGTAGACACAAACTTTGTTATTTTAAATGGAACACCCTGTACATTTTTTAATTTCTAGATTCTACACTTCATTTTAGACATAAAAGTATTAAAGTTGTATGCTCCTAACATTAACGGTATTATAATTATTTACACTTTTTCATTTTTTTTTACAAAAACGTAGATGTAAATAAAAATTCGAATCTTGGCAATGACACATTTTTTCCAAAGTTTTTTTCTTACGTTTGAAGTAGGAATATACAAGCAATAAGCTGATATAGTTTTGGAAAACTTGCTTTATACAGGGTGTTGGTGGTTTTCCGTTCATTTTTAAAAACTTTGATCAATGATAACTTTAATTTTTTTAATGGAACAACCTATATATTTCCACATTTTAGAATTCTACACTTAATTCTAGACATAAAAGTATTAAGGTTGTAAAGTCTTAAAATTAACGGTATTATAATTAATTACGTTTTTTCCAATTTCCAATTTTAAAAATTAACGATCAACCATAAGCACCCTGTAGATATAAAATAGGTTGTCAAAACCATATTACCGTGTTTCTTGTACATTTCTACGTCGACTAAAATTTTTTCTGTATTATATTTAATTTAATATTTTTAATTTTTATTTTATTTATTATAATTAAGTAATTATGTTTCTCCCAATTTTTTCATACAAAAACTTAGAGTCAAACATTTTCATATTTTACTAATGACACGTTCTTTCAAAAAACCAACTAAATTTTAGCGGACGCAGAAATGTACAAGAAACATGGTAATAATAATAATAATAATTTATTTAGAAAGTATTTAGAAGGAAAGAACGTTACAGGATGCTACATGATAATCAAATCCTTTCCAAAAAGGCGAAGGTGTCAGCATAGCTGATTTACAACCTTTCCTAAAACTAGTACATACATACGACAATAACAATGACAATAATGGTACAAAAAGTAATTACGGGTAAGTGCAGTATATCTGTAAAATGAAAACTGTATTAAAAAAAAATGAGACCAAAACAAAACTCACAAAATTACAAAGAAATTGCAAAGAAGAAGAAAAACAAAAACGAAGGTCAAAGCCACTAAGAACATCCATGATCCTGCCGGCTCAATAAATAGATCTTAGTTTGTTTTTTGAATGTTAGCAGAGAGTTTAAATTAAAATAAACTGCTGGCCAATTGAAACGTACCAAGCTAATTTTTAGGTTGAATTTAAAGTCAAATATTTTGAAAATGAGAAAAGATATCAACATGAGGTTTTCACGATTCAAGAGATAATTTTATTGCGAAAGCAATAGTGTCACCCGATTTTTTTACTTTGAAGTACGTTACTATCTACAGGGTATGGAAGAAAGTCGTCTTTTTTTTCTCAATCTTTATACCTACCGGAATTCCACCTAAACTATACCTAAACTATTAAAAAAATATCGAAGTTGATACAAAGCATCATCTGATATG
This sequence comes from Pediacus dermestoides, assembly GCA_963942485.1. NCBI lineage: Eukaryota > Metazoa > Arthropoda > Insecta > Coleoptera > Cucujidae > Pediacus > Pediacus dermestoides. Next base: position 31,973,061 of record OZ012625.1, on the reverse strand, counting down.
ATTCTTAAGATATGAAAAAGTAGCATGCATGGCCCCCCATGTTATGTTGACAACCAATCTGTCTACTGTTCTCTAAATCGTGGCTTACTATTCGATTTCTTAATGATAAATATGTAACTAATTTATAAAATCGCAAATAATTGGAAAACAGTTAAAGTTAGGTATAGAAACACCTGATATGAATAGATAGAGATTTTCACGTTCTATCGAATGATGTAGAATAATACATAGTGTCCCATTTAAGAAAAATGAGTTTTTTGACATTTTAAGAGAACGAAATGTTATGAATTAAATATCGCCCTGTACATAATAATTTTGAAATAATTTGCCATGGACAGAAGCCACAAAGTCCCATAACGCTACTGTGAAAATTTCAGTTTTTTATCTTTACTTTTAACGAAGATATTAGAATTTAAAATGTTTAGATAATATTTTTTTTCTCGAAAACCGTAAAATTTAGGTATAGGAATTTTTATGTCAAAAGACTCAGAATGTTTTGAGGAATTAGAAAAAAAATATAAATACAGGGTATCCCATTTAAAATAACGAAGTTGGTATCAACTTCCGGTATAACCGGATGTGCCGCCATCTTCAAAACATTTTCAGTTGATGGATTATATGAAGCTAGGCCTGCGTGCAAAATTTCAGCTCTCTATCTCATTTGGTTCTCCTAATACTTCTAATAGGCCACAAGCGTGAGACACCCTGTATATTTATGTAAAAAAAAATTAAAAAGTGTAAATAATTATAATACCGTTAATGTTAGGACGATACAACCTTAATACTTTTATGTCTAAAATAAAGTGTAGAATCTAAAAATTCAAAAATATACAGGATGTTCCATTTAAAATAACAAAGTTTGTGTCTACTTCCGGTATAACCGGAAGTACCAGTAAGGTGTCAATATTTTCATTAAATAGAGCACATTGTATAATGGGTGTGTATCAATTTTTAGAACCAAATTGTGTTTAGTAATAGAGTTATGTCTACTGTCAACTCGTCGTGACACACCCGGTATATGTACGGTGAGATGGGAAAAAATTAATTGGAAAACTCCACACCCTAAAAGAGCGAACAAAAATAAAATTAAATAATAGACAGGGGATTTGTTTACTTTAAATCTGAAATACATGTTAATCACATGCCCTTGAACCTAAAAAAAATTTCGCCTGTGGCGCGCAGTGGGGGTGGGGCAACCCAGGTCTTACAAAAATCCACATCCTAAAGTAAAGCATATATATTTAGTGCCCCCCCCCCTTCCAAAATTCAGGTCTGGTTACGCTACTGTTCTCATCCAATTGTAACCGGGGTCTTGTAATGAAAATAGGTTCAAAGAAACACTACGTAGAGATCCCAGAATTTTGCGGTAAATTTAAATTTAAGAAGTACCACTTTAGTTTTGTTTCGTTAGTATAACTTTAAAATTAGTTCGAATTTTCTTATGTTAAATTAGACTAGACGGTCACACGTCGATGGCCAAAATTGCGCGAATATTAAACGGAAATTCGGGTCTATTAGACTATTAGAGTGTTACCTACCAGGCCATATTTATATGTCGTCTCCTTTTACTAATGGAGACGATATATTGATCGAAATACAGAATATAAAAAAATCCGATAATTAATCTATATGATGTTTTTTTTACATTCATGCAAATAACTTCAATCCTAATATAGAGTTATTACGTCAAAGAAGCATATAGCACGCTGAGTTTATGAAGAGTAAAATAAAATGAGCTCAAAGCAAATTCACTGCGATAAATGAGTCCAAAGATATATGATATTCTGAGATAGGAAGTGCACAACGCTTTTTGAGTAAATCTGACAAATCGATTATTTTTTTTACAGTCATTCGTTCACTTTCTGATAATCTGCAAAATGATCGGGTCCAAAGTTGAGTTTTCGCTTTTCGACATTCTTATTCAATTTCGAATAAATACATGGCATCCTTGTGATATGATTAAATAATTGGTGTAATATAATTTCCACTTATTAAGTATCTAAGTAACTACAAAATTAAGACATCATCACCTATTAAATACATTGTATTGACCTATAACATTTGTTTAACCAAAATGTATGCATACAGAGGTAATAGGGCTTATACAGGGTTGGACCAATTCATCTTAATGTTTACATTAAAAAGACTGGAAACAGGGACATGTATTATGCGATGTGGGCCTTAAGATTGTCGCAACTTGAACTGGCGCAAGAAGTCTTCTTGGTTTACATAATTTGGTCGAATTTTTGAAATAAATAAGTGAATCGATAGATACTGATGAGATAACATGCAGGTTATAATTTCAATTTAAGAACATTATCACAAAATGTACATCTGGTTGTCTATAGACAGCATTATAATGTCTAACATAATTCAGATTAGCTACCGGTTATAGGTTACAGTAATAAAAATATACGAAGATTAAGTGGCTATCCGCTATCCTTCGTTAAAAAACCTCCTTGAATAGTTTTAAAAATAATTTGTTATCAAATTCTAAAAAAACATATCTATGTATGTATTTATTTATCTAGAGTACCTATGCAAAACTTATAATAATTCAATAAATCACTGGCACTGGTTCAGTAAAACCATACATAAAACAAAGGTTTTACCCCCTTAACATGAAAATACCTAATCACGTGATGGTGGCATATCTGGTTAGTTGGTTACTGAAAGTAGGCAGGTAGGTTCTAGCTTTATTATTTTAGTTTTAAGTAGAATCCCCTGTACATTATTATATTTTTAAATTGTACATTCAATTTTAAGTGTAAAATTATTAGGTTTTATGTTATTAATTATTAATTTAATGGTACTCGAGTATACTCATATTTTTAAAAATATCCTAAATTTAGAGTTCTACAAAAATATTAATATCTTAACAGAAAAATACTGTTTTAGAAGGAACAACAAATTATTATCATTATGAAAAAGAAAGACTAAGAAACAATTTGATGTGTTACCCAAAATAGTATAGGTATTACACTATAAGAGAAGAAAGTGACACTTTTCCACTGAGTAGAAAAGTTGTAGGCTGAGGGCTAGAATTGTACGAGAGTGGAAATAAGTAGTTGTTTATTCAACAATAAGGTAGGAATTAAGAAATTCTGACGAGTGTGAAAATTGGACTCGAGCGAAGCGAGGGTGCAAGGACACGAGGCAGAATCAATTCCTCCCGTGTAGCATACTCTTTTTTTCTTATACCTGTACAAAAATGGCCACTTCTTTTGCGAGAAACGCGCGAACAAATTATAACAGCATAACATTGACATTTTTGCTTGACACTTTGCGGTGAGAAAATCACCTTGATAACCATCATAAACAAACACAAATAACTCCCGCATATCAGGGAGGGAATGGCTACCCAAGTGACAAATGTTACTCCACTCCTTATTTTCCGCGAGTACCCTGAAAAGGCGACTTTGTACCCGCATTTCACGCAAATAATAAAGTGGCCATTTTCGTGCAGGTATGAGAAAAAGACACTTTTTTCTCGAATGGTGTAGGTTTACCTCCTACTTTATTTGCCTATGTTTTAGAAAAGGATTTAGTAAAAATGAAATGCAGTGACGAAAAAAATAGTAAAACATCGAAGAGGCCGCAAATGCGGCAACTCTGAATTTGCTACCTATCAAATTTTATACTTTCTTCGCATCTTTCAAATATCTATAAATAATAGCCTACTTTCAAACAAGGCAGTAGAAAATAGTTATCTGTTTAATAAGGCAACAAAGCAGATGATTTGTTGCCGAATTGAACATATGGTTTTTTCGTCGATCATTTAAGTTTTACGTTTTTAAAGATAAAATACTCAAAACAAGCTGAAAATACGATTATTCTAAGGTGGCCTATACAGCGCCTTTGCTATAGAAGCAAGTTTATTTATTATTTTATTTCTTACTGATCAATTACAGTTGAATATTGTCTTAGTTATGGTAACTATAAACGTAGGTACTCATAACTGTCTCGGGAGTTATAACTAAACTGCTGGCCAATTGAAACGTACCAAGCGAATTTTTAGGTTGAATTTAAAGTCAAATATTTTGAAAAGGAGAAAAGATATCGACATGGGATTTTCAGGATTCAAGAGATAATTTTATTGCGAAAGCAATAGTGTGACCCGATTTTTTTACTTTGAGGTACGTTACTATCTACAGGGTATGAAAGAAAGTCGTCTTTTTTTTCTCAATCTTTATACCTACCGGAATTCCACAAAAAATGTTTTATATTTTTTTGATGTCGATTTTTTTAGTCCCTGGTTAGTGAGGAAAAAAGCAATTTCTCAGAATTTTTATATCCCTCTTATTTTATAAGATACCGAATTTTTTATTAGATTTAATATTGTTGAACAGGTTTTTGCAATAATAATTATGCTGCCATTTTGAAAGCAAATGTCATCATGTGATATGGCGATAAAAAGGTAATTTTAAGTAGAATCTAATTCTTGCGGAAAAAAATATACACGGTTGTTTTAAAAATTTTTGAAAATTAGTAGGTGGCCCTTCCGGTGAAACCGGAAAACGTCAAAATGATTATCCCTTTCAACAATCAAACCATGCCAAATTTCAAATTAATACAGTTAAATGTAACAAAATGGTGGGCGTTGTAAAACGATTTCGTAGCCACCCGGTATACACGAATATGAGCAAATTTTTGAAAGAGTGAAAAACCCGTTTCGAGGATATAAGTCACTTAAACCAATGGTGAACATAAACTAACTAAATTCCGTTCCATTCCATTAAGAAAATAGCCTCAAAAAATGAATTAAAAAATTTACCAATTAGCGAACGTGTACCGATTTTTGATAAGCCACGGGTTACCAATAAATTAATGAAAATACAAAAAGTGTACTTTTTATAAGAAAGACATTCATAAGGTATTATAATCAACTACAGAGATTAGTTCTTACAAAACACAATACGGCCGAACGTCAAAAAACAAAGAAAAAATCAAATTTTCAGCAAAAATTCGGTATCTTATAAAATAACAGGGATATCAAAATTTTGAGAAACAGGTTGTTTTCCCATTAAGTAAGGAGTAAAAAAATCTACATCAAAAAAATATTTAAAAAAAATTGTGGAATGACGGTAGTTGTAAAATTTGACAAAAACAAGAAGACTTTCTTTCATACCCTGTAGATAGTAATGTACTTCAAAGTAAAAAAATCGGGTAACACTATCCTTTTCTCAATTAAATTATCTCTGAAATCCTGAAAACCGCATGTTGATGTCTTTTCTATTTTTCAAAATATTTGGCTTTAAATTCAACCTAAAAATTCGCTTGGTACGTTTCAATTGGCCAGCAGTTTAGTCTATTATGAATCCTTAATGATAAAACGTCCAGGCGTCCTACCGGCAGGACAAAAAGTCCAACCAGCAGGACGCAAATTTTCCTTCACTATTTCGAATATCAGGAGGCCTGCCAGCAGGACGGTAATAGTCTAGATCTAGAAAGATTCTGAATAAAAAGTTGCCTATCTAATGTGAAAGTTTGATGGAAATCGGACCATAACTAAAAAAGTTATGGAGAAGTTTTCATTTTAAACGATACTCTGTCAGAATTCAGAGCCGTGAATAAAATGGGCTTTGTTTTGCCTACCACATTATGCATGGGTTACCCCAAAAATAATTTTTAATTGTTACTGCTTTTTATTTTGAAATCTATTTTTTTATTGTCGTTATTTTATATTTCTTTTTGTTCTTCATTTATTACTTATAACTATGGGTACATTGGCATTGCAATGTACCTAATTTAAATAATAAAATCATCTCAATTCTCTTACATTGGTTTTTTTAAAACAACATTCTGACCCCAGAAAATATTGTCACGGTGCCCATGAAAAATGACGCCGTACTGCTGGAAGCTATTTGCGTTCTGCTGGAAGGACACTTAAATGACAAAACGAGTACTACCGGCAGGATCAAACCCTCCTGTCCAACGGTCCTGCCGGAAGACCCTTCAACAAACGGTTGGTCGTTTTATCATTAACTCCCTCTAATCAAGGGCAGTCCCAGCTACAAATTTTGAAGGTTTACCTTTCAAACTTCAATAGGTGATAATACTCGCCAAAATAATAAGATTTTTAATTTGCCACTTTTCATATAAACGCCTCCTTTGGAAGTTACAGGGTGTTAAACTTAACATTTTTTATCAGTTTTTTGAAATTACCTACTCGAAAACTAAAAAGGGTATTGATTTCAAATTTGGTACGAACAGTAAAAATGTTTATTGCTATCAGATAAGGGCAATTTGATTTTATTTTATATACTGAATGTTCTTTTTCTGGTGGGCCATACGCTTTTATTCACTCAAACTTTGTTTACGCATTCCTTTGACTGAACATAACTGAACATAATTCTGCTGTAGGTATGCATAGCATCGAATGGATGAAAATATTACATATTAACAGATATTTTAGGTAGGTGTCTATAAACAAATTAAACTGTTGTAGAGAATTTAATAAAACATTCGACATAATAAATATATGCTATAAATGAAGATTTAAACTTGCTTTATATAAAATTTAAAAAGAGTTCTCGTCTCGATCGCGACGTATGAAGCTGGTTTTCTCTCGAGAATCGAATCTACCCCCAATGTACTGCAAAAATTAGCCAGATTTAGAGAGAGAGAGAGAGCGGCAGCAAGCGAGACCGGCGATACGGTAGGGCACACACTAGCTAGCCCGCTGTCGCGTGTTGGTCGCCGACTTGGCTCAACTGTGCATGAATTGCCCTGTATATTCTGGGTAATTATAAAAAAAATCTAATTACTGCATTTGTGTATCACTCGTCAGTGTTGATATGTTTAAAACACATCTAATGAAGAACATTTTCAATATATTTTTATGATTCTTAGAATAGTTTATAATCATTTCAACTTTTTGTTCTTCTTAAATTTCTGCTCTAAAATATCTTACAGCTCGTTAGGCATCATCAGTCATTATATTATACATCATAGATTACGGTCTATCACTTTTACATTAATTTCAGACATTTTCTAAATTTTATACAATACTGTTTGATTCATTATTTATATTTTATCATTTTATGCGATTTTGGAAAAGTAAGTAAGCAACTACCATAAAATAACAAAATATCTACAAAAATACTAAATAATATTTTAATTTTGAATTTTAATTTTGAATTTTAATTTTAATAAGCGAAGCCATGCCTGACCCAAATATTTGTGGATAAAATTATTATGTAATAATTGAAATCTACCGATTTTGCGCTTAAAATAAAAATAGTTTAATCGAAAATCATAGATATGTCGGAAGACAACCACAATTCCCTAGTAAAAAGGGTTCAACATACTCGCATATTTCGTGAGTTAAAAGTTTCCACAGATTGCATGTTGCTGCTTATGATTCTAATTTATGAATTAATCGATAACTGGATGACACGCGACAGTGAACAAGAATGGCTACAATTGAAGAGAAGCTCTATGTACTTCTACAAAAACTTAAAGTATTAATAATTAATCGAAGCAGTCTGTAGAATATTTAATAAATCAAAATATGTTTAAGGAAACTGATGACAATCTGTCTGTTTGCATTGTCTTGCTGCAGCAATATCTTAGACAGGAGACTTCAAATGATAAGGTAAGACACTAACTATGCTACTTAGCACGATATTAATATTTTTGTAGTAGCTACGACTTAGTTACTTAGATATTATGCGGTAGTAGAAATTGTTATGACGCTGTAGGTAGTTAGATACTTAAATAAAAGAAATTTATGAAAACCAAATAGTAGATATTTATTTTCATTGGGTAATATAGAAGTATTAAAAAAATCTATACCTATTTATTTGTAATTATAAAATTTATTTCTTCCTCCAAAAGCCATCATGACCAAAACCTGTATGTAAGGGATAGTCGTCATGAAATAAAGGTGTCTCATGTCCGTAAAACCCATAATCATTGAGGTGAAATTCATTCAGATCATGAAGCCCATAATGGTGTTCTGGGACATATATGATGGGTTTAGGATGATAGGCAGCTTGCTTATGATGATGAAGTGCTGGTTGAAACTGATGATGAAATTTTTTAAATTTTTTGAAAGTTGCTGAAGATAATGTCATTATAATGGAAATCAAAACCAGTATCTGAAATGAAAAAAAAATTAAATTGAAATGAAAATACTCGTGAAAATATTATGTTCACAAAAATCGGCAACTTCTTACAAGAATTTTTAGTTAACACATTTATGTACTTTGGAAATTATTTCTATTACACAATGAATAAATATAAAATAAATAGTTTATAAAATTAAAATTTCATATTTTCCCTTAATATGAAAATAATTATGGAATCATTTGATTTTTTTATTATTAAAGTGTTTGTTAATCGTGAATTTGCAATAAAATAATTACCAAGACCATTACGATTTTAAAAAAATCAAAATATACAACAAAAATAAATTCATAGTTATATAAATTTTTGCAGCGTGTTCTGGCAACTAGAGATATTATTTAGTTATGTATAGATGTTAGGTATCCTTAAAATTCGGAATCAGAAAACTCGAAATCACTAAACGGACTTGTGGAAACTAATTTTAAGTCAAAACGCAAATTAACTGGACATAATAACTATTGTAGAAGGTAAAGAAATATTGTTTAGGTTTTTATTGAAACATCCGGTTAAATCGAGTTTTGACGAGTTAAAACTAATTTGCCTCTGGTGAATTTGCTTTTTAACTATAGTTAAAACTAGTTGTAACTGATTTTGGGTTTTAACGGTAAGTACATACACTAAACCTACATTTTTAGGGTCTGTTTCATGTAATCAAGCAAAAGTCGACTTATATTGTGGTGTCTAGTTAAAGTTAACGTTAACTAAACGTTAATTATTCGGTTGCTTTACTTAGAACTAAGAAGAAGTAAGAAAATTAATCTTTTAATATAAAATGTCAATAATAGTTATTTTTGTATTAAGGGCGCAAAATGAGTGTTTTTTTTATTAAACACGAATTTAGCCACAGTAGTGAGTAAAAAAATTTTTTTTCTACTACAGTTTGGAAAAATCTTAAATTTCGATATTTGTTTGGGTTAGGAAAAGTAGATTTTCACATTTTTTTTTTATTTTACATGTAATAATGATTGAACTATAAACGTCAACTGCTAAACGAATTTCGATTTTAGGGTTTTTCCAAACGGTAGTAGAAAAAATCATGTGTGCAACGCATAGAAAAAGTGTTTTTTTCTGTTTTTGGTCTCGGCTACACCTGCGCATCGAAAAAAATCTCACGCCTAATGCGGAAAAATGTCACTTTTCCTAACTTGTTGCACAAATAGCTATTTTTCACTGTTAACCGTGAAAAAATGACAAGGTTTGCGTATGGACAACATATAACTATGTAAAAATGTCACGTTTTTTTGACGGCTGTAGAAAATAGTATATTGTAATACAAGTGTGGAAAAGGCATCATGACAATACGAGTGTGAAATTTGCAACGCGAGCGATAGCGAGTGCTGCAATCACACGAGTATTGTCATGGGCTATTTCCGCAAGCGTGTTACATACGATTTTTTCTACGAAAACGCGGAATTCGTAAAAAATTAAATTATTTGTACATTTTTTTCAAATTAAAAAAAACATCAAGTGAGTTTGTTGTCATAGAACTGAAAGCTCATAGCTGTTGACAGTTTATAAATTGTGTCCTGTCATCGAAATAATTTTTATTTTGAGATCAAATTACGTGAATATAAACATGGAGTTTCAAAACTAAAGCGAAAGCGATGAACTAATGTGCACTCCTCCGGTTGTTAGATATTAAATAAATGTTACAATTATAACTAAATGTAAGTACTTCTTTATGTTTTTGTTTGCGTGCGAAAAGTTTAAAAAATGCGTACGGAAAAAAATTCCGCACTAATTTTCAGTACTAGTTTTTCAAAAGCCTACTTTCAAGTTCGATTATCTTGTCAGAAAAAACGTCATTCCGCATTTTCGTAGAAAAAGAGTTATTTGTATTGCTAGCCTTGAAACTAGAGTTTTGCGAGTGTAATACACACTATTTTTTGTGGCGAAGTTTATTTAAATAAATAAAATTTACAAAATATTTGTTTAAATATTTGGTATTAGGGATTTTTTTTTATTGGTAACACGCGATACTTAAAATTGACACTGACAGTAGTAGCCGAATAACAGAAATAATAATCCGTTTCTATGGAAAATACAAATTTTCTTTGTGATTTCAATGATGCCAATCGATAAACTAAAAATTCCTAGTTTTTGCCGGTCTAGCCCGGCAAAACATGAGTTTCCAGCCGATTTATACGAATGCAAAATGACTAATGCCAACCTGAGGCACAAAAAATATTTTTAATATTTTGAACTGTTTGCTCGATACCAGTAATTTGTGCATATGTGAAAATATAAAGTGAGCCAACTATATCCGGCAAACAATTTTCAGTTTATCAAAAAGTGACGTCCTTTAAAATGACCAACATCAAAAAATCTAATATTTTGAAAATTATCATTAAAGGTCTCGCCATATAAACTGTTGTGAAGTGTCTATGCTATTTTTCATTATTAACTGCATAACAACCATTGTTATTAATAATGAAAAATAGAACATAGACATGGCACAGCAAAGGTTATGGCGAGGCCTTATTTCTCAAAAAAAATTTGTGCAATTCCCTAGATTTTTACCTAATTTAACACCAGATGTGAAAATGGAAATGATTTTTCGATACATTTTATAATAAAATGTAATTTTAATATTTACAATATTTTTTAAAATTAAACATTTAAACTTGGACTAGTTAGCTCCTAAAAATAGTTAATTGATATTTAACTCCATAAATTATTATTTAAAACAAGCTGATTCGTTTTTAGAGTAATACAATGTTTCAAATTTGTTACAAATTTTCATGTTTTTTTATACACTTTGTACTGTTCTGGAAAATGTTCTTTAAAAAATCAAAAATCAAAATTTTGCCATAATATACTGCAGCGTTTTTGGCAGCCAACGATACGTTATGTTGGTAATGAACATTTTTAGATAGGTACCTACCAATATTTTATTCAAGTAAACTGTGCCACTAAATGAAATTAAACTGCAATTGTAATAATTCAACGTACGAGTACTAAACTGCATCTATATTAGTATATATTAATAAGTACATATTTAAAAATCTACTTACAATTATTCTCATTGTAGTATGTTTTTGACATTAACGCACTAAATATTATCCATATATCAACTAAAAAACTTTTATTCTTCAATTGGTTTTTATAGGTAATATTTACTCAGTAGATAATTATGTACAAAAATGTATCCATATAATTTGTGTTATTATACTTTACTCGAATATAAGAATCAATAATTAGCAACATTTGAAATTGTTCAATTTCCTTTATGCTTAGTATGTAGGTACATGTAAGTAACCCAATGTTGTATTTTAGAAATTTCGGAGAAATATAAATTATTGCTTGTGTTTTTTCAAGAAAATAATTTCTCTTTGATTTTATGGTACACGTGAAGGTATTGTTCCAAATAAACTTGAAATTATAAAATATAGTGATATAATTGGATCAGCTCAGGCATTAGAATTTCGCCGTAATAATTTATTATTGGGAAAAGTAATAATGATTAAATTAAAAATAAAAATATCTGATGGATCTAGCACATGATTTTCTTATACAATCATGAAACATAAAAAACAGAATTGAAAATAAAACTAGGGGTGTCTAAATTTTATATTTATTTAAATCGTTTTATATTTCTTATCTGAAATTATAGAAACTCATTATTATATTACTTACTTTTCCAATGTGCCGTCCTGTAACCTCTACCTCATCTATTTTAAACCATAGCTCAAACTTTTATTTCCATTAAATAAACCTAAGATATGAAAAAGATATTGGCAATCTTATAATTCGGGCTAAAATATTTTGGAAACGCATGCATAAAGACTAAGGATTATAAATTGTTAAATGAGCATTAAGTGGGTATCATTATTTACATTACAATAATTCGAAGAATCAAAGTCATCACGTAACAATACTTTCTCTCATTAAGATAATTAGTAAGAAAATAACTGAAATGAAATCAGTATTTAAAGAGAAAAAAATGTTAAAGTTTGAGTTCTTTATATCTTCACCAAACGTTTTTTTTTGTTATGTCGCTCCTTATTTGTTTCTTGATGATATTTGCAAAGTTAAACTTTACATTTTTCTAACATCAAATCATGATTTTTACATAAATTCGAGTATATATTTTCCATCAAATCATATTTTGGTATAATTATCAGCAAATGTTGTAACATAAAATATATCATGTAAATTGATTTTAATGGCAAATATCCTGTTAAATCTAAAACTTGCTTAACATTGACATTTCGCAATTAATTCGTGTCATCAGATGTTCGACTGATACAAATTTAAAAAACCCATGTAGTCATTAATCAACCGCATATTTGTCTATTTACCTAGATATAATATAAATCTAAACCAAAATTCCTCCAATAGCGGCAAAGAACATCGCATCTCTGATTAACATAATATATTAATTTATTTAATTCACCGAAATCTGCTTAATGATTGCCACATAAAGTACTTTTAGTTGTCAGGGGTCAATTAGAAAAAACTAATTTAAAACCACACAGAGAGCACACACCCATAAAAAAGTAATATGGAAAAATTACATCATTCAAAATAAAACAGAGATGAGGTGTTTAAAATAAACACACCACTGACCATTCATCACTTCCGACCACACCTTCTGATCTATGAATTAAATAATACAAGTTAGTTTTCTGCTACATAATTGTCATGTACTGAAATCTAAAATGTAATTATTATGTGGGAACACCTTCCAGCAAAATAAACTGTTGCGCGTGTACTGGACTGGTTTAATAGCGATTTGTGCTATTTGCGCTATGCATGTATGTAGATATTATAAAAAAATGATAATATAAAGTTCAATTTAACATTTAAAATATTGAATCCTTCAAGTGTGTTCTAGTATGAATAATTGCTTTTCCAATGATCACTTGTTCAATAAATTGAAAATAAAATTAATAGAAAGTTCAATTAAACTTTAGAGGCTGATTGTGTGATAATGAGTAAATAACGTATTTTTACTTTCTTATACGTAGTATAAGGAAGTATTGTAATCGTGATTTTTTTCGACTTCGAGATTTTGATGGATTTACACGTTTTGAGGGCCCCTGAATCCATTTTGACCATTTTCGCCATGATGTCTGTCTGTGTGTCTGTGTGTCTGTGTGTCTGTGTGTCTGTCTGTATCCACGATAACTCAAAAACGACTTAACGGATTTGATTCAAATTTCATATTTAAGAGTTTGAACAAAATTGTGGGTGCCACATTAAATCTTTTTCATCTAGCACCAACACAAGTGGTACTTACCTGAAGACATTTTTAGGTTTTTTAGGAATATCTTGAAAAATAAACAATTTACGACATTTTTTTATTCTTTAACATTGATTTAGAATTAAATTTTGAACAAATTTTGTTTGAAACTTTTTTTGAAATTCCGTCAAAACATTTTATTTATATAGTGGCGCCATCTATCTGATTTACAAAGTACATGTTGTTTACATACAGAAATCTATACCGTTGAGGAAATCGATTGTAGCATTACTATTTGAAAAGATCGACGGCTACAACGGCTACGGTTTTATGTTTTGGATATCATGGCAGCTCGATTAAAATTTTTTCTAATATATACAATAAAGTCGTGAAATTGTATTATGCATGCAAATCTACATTAAAGATATCGACGCCAAATTTTTTGTGAATGCTCTTTCAATTTTTAGACGTGTCGACAAAGTAACAAAAGTGTTTTATTTTGCGCCGTTTTTTAATAATTATAAATTATTTACATATTTATATAGTGTTGCCATCTATCTCTGAGTGGCTGTTGTTTACATTACAGAAATCTATTTGTTTTTATACTAAAGATTCTATTTGCATTAAACACACGAAGAGCTCGAATAAAGTTATAAAAATTTAAAAAGTGAAAACCAATTAATCCAATCCTGGTGAGAGTGGCTATATCGCCAAACATCAAAAACTTGACATTGCTTTGCAATCCAAGTACGAAGAAGAAGAAGAGATTGTTAGTCAAACAATTGTCAAAGGCAAAAGATCGAAATATTTTGATGAGAAGGATTATTGTGCACTGTACAGTTTGTTTGAGTGAAACGTTGACCAAAACTGAGAAGTATTTTATAAATCTTTAAAGTTTAGCTACAGCAAATTCAAAGATATCAAGCATTTTTCGCACTGTGGAATTTTGATAAGTATTCTGTTATTTATTTGTCCTAAAATCTGGTAGTAATGAGTGGGACAAGGACAGATTTATGCGTATTGCAATAAGTGCGACAGAGACTATTTGAAAATTGCTGAAAACCCTCAAAATTTTTACAAGAAATTTAACTTAATTTCTTTAGGAAAAGTAATTACTGTGATACTATCCGTATAAGAAAGTCATGTGTTGGGCACATCAGATATTTTAAGATATAGCAGTGATACGTGTAGTCATTTTAAAAATTAGCTTTTCACTCTGATTATGGCGATCAGAGCAAAAGTGAGACTTTTCGGTGTGTTTTTGTATGTTTTCTCCGAAATAGTTATTTACATATCAAGTCATGAAAATTATCTATTACAGGACGAAGAGAAGCATTATTGAAAGTACGAGGCCGAGTACTTTTAAGCTTCCTGAGTCCTGGAATAATAATTTTCATGACGCGTGTTATGTATAAAATTTTACCTTAAACCTTTAAGAAAGTCAAACTCTCAAGACTATTTTGATTCAAGAAAATTGATTATTGCAAGACTAGTACTGTAATATTTTACATGACGGTCATTACAGTACTATTTTTAAAAGTAGTACTGTAATGACCGTCATGTAAAATATTACAGTACTAGTCTTGCAATGATCAATTTTCTTGAACCACAATAGCCTTAAAAGTTTGACTTTCTTGACGATTTCAGGTAAAATAAATTATCCTCTTATTTTTAGTCGTTACTAAGACTTATTTTTTCCTACTTTGTTTGAAGTTCATAAATAAATGAAATCCTGATTTTTTAGACTCTTCGGAAAGCAAACAAGATACCGTAGAATTCTTTTCGTGATCTTGTTGGACACCTAATACGTAACCTTGCCACAATTTAACCGCAGCTGTGTATGTTCAAATAAGTTCGAATTTCACTCACCCTTTAAAGTAGTTACTCTTTTAATGGATAAGTGCTTCTATTGATACGACTTTAAAACTAATTTCAAACAAGTACTATCGAGTAAAATGCAAATTTTCATTATGCAGTTATTTAATCAGAACAATTGCCCAATCTACCTAACCCTTTGTTTAGCAGTAGCACGTGCACGTGCCAGTACTACAAATAAATCAAAGACAATCGTGAACATCTTTTTTACAAAGCGATTGTACTTGTACACTTTCGCTATCAAATCTTGTATAACATCTCGACCACACCTTCCCAATATAAGGTACTGGTACTCCATATCGATGTGATCACACACAGTGTGGTATTTGCACACCAGTTTAATTTCGATTTAATGGAACTGGAACTGTGCAGTGCAATGGGATTTGCTCAATGAATAACGTATGGTATATGGGTGTCAGTAACTTATTATGTTATACCAGTTTCTAACTGGCTGCTTAGCATACTACCGGAGGCTCGATTTAAAGTTTCAGAGCATCTCGTTTTTTGTCCAGTAGAGTGACGCAAATTGGTGGTGTGGTAATGATTAGATTTTGATTTACAAAATGTTGCAGATAGTATAGATGACAAATTGCTGTAGTTTACGTATTATATAGGCTTATAGAGATCATATAATAGTTGTCTAGTGAACAGGTAACATAACAAGTTTCTGGTTTGATGGTCAGTTGAGGTTTTGAATATAATGTTGAAGCGTAGCGATAAAAAAGTCACTCAGACAATAATATACCTATTATGCACAATAAAACAATATCTTATCTGAGTAAGGGTTTGAAACAAGCTATAATAGTTATAACAATGTTACGTTGTATTACCTATAAGTATCAATAGGTAAATACCGTCAAAAAAATCATCTCTGAATTTCGCTAAGAAATTCAACAGTCTAATAATAAAAAAATAATCAAATGTTCAATGTTCTCGTTCGTACAGTATTTTTTAAAATTAAAATATTTGGAAAATCACTAATTTTAAATAAATAGAACCTTTATACTTTTACGCTTAGAATTTATCAAAGATTCCAATATTCTTAAAATATAATACGTATAAGAGTGTTCCATTTAAAATAACAAAGTTGGTGTGCGCCCAGAAAAAACCAAACATTCTATATACTTGAAAATATTATATCTTGAAAATGTTTTGCTACGATTAATAGTAAAAAAGATAATATGGAAGATCCACAAACGAGGTGGACATACTGTATATTTTAATTCAATTTTAATTAATATTTTTCGGGATATAATAACCTCATTTTCGAAAATTCCATTTCCATAGTACTTATTTTAAGTATATTACCTATATTAATTGTACCTAGTAGTAAATTATGATATACAGTGAGTCGCAATGAGTGGTACATGCTTCACCTGTAAATACTAGGCCTAAAACTAAGCCGATTGACGCAAAAAGTTGTTATACTAAAATGCATAACTAAAAAGTTATAGACTCTTACAGCCATATGCATAGTCATGTTTAGTAGTCACAAAGTAGCTGCTTTCTCGCTACTATGAAAATTGCCATGCATAATCGGTATTTAGTAACTACTTTCCCTAGTACTTACTAGCCAGAAAGTCACTACTAGTTAGTAGACAGAAAGTAGCTATTTTCCCAAACGACTATGCATATGGATGCTAAAGTTTAAGAAAAAAATTTTTTTTTCTACTCTTATAGTATCGAGTGTTCATTTAAATTTCACCTCTAGTTGACGTTGAAGTGTTGTTTAAGAATGAAATTTCATTCATAAATGACACTTCAACGCCAATTAGAGCTGATATTTAAATGAACATCCGATATATGAAAATAGCCATTTTTTCATGACATACTCTACTTGAAACTTCTAAATTTTTGTCTACTGCGAAAATAGTCATATTCTATGTAGAGAGAGAATATCAAATTTTGAAATTTATGATTTTCTTCGTGATTTCTTTAAATTTTTAATATCAATTCATTCACTTTTCATGAAATATTTTATATATAAAGCTTAAAATAGTTAAAATAAAAACTAAAATATAATTTTGACGTTTCACTTGAAAACTGTCACCTTAAATAATTTTAAAAAAAATTGTAGTTTCTAATCCAATTTATAAATTACAGTATCGTAGAAAAATAGTTATTTACATTCGAGTGCGTGTTAGGTTCTATTTTACAGTGCGACAGCTTTGTTTGAGGCACAAGCCGTCAGGCGAGTGCCTTATTAGCTGGAGCGCTGGAAAATAGTTCACGCACGAGATTTGTATAAAACTTTTTGGCCGACGATAATGTAAATCATTTTTTTTAATGAAATTTATGCAATAATTTATTTCAAATAATTTCCGAATCGGAAGTTATTTATCATAGGTTAGAAAACATAGTGTGCCATTTTGAAACATACAAATGTCAAACTATTTAAAAAAATTGACAGTTTTGGTTGAATTACGATTAGTGAAAAACCTAAAATAAAAAATGTGTAATAGCGAAGAGAGCATAATTTTAACGTCCCCCGAAATAAGGAAATTGGCGCAAAATGCGACATCGCAATTGCTGCCACTAAAATCAAAGCCCAGTTACGAGGCACAATCAAAGGTATTTAAGAAGTGGTTGACAGTTGACGGTAAATAAGTAGAGTTTTTCAAAAATAGATGACACTGCGACGATTTTAGTTTTTATAAATTAAGTTTTAACATTAGGAAAATCTTATAATAATAAAATATCTTATGTAAGTAGTACTTTTTTACATGAACTTTATTCTAATAAAGATGGATTTTTTCTAAATGTCCACAAACGTCCAGTGTTTTTTTTTGTTACTTTACCGCATAGTTGGACCTTTTACAACACAGTAAGCGTGAAAATCAGGTTACATTTGCTGTGTCTCGCACTGTAAAGTTTGCTTTAAAGTTTAGGAGGGCAAAAATAGTATTTACTACTCGACATGAAATACGTTTTTTTTTCGTTCGTGAGATTGCCTCACTCGCTGCTACACAGCTCGTGTACAATTCTCACCTCACGAAAAAAAAACTGTATCTTCATGTGTTATTCTATAATATTCCATTTTGCTAATAGCTTCTAAACTAATTGAATGAGAACAACAATTCTTGATCGTTGCTAATCAATACCAAAGACCAGTAATTTGTTAAAATTTTGTTGAAATTAAACTTTAAGAAGATGGTTTTTTAAAGTAAGTAAAGTGTTAAACCTTCTGGAATTTTTTTGTCCTTTAAATTTTAATGATAAAAGAAATTGCATTTATTAGGCAATTTAATTTGGAAACTTTTTAATCTCTTGTAAAGGTTTAATTAAACGCACCGTTAAGCTTTATTATTAGGAGTAAAAACTAACAGCATCTTTTTACTAAGATTAAAAAAAACAGCATCAAGTATGCTAAGATTTAAAAGTTATTGACAAATAGAAATCTGACAATTAAAGATCAAATTGTTTTTTGTAATTTGACAATGGAAAATTTGTCTAATTCAGAGTTATGTTATGTTATATATATATATATATATATATATATATATCTATATATATATATATATATATATATATATATATATATATCTGAAGTTTCTATGCATAAAAGAAAAATCACGTCTTCTAGTATTCTTCTAAACTAAATTTTCTTTGTCCGTGAAAAGTTCTCATTGCAAATGAAAGTTTCCTGTATAGGCTTTATATGTATTATACGGACATTCGATATGGAGCTTAATGGGCGACTTGTGTATAATGTTTAACGTACAAGATGCAAAATGTGTTCTTTAAATTAAATCCAAATTTCAATTATCGTATTTTAAATAAAATTAATGCCCGGTTTCTCCCATACATCTTAAAGTAGAGAATAGCTGCGCCCGGCTTATCATTAAGGTCGGCTCAAGTTTACATTGCATTGCACAGTAGGAAATTGTTTCGTATTTTACCTAAAACGCCTTCTGGGCTTGGGGTTATTTGGGAACGTCTCAAAAAAGTAAGATTTTTTATTTTTACGTAGTTACATATACTGCGCCTTGACGTTTTTGATGTTTATTCATCATTTGATATTTAAAAGTATGTACACCAATCAATCTGATAAAAAGAGGATCAATTACACCACCGAAAAGAAACAGTTTTTAATAAGTTTAGTGGAAGAAAATAAAGGAGTAATAGAAAATAAATGTACCAATGCTATAAACAATAAACAAAAAGATGATGCTTGGAAGCAAATTAATCAGAAATTTAATGCAAAGGTAAGCTAATATTTAATAGACCTTGTCGTTTTGAACTTAAAAATTTTGTGAAGATTTTAAAAAATTATTTTATATTTTTTTCACATTTATTTCACAAATATTGTATATTTTTATATTTAGATGATCAATGTTGTTCGGGATGTAGAGTCATTGAGGAAGCAATGGTCCAATATCAAGCAGGAAGTGCGAAAAAAGGCAGCAAAGCAACGCCGAGAAATATATCGTGGTTTACCTCAAATAAATGTAGATGAAAATATGGCTTCCTTGGCAACTTTGGTTAATCCCAACACTGTGCATGGACTAGAGAATGAATTTGATTCCGATCACATTTCAAAAGCAATTATGGAAGCAGATCTATTATTGGAAGAATGTTCAACTGAAAATTGTATCCCTATATCTTCAGTAGCAGAAATTGAAGAAGAGTTACCTGCAGAAAGATCTACTGTTGAAAACATTAAAATAGTAGAAGAAACGCCTTCATTATCTACTATGAATCGAAAAGTAAGACGCCAGTGGGCGCAGAAGCGTAGAACTCTACAAATAAAAAGCGCAGCAATAATGCTTAATTTTTTGTTATCTACTTATACAAATCTGGTGGAATTTTTTTGTGATAATTTAGAAAAAAGCAGTTTTTATGTTGTTATTAATATATTTTTTAATAAGTAAAAATTACTTATTTTTCAGCGAATTTGTTAAATAACTCCAACAAATTTATTTTAAAGATTTTTTGCGATAAAAATTGATAACACAAACATAAATAAAAGTATGTTATTCTTTTTTTAATAAAAATTATATTAATGAAATGGAAAAATAATGCAGTATGTAATTAGAATCGATTAAAATCATTATCGGCTAATATTCTTCTATAATCTCTATTATTATATTCATGGGGAGCCAAAACAGGAATATTTCCTCCAACGATTAATTCTTGCAGCTCTTAGAAAAACTCTTCTGGGGATAGATAACATAATAGGGTTGTCCATGTCCACTACATCCACATCGTCAACTAAGTCCGTAAAATCCATATTATTCACACAAAAACAACAATCAACAAAATATAAATCAAAACACAAACCGATGTTCGAATTTTCTATTCGTATCATTTGATGATCGACGTTTGAGGTTAGGTTCCTCAGCTGAAGTCGAAGAAAACGGCGCCCTGAAATTCAAGTCCGACTTGAGCCGAAAGTGCGTCTAAAGGTGTTATGGCGCAACGAAATTTTACGCTAAGCTGAGCTTAAGCTACAGCTGGACCTTAAGATGTATTGGAGAAACCGGGCATTAGTCTGATATCTTGTGGATTCAATATAGTATTTACTATTCACTATTACTTATTGATCACATACTATCTGCGATTTTTGTGCTTGAAAAAACAAAGACAAGATGAATTACATTGGTTTGTATAAGTAGATATATAATTTTTCTATTACTGTGTATACCATATAGTTTGTCGGATATACTTTTCTGCATCTAATTCTACAATGTCTAAAATGTTGTTATACTAGAATTATATTGAGCAGTCGTGTATGCCCTATGCCTCTGCCTGTCATTCGTCTTTCCTCAAAGAGAGACGGCGAGAAAAATACTGAAACGTACACGACTGCTGACAACTGAAACTAATTTTAGGTACCTACTTCTACTCATATAAGGAAACAAAATTACATCAAATATCTGATCAAATCATATTCATAATTTCAAAATCACTCATGCTTTATTATAGAGAGTACAGACTGGTCCATTTTATATATTGTATCTAATTGTAAATTAAACTTGACATTTTGAACATTCATTCAACATATTTATGTATGAATAATATTTAAGAAAAACTATAAAACATTACTTGTCCGCTCTGTTATGTAGGTTATAAATTTTGGGAATTTTACAATAAAAATGAAATAACATCATAACATGTGATTTCCGAACAACAATGCGAATAGATTTAATGATCTGTCGCATTGTAAAGGGTTACCATTGTCGGTTCTTTCTTAAAGTAAAAACCATATTTGGGTTTAATCTCATTTTAAAAATCAAAATTTTTACGTTCACACCCTGCATGTACATCTGTGCAATAAAATTAAGCACACAAAATATGTTATAGTTTAAAGCGGACATGATGAGTTTCTTAGTGACAAAAATATGTAAACTTGTCAATTTCCTTAATGTCAAAATTTTATCATTATTGAAACTGCTGCTAGGCAATTAAAATAGACCCGAATTATACAACTAGAATATTGTGAAAAATAGTCATAAGACTTGTGCTTAATTTTATTGCACAGAAGTGTACCTACATTTATATTTATCTCTAAAAATATAATCGAGTTATGAATATTTTTCTCTTTATGGCACAAATCTATAGTGATCTTAACTCAATATCACATGCTATAATGATAGTACCTACTTTTTGTTATAATTATTAGTAGAATATAATAAAACGATTAAAGAAGATTTTTAATGCCGGTTTATTCACCTCTGGGTAACTTTATTTGGCAGTTATAAATTACCCTTTTGCAATTGTTACAATAATGAAAATTAACAAATTTATGTGGCACATAAAATTAGTGGGAAGATGATGTCCTTAATATCCTTAATAACGTAAAAAAATATCTTCCAAAATTCTAATTGGGGTATTTTACACGTTTATTTTTTTCTTTTGCAGTACATTGTACTGTATTGTTCATTTTTAATCTGTATTCCTTCTGAAAAGTATTTTATAAAAACAACCAAAATTACATATTAGTTATCTTTTTGAAGTAGATTTGGAATTAAGATATAAACATCGTACGTAATAATAATACTATAAGTAAGTTCATTAGGTAGTATATCTTATATCATTAAACAAAATAATCTGCTGAATGAGGCCGAAAGCAAGCATCAACATCATTATTAAAATGCTTATCATAATTAGATGGTTGTAACAATTAATTCACAGAATGGAATCATTAATTTAAATTACCAAAATAAATTTTTATATTTATTTAAATGTTTTATAGCGAGCGACATAACAAAAATAGCAAAGTAAATCAACACGCACATTTTTATTAGTTTTGATTTGCTATTATTAATAATAAGAAAAAACTTTATTAGTATCTAATTATAAATTGATTGTGTGTGCTCAAGCGTGAAATTCAGGAGTATGTTTATTATATTATGTTATGCTCGTACCTCTAACAACAATTTAGATCTAGGATTTCAACAAACTCTCGCTCTACAACGAAATACATATCTGAAAATGATATATTGTCCAAAAAAAACGCTGCTTCAGTTCAGTTGGAAATATGTAACATTGAAAATGTTGTAAAAAACTGTCTTAAGTAGATATACACTTAAGTGTTTTGCAATGTCTGTATCTACGGCAATAATCTTATTACAAAACTTTGGTATGGTAGATAATATAAATAATATAGTAGTTCCATGTGTTCACTTAATTTTCATAGCAATAAATCTAAATAGGGTATTTATTTCAAGATCCTTTCTCTATTTTTATGAACTTTGGTAAATGATATTTATTATTTCTCATGTACAAATGACAAGTGTAATTTCAAATTATTTTTTGCCTTGGTGAATATAAAAACCATTATTTGCGTTGCAGAATGTATACCTTAAATTATGTTTTATATTTGTCTAATTTTACCAAAATTTACTGAATATTATTATTATTCAACAAAGTGGACCAGCATCACCTCTCTATTAATTTATTACAGCTTGAAAAATTTATATTTAAATTACATTGCAAAATAGTAATGTTTGATTCGATTTATTCTAAAATTATTTAAATTAATTGTTGTGCAAGTTTGAATAATATATACCTAAATCTTTCTTACAACTTTAGGGTGTGTCTTTGTGTAACCACTTCTGATAATTTATATGAATTTTTCTGTAACAGATTTTTTGAGTTGATTGTACTCAGGGTACCCGTTTTTGTTTGTTCACTATTGTTATCGTCTAATAAAAAAAAGTAGTTGTGTTTAAATTCAGTTGACCGAAATAAATAACAAATGGCCCGTATTAATTAAATTATGTATTTTTTCTTCAAACCTCATTTAAGTGTGACATTATCCTGCTGATTATGTTTAAGTGTCACTTTATTGCCGGCGACAGGTAATGTTCTACTTTATCTATCGCCGGCGCTTAAGTACTACTTAAGCGCCGCTGGTCATAAGTCAAATTAATTGTCAAAATTTATTTATTAAAATTTCAATTAATAATTTTACAATTTAATGAATTGTTTGCGTTTGAAGAAAAAATAGCATATTTTATTCGTAGCTTAAGTCGCTTTATGTGCTTCGGCTGCTTTTGTCTGACTCACTTCGTTCGTCAGTCAAACACCAGCCTCTGCACATAAAGCATCACTTAAGCTCCTCATAAAATAATATACTATTATCTCCATCAATATTATCGAAGCGCCTCTAACTGTAAAGTTGTCATGATGATACAATATAAATTGAAGTTTAGGGCAATATACCACCCTAAAGTTATTATATTACTTAGATGCAGGGTTTTGAAAATGATCTGTCCAATTTATTTTTTGGGTGCTTATTAATTGAGTTCTAAAATTTTTAGAGTTAGCAAGTCTTAAAGTTAACTATAATTTATAATAGGTAGGTATGACATCAAATATAATATCATTCAGCCTTTTGAATTATGTTTTTAAAGTACTACCATAGTTTTCGATAATCGTTAAAACTTATTCTTCTTCGGTTGACTAGGATTTCTCCTGTTTGCTTCTCATTCCGTTTCTGTAGTTGTTGTCGAAGTCAGTAGGGTATCCTCCATCTCATCTTTGGTCTTCCCTTTGGTCGTTTACTATAAGGTTTGTTATTTCTGCGGATGTTAGCTATTCTATTAGGTCATTAAAACACTTGCGACATGTACATTTTATAGAAAAACCTTCGGAAGAAATTCCGAAAACCTTTGATGTGGTTATGCATGTCCGCGAGGTTGCCAGAAGTCGAACAATGCAATCAACAATTGACTCTATTCCATTAGATTTGCGGATGGATCTAAAATAAATAAGATGGTCCTAAATATAGGACACCAATAGCCTTAGGTAATACCTTGCAAGCTGAAATATTGCACTTGCTAAATTACTATATAAATCTGAGCCCAAAAATATCTGCTAAGGTACAGAAAGGGCAAAAGACTGTATAACCAAGCAGGGTTGAGAGCCATAAACACCCAGTGTATAGACTTATAGAGTATGTGATTACTTTGGAATACAGACGATCCCTCAAGAAGCTGTACCTACAAGTTCCACAAAATTACGCTGAACTGGCTGAGGGTCATGAGGAAATAGAAGGAAACGAAATAACCGAGAACCTTACAAGAAAAGATATAGAGGCTTTAACCATAAGATTTGAACCGTTTTGTGGCTTGATTAAAAACAGTGACCGGCAGAAAGTGTGCACCAAATGGGATTTTATCTTTAGAATTACCAAATTTATTTTACAGTGGAAAGGTTCTGCATGTCCTTAAACAAAAAAGAGCATAACATAAGCAAAACCAGTAAAAATTGCATCGTATACGAGGGAGGGGTGAAAATTTCAAATTTACTTAAGAATAAAGTACTCTTATTTTGCACCGTAGAAAAAAATGTTATTAGAAAAAGTGGTTTTTACTTAAAAGTTACCCCCGAATACCAAATTTGGGCTCTGTAGACAAAGAAAAACCATTTTTCCTTTTTTTGGACCCACCCCCATATAACGAATCGCTAGAAGCTATGCAGCACATAAATTCAGTTTTTTGACTGTTCTTGGGCAATTAAACACATAATTTACTTAAATTGGTTTAATGAGCGAAAACAGGGCGGTTAATAAAATAACGCCAAAAAAAATCTAATTTTTTTGGTGCACACCGTATTTTATTTTATGGATAAGTAAAACAACTTAATGTAAAACAAATGCGGGTTTACTTGATATCCTTAGCAATTTATTGCCATTTTTACTTTTTTAAAAAACTTAAAACTATTTATTCAGGAATTACAGGTCAATTTCAGTTTCCTGGTAAAATTATGATTATTTTATTAAACGACCCGTTTTCGTGCATTTAAACCAATTTAAGTAAATTATGTAAATATTAATCCAAGAACTGTTAAAAACTAAATTTATGCGCTGCATAGCTTCTAGCGATTTGTTCTACGGGGGCGCGCCGAAAAAAAGGAAAGACGTTTATTTTTTATCTACAGAGTCCAAATTTGATATTCGGAAATAACTTTTAAGTACAAACAATTTTTCCTAATAATTTTAGGTATTTTATTCTTGAGTGAATTTTAAATTTTCACCCCTCCCTCGTATACGATGCAATTTTAACTGATTTTGTTTAGGCTCTTTTTCGTTTAAGGACATGTAGAACCTTTCCACAGTAAAATAAATTTGGTAATTCTAAAGATAGAAAAATTTCCTATTTAGTGCACACTTTCTTCCGGTCACTCTGTAGAAGGGAGGAAGTATGAAAATGGAAAATAGAGGCTAAAAACATTTAAGGGCCAAAAAAGACAGACGAAAAAGTGTATTGATTGTATGTAAATTCAGGTAAAATTCAAAGTAACCACAATTTGGAGATCTCCAGGGGTGTAAACATTTCGCAGAACGAAATTTTCAATGAATATATTTGTTTAGAGAAAATTCAACCTGTGGTTCCAGAACTGTTGTTTAAAATTATTTTGATTTTAAAAAAATTTCTCTCATCTCATCATTTAAAAAGAATATTTTTTATTTTGATACATAAAAAAACTCTTACGCATTAAACAAAGAATTTGTAATAATTGAAATAGTGATTTTATATTATCTTATTTGATTGAGAAATTATAAGGGATGACAATCCCTTTTTCAACACTTCAAACAATCACACATATTGTGTAATAACATTTAAAATTGTGACAAAGATTGACAATCTAATCTAATAAATCATAGAAATTATAACAATTTAGCACAATTTCGTAATTTATCAAAATTACTTGGGTGTATTAGTATATTATATGAATAAACAGGTGTGTGATGCCAAGCTAATACACTTTGTCAAAGTCAAGTTATAATATATGTTTTGTAATGTTCCTTCCTTCTTATTTGATGTTATGTTATGTTATGTCACCTTTAATATTACTTTATGATCTTATTAAATCAGAGCATTAACTCTGACATTTTATCTTTTTGCCTTTACCTATATTTTGAGAGTTATTCGGTATTTTATTACCAAACACGTCAGAGAGAGTTTTAGATTAAGATAATATAGTTTTTCTCTCCAAACACCTTTAACACTGCAGAAGAAATGGAATTATCATGTTAAATAAATTTATAATCTAATCATAAACCTGATTTATAACAAACGAATCAACTTTCTCATTTCCAGTAAAACACCCCATAGAAAGTGCTTGAGTCTGCATTTATTGAGCAATCGATAAGCTTTATTAAAGGGGTTTATCACCTTGAAAGTAAAACTAGTTGCCAAATTGCATTTCAACTAATAAACCTGATTTCAGGTACCTCAACTTTAGCATGAATCATTATATGCATATGCATTTACCGTACTATATTAAGATTTATTAATTGGCCGATTTAATTATAATCCCATCAAGATCTCTCACATATATATTTCCAAATCATCGGTGATAGTGAATTGCTTATGGTTCAGTTTCAAGGCCTCGACTTCCTCTAAACTTGGGTCCAATACTTCTATTTCATAATGGAAATGAATGTGACAACCGATTATTATTAGAAGCTTTGCATTAAGAAGAAGGATTTAGAATGTCTAAATAATGAAAAAAATTTTTGGTATTTTAGCAAGATGAACTTTTGTATAAAATTGAAAATTGATTAAATAATTCAAAAGTGTGTACATATTGCAAACATCTATTTGTGCTTCTCAAGATACATGGATAAAATCTGATAAAAGCATGCCTTTAACTTTTTGTTTCCCATGATTTATATCTCATTTTAATTATAATATCGTAACAACCATATCTAGAATTGTTTTGACAGGAACCATTGTGCCCTCCAAATAAACCAATCTGTCGTAACCAAAACTCTTAATAATTATTTTTGGTATATTGTAATTTCCGCCAGGTAACTCAATCAGATTGCATAATAATAATATTTAAATGTAGGTCATTTCTTATGCCTACTACAACACTGTATATCATCAATGGACGCCCTTCACAATATTATTAAGCGGTTTTTAAACACACACAGTTCTGTTATTAATTATGTTTTTTTTTTCGTTGGGTCAACGTTCACAACGAGAGTGAAATCTTATAGACCTTGGTACATCGCCCATTAGTTAAATGTAAATTCTAGTTTTCACACGTGACACCAAAAAGACCACATACCCTACTCCAAACAAATATATAAAGTGGGTAGTTGTGTGTTTTTTAAGTCAATTTTACTTCAAATTTCTAAGTGTTTAGCTCAGAAAAATACCCAACAAAAATGAAAATCGTGGTATGTAAATCGTAAAGTTTAATTCCAGATTTATTTGAATGAAAAACTTTTTAAACATTTTTCAGGCTTGCTTTGTTGCCTTCTTGGCTGTAGCCTCTGCAGTTGAAAAGAAAGAAAAACGCGGCGTCCTCGGCCTAGGATATGGTGGTTTGGGACATGGAGCAGTCATCTCTGAGCCCCTCAGCTTGGGACACTCATTGTCTTCTGGATACGGTCTTGGACATGGTCTTGATCTAGGATACTCTGCCCCAATCATCTCTGCCGCTCCAGCCATCCACGCTGCTCCAATTGTACACGCCGCTCCAGCCATCCATGCCGCCCCAATTCTACATGCCGCTCCAGCAATCCACGCCGCCCCAATTTTACATGCCGCCCCAGCTATCCATGCTGCTCCACTTATCACCAAGACCATCGCCACCCCAGTCATCAAGTCCTACTCTGCACCAATTTTGAGTTCATATGCTGCACCTGCTATCCATTCTGCTCCACTTATCACGAAATCTTATGCCGCTCCAGCTATTGCTGCTCCAATTTCCTTGGGATACTCTGGACTCTCTCTTGGACATGGACTGGGACATGGACTTGGATATTCATCTGGATTGTCCTATGGACATGGTCTTGGATATTCGTCTGGATTGTCCCTTGGATATGGAAAACTTATCCATTAAACAATATTTGAAATGTATGTGATAAATTGTTAATATTTTTTTTATTTTGTATAAATAAATTATACTTTATGTACAAGTATTCCGGGTTTTTTTATTAGGAGGATGAATACATTATGTAAAGTACACTTATTAATTTTAAAATCAGTGTAATTATTCAGATTACTTACTTCTACACTCAACGGACACGCATGCTATTTTTTAAATTCCGGAAATAATAAATAAGACAGTGGAGCTCCGTTAGGACATTTCAAGAAGATACCGTCCAAAATTGCCTACGTAGAAATTTTGTAGAATAATAAAAATAATTCAAGAACGAAACAAGATATTTGGTGATGACAGTTTTTTTCTATATTTTAATAGTTAAATTCACAACTTTTTTACCCAACCCTGTATCTCATAATGGTGAGGATTGGAAGTGACTCAAATGGTTAAAAATTATAGGCTCCCTTACATCAGCAGTGTAATAGTAGATTACATACCGAGGCTGAAAGTATTCCATTCCTGTCGAGAGAACTATAGTTTACCGGGAGGCGTAGCCTCGAGGTGAACTAGTTCTCGAGACACAGGAATGGTACTTTTGCCGAGGTTTGTATACGATTTTATTCACAGTCAATCATTTAATAAAACAAACAACATTATAATATTAAAAAATAAATTTGACATTGACATTGACATTTCATCAAATTAGTTAACAAAGTCACATTAAATTTGTAGTTGCTCAGATAGTAGCGCCCTCCCAGGTTAGTAATGGGTTCATTACTGACTGCTTTTTTACTATTACTGACTGGTTGAAGTGTAACCAAGGAATGGCTCACTTTCTAACTTTTAAGGGGTACGAAAAGCTGTATATTACTAACCGATTGTGAATAAAAATGTTTTCGTACTGAATGTTTTTTAATGATAGATTTAACCTTATTCTGTGGATTGAACACGGATTTGGTAATGGTACTTCCACAGTTGCTAATAACCTATTAACTAATTGGCAAATAAAAAAATTATTTGCATTTTCTGTGACTTAAGTTAAGCTTTTAGCACCATCTCATAAAAATATAGGTCAATATACAAACTCCAGTCGATAAGGAGTGGTTGGAGAAATTTTTGCGGTCAGAAATAATTGGAAAACATACTTTAAGTCATTAAGTGAGGTTGACATACTGATCGGCGTGCCTTAAGGGAACCCATTATTTCCAACTCATCACCAATAATTTTTTGCAACACTCCTGCATTTTCCTACTCAAGTGTGGTGCAACAAAATCTTGAAGACGAAATTTCAACTTGATTGTTTCATCTGTTTTCCATAAACGTCTAATAAAGGCCACTCACCGTGAATGACCCTTACATGAAAGAACTGAAAAAGTCGTTTTTTAATTTTTTTCTGTAGTTCGATTATTTTTTAATCTATTTTAATTTGGGAAAAGCTTTATTATAGAGTACCTTTTTAAGCTCTACGTTGTTAGATAGAAATAAGGGTATATCCGGGAACTAGAAACAAACGTTTGTTTGTCAAACAAACTAATTCTTCTTCACCTTGTAAAACAGAAAAAAAAGTTCTTATTAAACATTTCTACTGTGCTTAAATTGAACAATTACAAAAAACCGTTACAACCATAATTGAAATAATATTCATAAAATTTCAATTATAGGTACTAGAAGAACTGTATTATGTAACGTAGGTATATGTCTACTCAAAATAAATTTGATATAAATTAAAGATATTTAAAAAAAATAGATTTTGTTTGGTAACTTTAATTTATTAATTTGTGTTAATATAACAAAAACTTCAAGTAAACTTTGACAATCGACCTTATAGAATTGGAACTAATGATATTTAAATAAAATCTTCATTAAATCACATAGCCATTAAATAAATAATACATATCTGTATTTATTTTGGGAGATATTCAAATGCAAAGGCTATCCACCATCAGTATATTTCTACCTTTCCTTGCTTGTGAACTTAAGAAACTGCCAATAATATTTATATTTTAAATAATATATTATTACATAAGAATAAAATAAATAAAAAGTATAACACCTACTTGGATTATAAATTTTTAAAATTAATACCTAGATATTAACATATTACTCTGAATTAATTTCTGTTATTTTCTTACATAGTCCACTTTAAACAAAATTAGAAACGTTTTAGCATCTATTTTCCATAACTTTTTTCTTCTTTGCGTACAAAATTAGAAAACTACAGCTAGTTACATAAGTTTTGATTATAAGTTAATTATTCAAAATAATATAAACTGAAGTGTTTTTACATGTGAAAGATGTGTTTTTCATCTATGAAAAACCTCTAATACCCATATTAATGAGATGGCAATTAATTCTTAAACACAAAATTAAGTATTTTTGGAAAAATTATCAGATACCTACATATTTAAATTTTAATTACGCTTAATGTTGTCCAATTAATTAACTGCCATAAATATTAGACAACTGATTAATTTATATTGTTAGCCCTCATTATGAATCTACATAAGTAAAAGCACTAGATTATCTAAAACTTGAAAATATGTAGGGTTAAAAATCAATTCGTATGAAGTACGCGACTGATTACAATATAATTGTTGTATCATTAATATTATGTTACGAAATTCAACAACAGCAGTTCCACTTGATTTTACAAGGCTATAGTTCAAAATTTTAAAAAAGATGCAGTTATTGCTTCATTTATCTGGTTGAACTAAAATTAAAGTGGAGTATTGGCCCTATTAAAAACAAATGAACAGTACCTAGGTACTGTATTGATATTTTTTCTCGGTTACCTTTTAAACTAAATTTTGAAGAAATATTATTAAAGTTTAGTTTTCATAATAACACAAGATTAAATGAAATATTTAAATTAATACCTTTACTAATTTAGTCTTCGAACACTTAAAATGTTATTATCCTTTTTAATAGAAAAATAATGTAAACGTGATAATGATAAAACATCGACATTTCCGCAGTTTAATTGCACAACACAACGGACCAGCTCTGGCTAGTGGCCTTCCTACCCTTCACAACATTTCACACTTGTTCCCTTATAATTAATTAATTTCGTATTAAAATGGCAGGAATCACCCAGAAGATTTCCCATGCATATATCACAATAGTTTGAATAACAACTAAAATGCGACAAACTTTGGTATAAAGGAAGAAGTAAAAGTAAAATGGTGAATTACAAAATACCTTACAAGAGTTGAATTCATACGTGATGGCTGATCTAGTTTAATGCTATCACACGTGATTAAAAAATAAACGCCTCTACCCTTCCACAAAACTATATATAGTGTGTAAGATTCCTATAATGGCATCACACATCAATTGTGCATTCAACTGTTAAGTTATACAAAAAAACACCAAAAAATTAGTCAACATGAAATTTATGGTAAGTAGCTAAAGTGAAGTCGTACCTAGGTACTTTGTGTTGGAAGTGAACTATATGGGATTATGTTGACTTTTGTGCAAGAAACTGGGATTAAAATAAATTAATAATAATTGTTTGGACTAGTTTGGAGAATTATTACATAATTTGAAATATAATTTGGAAACAACAAACACATTTTAGAATGAACGACCAAAATAACATTGTATCAATTCTCTTCAAGGTATGCCTTGTCGCCGTTTTGGCTGTAGCCTCCGCTACTGAAAAGAAAGAGAAACGTGGAGTACTCGGCTTGGGATATGGTGGTGGTTTGGGATATGGTGGTTTGGGCCATGGAGCCGTCATCTCCGAGCCAATCAGTCTAGGACATTCCCTCCCAATTGCCTCCTATGGACACAGTGGTCTCGCTCTTGGACATGGTGGTTACTCCCTTGGACATGGAGGTTACTCCCTTGGCTCCCTTGGACACGGTTACTCTTCCGGACTTGCCCTTGGACATGGTGGTTATTCCCTAGGACATGGCGGTTATTCCCTTGGACACGGTGGTCTTGCTCTTGGACACAGTGGTCTTGCTCTTGGTGGACACGGACTTGGTCTTGGATACTCTGCTCCCATCATCTCCGCTGCCCCAGCCATCCATGCTGCTCCAATTGTAACCAAAACCATTGCTGCTCCAATCGTGACTAAATCATATGCTGCCCCAATTGCCGCTCCAATTATTAAGTCCTATGCTGCCCCAGCTATCGCTGCTCCAATCATCACCAAGTCTTATGCTGCCCCAGCTATTGCTGCTCCAATCTCCCTTGGATATTCCGGTGTGTCCCTTGGACATGGTTATTCATCTGGACTTTCTCTTGGACATGGTTATTCTTCTGGATTGGCTCTTGGAGGTTATGGAGGTTATGGTGGTTACGGATATGGAAGCGGTTTGGGATATGGCAAACTTATCCATTAGGGTTTAAATTTATAAGTGTTGAACTAAATTGTACATTATGTTTGTTTTTGTAAATATTTCTGTACTGAGCTGTATTTTTTCAATAAAATATTAATTTTCTAAACTATGTTTGTTAATTTTTAACCCTTTTAAGATAATTTGATGCTATAAGGTAGCTTTATTCTTTTTATGGCAAAATACTCTTGTTGGTTTTCTATTTATTATTTTAAAATACATATTTTTATTTCAATAGGATCACTATGGCTGAATTTAATTATTTAAATTTTGTAACGATTCTTACAATATTGATTCATATTAAAATAGCTTCCTATACTTACAACATATTGTTTCTGAAACACAAACAAAATCTCTCATTACATAGATAGTTTCATTTATATTTCTTAATTATATAAATAACTGATTTCAAAAGTACCAACATGTCGTCAAGGTCTTTTAAGAACCAAATGTATTTCAATGTGCACCTTACTCGTACTGAACATAATTCAAATTTCTTTTTTTTTGTTATTGAAATAATTTCAACACCATTTTGTTTGGCAATTAAGCCTTTTTTCAGATATAAAAAGCTGGGTATATAAATGTATATGACTTGTACGTGTAAACAAGTTTAATAATGTTACTAAATAATGTTATAGTATTTGTAATAAAAACAAGATTTAATGTCTGATGGTGTAGTTTTTTCTTTATTTATCTTAAGCGGTCATGTAAAAATTAAAGAAAGTATTTATTAAGACATATTTTTGAATAGCTATGTAAGACTCTTTGAGTATTATTACATATTTTTCGCATTATGGAAAACACTAATTATGCTATAAATTATTTAATTTACTTTCACATATCACCGGCTCGGCGTCTTTAGGTTTTATTTATAATGCCCGGGTGACTATCATATTTTATATTTAAAAATGTTAAATTTATACGTACTTGATTTATTTTATAGGAAAATATCAGCTATATTTTATCAATAATTCTATGCAGGTTCTTGAAAGGAAAACCAGAATATATTTTTAACATTCCTATACTTCATACTATACAGGTAATAGTTACATGTAATAATAATTTTCAGTTTTTGGGAAGTCTAACTTAACAGATTGATTTATAAACACGCACATCAAAACAAGTTTACCTTCTAAATAGACCGTTTCACCAATTTTATATGCAATTATGACTTGTAGTTATACTTTTAATCAAATAATACTCCAATGTCAAAAACTAGGTACTCACATTTTTATTTAAGTAAATATAAAGGTCATATCAATTATAAAACTTTCGCAATAATAAAAAGGAAGTGCCATAATTAGTAATTATGTTGATACGTATACATTCCTGCATCTTAGTTTAATTTTTTTAGGATCTTTCAATTTATATTTTCTATCATCTATAACTAACGGGTGTCCAATAAGTCTTTCAGTCAGGGAGGCTATGGAGCATTTTGCTTTTCTTAATAAACACAAAACTTAAACCGTTACAACATCACCTCAAACATAACGTCATTTAAGACGACACAATTAATGTTTTATGATGGTTAGGTACATGAAATAGCTATTTTAAGTTTTGTGTTTATTAATTAAAAGAAAAATACTTCATAGCCACCCTGACTGAAAGACTTAATGGACACCCGTT
This sequence comes from Pediacus dermestoides, assembly GCA_963942485.1. Lineage (NCBI taxonomy): Eukaryota > Metazoa > Arthropoda > Insecta > Coleoptera > Cucujidae > Pediacus > Pediacus dermestoides. Next base: position 31,938,615 of record OZ012625.1, on the reverse strand, counting down.
ATAATTTAACGTTAAGACTTTAGACTTTTGTAGAAAAGCATAAAAACAATTTCATATCTCTAAAAACTTTTATTAAATTTTGCAAAATGAAACATTATTGGGTCATTGATAGTTTTTCTTAAATAAATTAGCATTGGCTCTATATCTATACAGGGTGATCAGTAATTGACGCACTCCGAATACAGGGCGTTATAGAGCACATTAAAATTAAGGATAATCTGCAAAGAAAAATTAAATCTGATGGTGAGTTTCCGAGTTATAGAGTTTCCCTCATCCAAGTTTCAAGCTAATTATTTTCATAACCAAGACAAAAATGAGTGAATAATTCATATTACTATAATCTCTGGATAAAATGCAATATGATTTGTTCAATTTTTTTCACAAAACCTCTAATACAAAGAAATTGAAATTTAATAAAATACCTAAATTTGCGAGAATTTTGAAGTTTGGCAACCTCTCAAGCTCCCCTTGGGATAAACTAAATACCTTCTATTGCCTTGAAAATATAGATAATGAATTTCAATTGTTGTTTCTGTTTTTTAATAAAATTGACAGTACTAAATTAGTTTGACAAGTTCTCGCATCATAAAATATGGAACGTTTCTCCTTTTTTTTCTCGTCGAACCTATTCACATGTTCAATACAGTGTTGCCACTTTTATTTTCACAAAAGTGGTCATATCTTTGTAAAGAAAGGACTTACAGCACTGCGGTAAAAAAATTCGTCATTCTTAAAACGTAAAGTTTATCACAGTACGCTCCGAGTGCGGCAATTACTGATCACCCTGTATACAGTGTGATTCAAATTCGATCCTCACCATTACGATCTCGTAAACTCGTGTGCACAAGGCTATTTAAAAGAAAGCGTTTCATTTGTAGCGACACGACTGTCGAACCACAAAAGTCGCTCGTGTGCGCTAGTCCTTAAGAGATACAGGGTCGGTTAAATGGAACAAAATTTGAGGCATTCGAAGTGTAAAATGAATCTGTCATCAAAACTGCGATATCTCTTTTCGTTCCTGAATTATCCTGAAAAAACTGAAAAAGTCGATTTTTTATTTTTCTGTCTAGTTCGGTTATTTCATAACCGATTTTAATTTACTAAAAACATTATTAGAGCAACTTTTTATGGTTTACACGATTAGATACAATAAAATGTTTTTCGACGTTTCGTTTTTGTGAAACCATCATCAGGTTCATTTTTTCTTATGGGCGCCATATTTGATTTTGATGTCATAATATCATAATTTATACCCTAAAAGAAAACACCCTCATATTTAAAGAGTTAGAAAGAAATTTCAAAGAACATGGATCATTTTGTGCCCCTAGAAGAAACTACGGGTATTGCCAAAATGTAGAAATAGTATATTTCATTACCAGTTTGGAAAAATCCATTTCTGGACGTGTAATGAACGATATTTTTTATTATACTTATCTAAAAACAACCCAAAAAAAGGATTAGAAGTAATTTTAGGACATTTTATTCTCAAAGTAATTATAATACATCGTAAAAATAGTAGGCAAACACGATTAACATTTCCATAGCAACGACTTGTTTATTATCGGCGATGCTTTAGTTTCTGTTATATTTAGTGCACGGAAAAAAGAATAGGAGATCGGGAAAAGTTTTCCGTGCGCTGTTCTGAAAACGTCACCTTTACGTCATTGCAAAAACAGATGAAAACAAGGTGTTTTCAGATAAGTATAATAAAAATGCTATTATTCAGTCGGTCCAGGATAATCCCACAAATTCAATTTGGAAGATTGACGATGATGTGGATAGATCATATTCAATTGTTCAAAATGATTTATTTCGTTGTGTGTACTATTTCATTTGTTTCATATATTTTTTTTTTGAAAAACTGATCCTAAAATCAAAGATATCCATGAAGTGTGATACATCATTGAAATCAGCAAAAAATATGCTAAAATATGACATTAAAATCAAATATGGCGCCCATAAGAAAAAATGGGCCTGATAATGGTTTCACAAAAACGAAACATTGAAAAAAAATTTTTTTTATCTAATCATGTAGACCATAAAAAGTTGCTCTAATAATGTTTTTACTAAATTAAAATCGGTTATGAAATAACTGAACTAGACAGAAAAATAAAAAATCGACCTTTTCGGTTTTTTCAGGATAATTCAGGAACGAAAAGAGATATCGCAGTTTTGATGACAGATTCATTTTACACTTCGAATCCCTCAAATTTTGTCCCATTTAACCGACTCAGTATCACTTACGGTTTACGAGATCGTAATGGTGAGGATCGAATTTGAATCACACTGTATACAGGGTCCGTCAAAACCCTGGCATTCTTCTATAAATTCGTTAGGTTTTAAATAGAAAAAAAATTTAAAGACAAAAGTTGTCAGAAATTTACTGCTCCATAACCTAAAATTATTTCCATTTATACAGGGTGTTTAATTACGGCTGGACAGCTACTTACTTCGTTATTTTAAATGGAACACCCTATATATTAATAGATTTTCAGATTCTACACGTAATTTTAGATGAAAAAGTGTGAAGGTTTCATATTTTTAAAATGAACGGTTTTCGAGATATTTACACTTTTAAAAAAGAATTCACAAAATTAGACATTTCAAAAAACGCGTTTATTTTAGTTATACTTTGTAGTTTTTTAAAAATTATTTCGGAGTTCTAAAAAGTAAGATCTAGGGAATATTGTGATACAAAAATCTGAAATTAATAGTATACAGGGTGTTTGCAATTGAGCGTCAGTCTTTAAAATTTTTTTCTATTTCCAAACCTAACGAATTTATAGAAGAATGCCAGGGTTTTGACGGACCCTGTATACTCTAAGGGAATCGGTCTTACACATTACTGTTAGTATTATATTATGAAAAAAATTTCTGCAAATGTAAAATATAAACAAATATAAATACAATGGTCTGTATAAGAATAAAATGTACCTATATTTTTAATTATTATTGGCATCAAAATAAAATTATTACTTATACACAGGGGCTGATTATAATACTTTCAGCTTACATTAATTAACCAAAAATTAATAATATCTCTTACTTATAGTTATTCATCGAAAATTATTAATATTTTAATTTTTGTTATTCAATTTATACCTATCAAGTGTTTAATTCTTGGTGAATATTATTAAATTTGCCTCTTATAAATAATATTTCAGAGTCCTTTTTCAATTAATCATGCAGAAAATATGTGTAAGAACGGGATGTCGGGATGTAACTTCCGCCTAGTGCCCCTTAAGTCTTATTCCTGGCCCTGTCTACGCATATAATTATTTCTTAGTTAATTATATTTTACGAAAGTCTTAACGGATATTGTGTACCGCTTATTAGTTATAAATATTTTTGTATGAATTATATGAACGTAAGAAAATAATTACGAATATTATTTAATTATTTTGTCAATAAAATCAAGTTTAAAAAACTAATTAAGTACGAAACCTTCTGCATATTCATAGTGAACGTAAATTCTGTTGCACATTTATAGTAATCTTTGTTAATTATCTTTGGGATTTTATATGAAAAAAATACTATAAATATCACTCCAAATACCTATAATTAGTAATATTACGAAATTACAACTTGAACAAATTTGACAAAAAAATTAAAAACATTATTTAGTCTACATAAAGCAATTTAATAATGATTACATAACATTGACTTTGTGGTCATTTAAAATCTATATACGGCATTTGAACTATTTCTTTTTGCTTCAATAACTTCATTCATATATGTTTATTAACTATAAGATCACTGTTAAAGTACATATTAAATGCATAATTATATAACATTTATAATATCTAGTGCAAGGTGAATAATATTGAAGTTAATTCAAAGCAATTTGCAATTAGCATAATGGTAATTTTATTAATAATAATAAAGTATTAATAGCGTCATTTGTGCTTCGAGCTTATTCTGCTGCAATTATAAAATGAGGGTCAATTTTCCAATGAATCAATTTTTTTATTGTTGGTGGGAAAATGAATACAAAAATTGTGCGTAAATCACAGAATAACAATTAAAAAACATACAATATAAAATTTAACAACAATACAAACTAACAATAAATATTTATCTATATTAAATAAATTATTATTTATACAGCCAGATTTAGAAGAGACTAGTAAATTATCAATAACAAGATTACAAACTTATATCTGGCTAAAACAAATTATGGTCCTTTCATTTTTGAACACTCGCACTCCGATGCCTGTTCACAAAAGGCGGCTCCAAACTTATAGATGGCTTAAATATATTCTCTGGATACTGGGAAGGATCATGAAAATTCCCTGCTTGGAACTGCCTTCCATCGGGTACAAAATGATGATGAGGGAGTTGCAGAGGTAATTGCACATCGGTTTGACCCGGTTGGATTATTTGTTGACTATGGAATTGCTGAATATTGGGCAAATCTAAATTTGGCCGATTGAAAACTTGAGGCTGGTCCGTATGAACATTATGATTTAAAAAATGGGGCTCATTATTATCTGGTAGTTGTTGCTGGAAGAAATTCGGGTGGTTCGCTGGTAAAAATGGTGTTTGTACATCATGCTGTTCATGAGGCGGCGATGGAATTGGCGGGGGAATTTGGGGTTGTAAATGATGATGATGGTGATTGAATAATTGTGGAAACTGTGCGTGGATGGGAGTCTGAGGTAAAACTGGCGCATGCGGTAAACGCCCATCAATTGGAATAAAGTTATGAGTGCCATGAAACTCTACCACAGTACCAGGAGGATATTGTGGATGCAAATGTGCATGAGGAGCAATTGGATGAGGAAGAACAGGAGCTTGCGGAAGAAGACCTGGTTTTAGCTGAGGCAAAGGTAAAGCAGCGGAACTACCGGGGAACTGATGTAAAACAGGCGAAGGAAACGCTGCACCTAATGGAAGTACCCCTAAGTTAGGCCTGGTAACTTCAAAAAGCGCAGGAGAGGGCACGAAGGGCTGTGTTAAAATTGGTTTAAACGAGGGCCCGACTGGCACTGAAGGTACATGCTGAACGGGTACAACAGGTCTTATAGGCCTTATATGTATAGGCTTGACTACTGGAACGTGATGTACAGGTTGCACTGGTACTATGGGTTGTACAGGTTGTACTGGAACTACAGGTTTACCTATAGTTACCGGTTTTTCAAAATGATGGTGATGGTGCCAAGGTTTGGTAACAACGTGTGCAGGTGGTATGTTAACTGGTACAATAGGTTTAACGACAGGTCGCCAACCTTCGCCGTGAATATGCTCTATATGAGGTGCAAATGGTTTTAAATGTACAGGTCTTAGATGGTGATGATGATAGTGATGATCATGATCAAAATGTGGTCGTGGATAATGGTAACCCTCATGTCTAATAGAAACAGGTTTAATCACAGGCACGTATTTTAGGTCTACTGGTCCATAGCCGATCACGTATTTCATTCCAGAAGGGTTTACTCCGATATGTTTGGCCCAACCATAGTCGGAAACAGTTGGAGTGAAGATCGTGCGTTTATCCTGATCTTTTGTAACGTTGTCGTAGTCGTAATCACTAACTGGATTCAGGTTCTCTTGGTGCAAGTTTTGGTCATGTAAGTTAACTTCTGTTAGCGCTGTTCTAACGACTATTGTTAACAGAACAAAGGGTATCTGAAAAAAATTTAAAATGGATTTTAAGCGTAATACTAAGTATGTAGGTACTAGGAAATGATAATTCACTTGGCAACAAATAATTAATAGAACGAATTTTATACTAAATGTACCTACTCAAAGAAAATTTTATATGATAATTATTTCTAAATTGTTTATACGTATTAAAGTAGAAAATCCAGTTTAATCAGTACTCACCATAAAACTATACATTTTGGCACTTGTAAACAACCACTATGTTCTAGAACTAAACAAACATAATCACTGGTCCGATAAACACTAACAAAAACAAACCTATCACTTTCTTTTTGTTTTTATACAAAACTTTTTCTGTATACGAGGGTTGTATATTAAATAGTTTTGTTAACTGTTTAATATTAATATAGCAGCAATGTCATTGGCGAAGAAAGTGCTTACCATTTCAGGCTAATGCCGCACATATTAGTTTAATTTTATGGTTCTTTTGTTACTGCATATAATGTTTCTAATAATCAAATATACGATATGCCTCTAAGGATAATTGCAAGCAGTTTTGTATTTTCTTTTTATAATATATAGAAAAGGTGGTGGTTTAATTGCTTGGGTGATATCATTTTCCTAATTTGTTACCAGGAATTATGTTGATTAATATTTGAATTATTGGAAAATGTGATGAAAATTAGTAGCATAATACACCAATTAAGTAAATTATGGTGTTTAGTTCTACACAGCTCACTAAAATTAATTATTATTATTCATCTACATTTGTTGTTGGCATCTACATTTTGCCATTTTGTAAATATACCTACATATGCGTTTTCAAGCGACCTTTTGAGGTCATAAATAACGTCTTTACTTTAATTATACAAAATCTAGACTTCACGTTTAATAAATCTGTATAGGTACAGCACATGCTTGCTGGAAATAATCCTAGAATGAACTAATAAACATTGCACATCATCAATGTGTTGAAATAAAAATGAAATTCTTTTTGGGCCTTTTAAATGTAAAATAATTTCCCCAACATAAGAGTAGGTACACAGTACACATTAATTGATTAAGTTAAGTTTGCGATTCTGGTTTCTTCAGGTCGAGTGACTAATTGCAGGTATTAAATTTTTACCAAAGGTTGTTACTTGCCATAACCTCTCAATCACCAGACGATGTTGTTTCCTCATCGACAAGGATTGCAGATTGCGAGGGTAACTTCAGTAAAGTGCGAATCAGGGTATTGAATTAAGAACGCTAATTCGGATTAATTATTTCCTAATTTATTCGGATCGAATGGACGGTTACGGTTAAACGGGTGTACAAACATTAAGAAATATATGAACAGAAACGGCTTACCAGTAAAATTCACAATTATTTACAAAAAAAAATATTTCACAAATTTTATCGTGCGAACATAAAAAACTAACTTCACGTCCAATGTTGCAATTTTAAATCCAAAACTTGAATGTCAGAATTCTATATTCTATGTATAAAAACGTTTTATATAAAAAAAAAATTGGTAGATGGCACTATGTGGTGAATTAATTTGAATACAAATAATTACTAATAACGAGCAATAAAATTACATCATTATCAGTTAATAAAATAAAAATATCTAATCAAAATTTTCCTAACCTTATGGCAAAATTTACTATCTGGAATGTGGTAACGTGCAACAACTGTTTCTTTACGCAATGTATAGTCTATACAGTGTGATTCAAATTCGATCCTCACCATTACGATCTCGTAAACCGTAAGAGATACTGGGTCGGTTAAATGGGAGAAAATTTGAGGGATTCGAAGTGTAAAATGAATCTGTCATCAAAATTGCGATATCTCTTTTCGTTCCTGAATTATCCTGAAAAAACTGAAAAAGACGATTTTTACTTTCTTATACGTAGTATAAGGAAGTATTGTAATCGTGATTTTTTTCGACTCCGAGATTTTGATGGATTTACACGTTTTGAGGGCCCCTGCATCCATTCTGATAATTTTCGCCATGATGTCTGTCTGTGTGTGTGTCTGTCTGTATCCACCATAACTCAAAAACGACTTCTCGGATTTGATTCAAATTTCATATTTAAGAGTTTGAACAAATTTGTGGGTGCCACATTCAATGTTTTTCATCTAGCACCAAAACAAGTGACAGTTACCTGATGACTTTTTAGGTTTTTTAGGAATATCTTGAAAAATAAACAATTTACGACAATTTTTTATTCTTAGACATTGAGTTAGAATTAAATTTTGAACAAATTTTGTTTGAACTTTTTTTTGAAATTCCGTCAAAAATTTTTAATTATATAGTAGCGCCATCTATCACTCAGTAATAAAAGTACTTTATATAAATTACAGAAATCTATACCGTTGAGGAAATCGATTGTAGCAATATTATTATTTGAAAAGATCGACGGCTACGGCAGCATTGTGGTGGCGAAACTACCACCGGTTGTTACGCGGTCGTTGATTTGTGTTTTTTGTGTCATATTGTAATATGTACAGTTAATAGGCGTAGCTAATAGCAGCAAAGTATTCCGTGTACTCTTCTTATCCAGAACAAATACCACTTCTAGCACGAGCCGCCTTGGCGCAGTGGGTAGAGAATCTGCCTAGTAATCCACACGGTGCTGGTTCGATTCCATAGATTTCCCTTCTTTTTTTTTATTTTAATTAAATGCTTTATTTATTCGGAGCGATTATAAGTCACGGACCAGGTTAGGTTGTTTTGTATAGTTTTTTTTTCCTTTGAATAATAGCATAAATCGGTACCATAAGATGATGCCGGAATACCCTTGCCCTTACACGTGACCTTGAATTTGATGGAATACTTTGTTGCGATTAGCCTCTCGTCAGTTAATTTCACAGAAATTAGGTTATTTTTTATCATGAGTCGTTTCAGTAAGTTTTGGCATTTTGATTTTTGGCGACGGATGCAAATAAGTACTTAATTTGTCAATTTGACAGTAAACGTCAATCAAACAAAGGCATTGTAACACAGGGAATCAGGGAAATATTAGGTGTAGTCGATTTCTGTGAAATTAACTGTACCTATAATTATTATTGAAAAAATCGCCGGCAATGGCAGCATCGTGGTGGCGTGTTTTTGTGTAATATTGATATATTGTAATACAATTAAATATTATTGAAAAAACGGAGCAAGACAGAAAACTATCGTGGGGCGAAGCCCGCGGGGGACAGCTAGTAATAAATAAATGTGATTTTATATTAATAACGTGTTGAATGTCGACAGCATGTGATTAGTGGCTACCCCTTCAGTATTTTCCAAAGATTAAAACTGTATCATGGCAATGTATAAGAAAGTCATGTGTTGGGCACATCAGATATTTTATTTTTGTGTCTAGTTCGGTTATTTCATAACCGATTTTAATTTAGTAAAAACATTATTAGAGCAACTTTTTATAGACCATAAAAAGTTTACGATTAAATAAAAAAAAATTTTTTCGACGTTTCGTTTTTGTTAAACCATCATCACGTTCATTTTTTCTTATGGGCGCCATATTTGATTTTAATGTCATATTTTAGCATATTTTTTGCTGATTTCAATGATGTATCACACTTCATGAATATCTTTGATTTTAGGATCAGTTTTTCAAAAAAAATGTTTAATTCACAAAAAAAAATATATGAAACAAATGAAATAGTACACACAACGAAATAAATCATTTTGAACAATTGAATATGATGTATCCACATCATCGTCAATCTTCCTAATTGAATTTGTGGGATTATCCTGGACAGACTGAATAATAATATTTTCTACGTGTTGGCGATACACGTAGTTTCCTCTAGGGGCACAAAATGATCCATGTTCTTTTAAATTTCTTTCTAACTCTTTAAATATGAGGGTGTCTTCTTTTAGGGTATAAATTATGACATTCATAACAAGCATTAACTGTAATACGTCTCTATTTGATGTAAGTAAGTATTAATTTTGTCTTCGATCTTATAAATTATATTCATGTTAATTACAATAACAATTGGCCACTACAATATCTACCCATGTTATTTGTTTAATTTTGTTATGCATAGCCTACGTTTCTTATTTTTCTTATTCTTATTACATACATACCTTATTGTTTATAAACTATTACCTAATAATTTATTAAATTATTAAAAATAATATAAAATTTTGAAAAAAGATTTATTATTAATAAATTTCATAGTTGATGCAATGGTTCAAAATTATTTATTTGGTTATGTGTACTATTTTATTTGTTTCATATTTTTTTTTGCAAATCAAACATTTTTTTTTGAAAAACTGATCTTAAAATCAAAGATATCCATGAAGTGCGATACATCATTGAAATCAGGAAAAAATATACTAAAATATGACATCAAAATCAAATATGGCGCCCATAAGAAAAAATGAACCTGATGATGGTTTCATAAAAACGAAACGTCGAAAAAAAATTTTTTGTATCTAATCATGTAGACCATAAAAAGTTGCTCTAATAATGTTTTTACTACATTAAAATCGGTTATGAAATAACCGAACTAGACAGAAAAATATAAAAATCGACTTTTCAGTTTTTTCAGGAACGAAAAGAGATATTGCAGTTTTGATGACAGATTCATTTTACACATCGAATGCCTCAAATTTTGTCCCATTTAACCGACCCTGTAGCTGTAGCTGTAGCTCTTACGGTTTACGAGATCGTAATGGTGAGGATCGAATTTGAATCACACTGATACCTACCGAGATCCGAAATCCAAAATAAATGTTTTATGTACTAATTTTCATATTTGTATTATACCTAGATACACTCAAAAGAATATTTTCTAAAAATTATCTTCTGTACCTTTTACTTCAGTAAGAACTTTTCGACTAATTTGTTGTATGGGCCCAATATAAATGCAGGATTCACAGGTGTCCATTTGGAAACTAAATTTTGGGACACCATTTCTTAAGTTTGGAAATTAATATCTAGATAAAGAATTATTGAATTCTTGATTCATATTTTTCTGGAAACATCTCAATAATTAAGCAAGAGTCAACCATAAGTTTAAATATTAATTACAGTTAACGTTGCATTAAATGTAGGTATATTTAGTTGACATTTGATCTTAACATTTTATTTCAGCGGAACTAATAGACTGTCTAAATGTTACCATACCACAATTATCTACAGTTCTACATCTAGAGCATCGTAAAACTAAGGGAAATTCAAAATAAAAGAAATTGATATCATTTCATTATTAACGATATTATTTTTCACTCAAAAATATCAGTTCGTAAAATGCAATTACTAATAGCGAAAGTTGTTTCAAACCAGCAACATATATATTATTGTATAGCGTTTTTCCGCAGTTTAAACCGTTATGTAATTGTTACAGTATTAATTTTTGTTGTTCAATAAAACATGCATCTGTCTCTTGACCGTAAAAAGCATAAGCATTGCAGTGTAGACTTTCCCTATCTAGGTTAGGTTGGGTACATTATTTTTTCTTCGATGTAAAAAACAGTAAAACCGTGTCAAGTTATTAGTAAAAAATTCAATATTGTCAAACTGCAACATTTTTGTTTGGTCGATTGATCATTTCACAAAATAGCAAATTAAAAAGTATGTTTTATCTATGTTTAACATCTTGTTTATTTATGTTGTAATTTCCGATTTTTATTAACTATTAAATCAATTTAATGTTGCGTTTAATTGGTGTTTGTTACCATTGATGCTTTTAATTTTGATTGCCCAAAATGTAATAAATAGTCAAATGTGGGCCACTGTTTTTTTCGATTTGCTGCAATAAAAGCGATACCTACTATTTTGTTTGTTGCTTTAATTACGAATATAAAAAGCGCAATTTTTAATTAATTGTTAGGAAAACTGATTTTCTATACTACAGTTATTGAGTAATTTTCCAATTAGCTTAATTCCTATAAATTTGTCGAAATATTCCAACAAAAACGTACAAAATTTTATTACATGACTTGCGGTAGATCGCATGCAATCAATTACATGACGGTGTCGAATTAAGTTTTCCCTTTCTATAAACGGTCATTACCAGGCCAGTAGCCATGAATATTCCAGATCATAATGAAATGAAAAATGAAACCGATTCACCAAGGTAAAATGATGAAGTGTACCTACAGACTGCACTTTGTATAGTTCCGCTTGAATTGTCCCAATAGTAAAATATGACCGACATTACTTTGGCCTGTTAATACGTGATATGAATTTTTCTAACACATGCCAGCAAAAAGAAAGTTTATTAGGCTTTCCTTGCGTTTTTATATAGGTACATACTGTATGCATTTATTCATTAGGTATTTTCGCAAATGCAAAAATAATTTGGATATATTCAAGCGAAACTATTCTAGGCATATAAATATAATTTACAATAAAATTGTGAGGATTAAGATATGAAATCGTTTGGCTTATTGTCTGTCTTTTATACTTCCTAAAAGTATAGTCACTGACTTTCTTCTAAATAAAAATCCTAATGTTTGTTACACTTGTATTCACTTTTAAATTAAAAATGACATTTTTATTATTCAGTTATAGTTGCTGAGTAATTGCATTCTTAGAAAAAAGGCAAGAAATCTACGTTCATAGTTTCTAAAATTTGAAGAAGTTGTTTCTGCTAAATTATGGTTTATAGTTAAATAGTTCCGTGTAAAATTCTGTATTGAAATAAATAAGTCTAGTTCATTCCCATATCATACTAAAAAAGTATTGGAATTTCACCAGGTAATATCGACACGTCGACAGTAGCCGGATGAATATGTTAATGATAAGTAATTTTTAACAATTTTCTTTTTCTGAAATTAACTGTTTAATATCAACATGAGCCTAGCTCATTGGAGTACTTGGAGTAATATTTTATAAGTTATTTAAAAAAAACATTAGTCTATATTTCCTAGCAAATACTGACATTGGCCGGTTAATTTACGAAAAGAGCATTTCGTACTATTCATAATAAGAAGGGGTTCCATGTGTATAAGCATGTTGATGTTGTAACGCACTCACTTGAGAATCATCGGTTAATCAAGTGAATTAAGGGGATCTCGGATGTCATATTTTTATAAGCTACAGGGGTACAGAGTAGACACGATATACCCCAGGGGTCAAATCGTTTAGACTAGGTGAATAAACAAACAGAACAGGTTATGATGTGTACCAAACATGACTTTCTTATACGATTCGGATATAATTCTGATGTTTTGAAAGTACTGAAGCCATATCAAATAATAATATTGTATTGATATTAATGCAAATTAATTTAATTACTATTTCATATCGGGTGATATCGAGTGTCATTATTGTATCAATTCAAAAATATTCAGAAACGGTTCAACAATACGTTATAGAGCTGTACATAAAAAATATTTGGAAAAAATTCTGCGTTAATAAATAATTTTTTCAAAAAGCGAAAATAGTCAAAATGGATTTAAGGGTGCTGAAAAATTGTAAATCCATCCAAATCCCCAAGTTGAAAAAATTACGATTAGGTATTATACTTCCTTATTCAGTCGTATAAGAAAGAGTAAGGTGCCTAATTATGATGTTGAGATTTATTTGACGAAACTCATTAAACCGTTTGACAGTGCATAGATTATTCTTCAAGCCAAATACAAAGAAAATTCTTTCATAAATGATAAAATAATTTTTAAACATAGCTGTGGTGAATATACCTAGACCTACCTACATTGGTTCCACATCGAATTATCTATTATCTATAGTTTGCAACAGAATAGAAATGAAACCAAAGTTTAGTTGACTGTACACAGACAACTGTTATGCACATATGCTCATTCTTTTTTCCTTATTCCTCTTTGCTTTCCACCCAGCAGTGAATACTATAAAGTCGCCAAAACCAATTCTTGGCTAGAGCCTGCAGTATTCACTCAGCTTTGTGGTCATGGCTGCATTGACATTCCTGGTATATTTATATTCTGGAAATCTCAATAAGGTTATGTATTCTGCAGAGATGCGGTGGTACATGGGATAAGTGTGTTTTCCGTGTGGCTTTCATCACATCGTCTCTTTCCACTGATTCATCGGTTTCCTCCTAATGCTAGTACCTCCGAGGTGTCGCGATCAATAAGGCGGTATCTCAAAGAGGCGAACAATTTTTAGAAGTGTGGAGTACCAACTCCACCTTATTATCTAAGGGGATCAGTCCATGGTTCCCTAACAAATATTTACTACAAATTAGACAGACTTGTTTTATGAGTGTATCTACTACAAAATCAACGGATGTACCAAAAATGTTTGAGCGCTAAAGTGTATACAACGACGCCCTTAAAGGGCCCCTTTCACACACAAACGTACGAGGTTGCACCGAGGTTATACCGGAAATAGACACAAACTTTGTTATTTTAAATGGAACACCCTGTATATTTTTGAATTTTTAGATTCTACACTTCATTTTAGACATAAAAGTATTGTGGTTGTATGGTCCTAACATTAACGGTATTATAATTATTTACAGTTTTTCATATTTTTTTTTACAAAAACATAGCTATGTAAATAAAAATTCGAATCTTGACAATGACGCATTTTTTCCAAAGTTTTTTTCATACGTTTGAAGTAACAGCAATGCCGAAGAATCAAATAAATAAAATTAATACCTGCCCATAATGAAGCGTTTCCAGAACATTCACCTCGTCGTTTGTTTCACTATTACAAGTACCGTCTACTATTCCAGTTAACTCTCTTATCCATAAAAAAGCAAAAACCTATTTTTCATCAAGAAAATGTTTCTACATTCCTCATTATATAAGTATCCTTTGAAATATTTTCTGTTACCTTCATTGAAAGGATAATTTCATGCATATACGAATTAATTACTGTTATAAATTAAAGTCTTTTCTAGTGCATTTTTCAGTCTGTTTGTACCTACATTTATAATAAACTAACTCGAAAAGACACTATAAATAACGTATGTCCCATAAGTTTTAAGAAAAATAGTAATGGCCGTGGCTAACGTTCTTTTAATTTTATATCAAAATTAACTGTAACTGGTTAAATCTACATCTATGTTCAACAATAATATGTAAGTACTTAAACTACGGGTAAGGGTCCATGTTCTTCTATGGCACGTAGTTGAACCCTAATGTTCGCCATAAGCCTTTGGACCTATGTCGATTTCTCGAATTATTGAAAAATTGTGCCGTCAAATGTCCCTCAAGCGAGACCCATAGAACATTTTTGGGCCCTACTTACTAGATTAAATGGCTGGGAGGCCCAAAATGTTGAACAATTACGTCGCTGGATCTATCAAAAAATTGGAGAAATCGATATAGGTGCCGTCCAAAGGCTTATGGCGAACATTAAGGTTCAACTACATGCCATAGAAAAACATGGACCCATGTTCGTAGTTTATGTACATAGTTTTGTTGAGCATATATGTAGATTTAACCAGTTCCAGTTGCATTTGATATAAAATTAAAAGAACGTTAGATATGGACATTAATTACTATATATTATTACTATTATATATTACTATAAATGATCAGCCAGATTTTCGTACGTTTGAATGTGCACATTTGCACCTGGCAAAAATGACGGTTTATATACGCAACTTATCCGATAGTCAATTGGTCTTCCAAAGTATACAATACATCCTCTATATTTTCCGACGAAGTTGTAACTGTAGTCATAATTTCATTATATTTTGAGAAATGAATATATTTTATTTTTCATGCATGGTTTGTTATCTTCCTGAAGCCAGTGTCTAAACAAGAAAACAACTTCCTATAGAATATTTTAGGTACTAAAATCATTTATTTATTTTTATAATCACTTCTCTACTGAATAGACCTTTTCTCAACACACTGCGCATGTGCCGCCACCATTTTTAGTGCCGCGAAATTTGAAATGTGCGGACACTTTCATTCAAAAAGTCAAGCCCGTCAAAGGTTTTACGAATTATTTTTAATGAAAATGTTGTTGATGGTGCCGATCTTGTACACGAAACCGTAGAGGAACGTACCTGTGTTGCTTTAGAGAGATTTTTACAATGTCGCGATTTGCGAATTGGTGAAAAAAAGCGGAATTGGTCGAAAGGCAGGTTAAAATATTTTTTGTTTACATCGTTTTTTTCAATCGCGAAATAAAATTTTACTTTAAAAATCCGTTAAAAAATTATTACTATTGATAAGGGGGAACGATTTATAGAAAAAAAGATCAATTCTTCGCATTTGTCGTTTATTTACTTTGGTTAAATTTGTTAAATATATATTTGATTGAGGATTATCCGTCGTCGTCGTTTTCAAGGGGGTCGGGAAATGCTTCTGATGGACCACTACTGGAAAGTGCAAGGAGCAAATGTATGTGTCCTTCTTGACGTCGTCAATGCGCCGAAACCGCATGTCACCTCGAAGACACGATTTCACCCATGATTTGCACTTAGAGCACTTGGCGCAGTTTTTGATGTGTTTTTGTATTTTCACAGTCTCAAGAAGCTTGTTCCGGTACGTGGTACATGGTTTGGCAAATCGTATGAAATAATATAATCCGTACCCATAAGATTTCAAACGAGAGTTGCTTTTACAAATTCCATAACAGCATGGCATATGGGCCCCTGGATGATGTTTCGAAGATAAATCACTCATTTTCTACCACCAAACTTCGATTCACAAGTATATAAGATGATGACTCCACTTTTTTTAAAAACAATAACAAAAATTTCCGTGTTTTTCGAAGAAACTTAGAACGAAAACACGACACGCACCTTTGACAATTTATATTTGACGCAGAATGTCAGACCAAAGAATATAGACAAAATGAACAAGAACCGACAGTCGCGTAGTGGGGGTAAACCGTTTTCCAGTGCGCAGGTTCACCAGAACCATGATACTATTTAACTAGGTATGTGCTTCCCGCGGACGCGTTTGGATTCAGTCTGCGCATCATCCCAGGCTGTCGTCTTCTTTCGCTCCCGCTTTAAATTCAAATTGCGTTTTTTATAAAACGCAAGAAATCAGTGATTTTTACACGAAAATATAACTCGAATAACGAAACATTACTGTGTAAATTATCTATAGCTTATTTTTATATTTACCTTAATTAGGTATTTGCAATTTGTAACGAGGCACCTAATCTAGGGGAATCCTAGATGGTCGCCCTGGATGCCGCTTCTTGAAATTTGTAGGTTTTTGCCCCAGTCCTATCCAAGATGCGCAAGAACATACCTGGTTAATAGTATCATGACCAGAAACTGTCTCTTGAGTCTTGTCAGTTAGGTTGTCAGTGTCAGAGACACTAACCTAATTTTAATATAACGAGTAATAAGTATGTAATTGGCAATAATCTCAATCATGGAAAAAGTACGTAAACGTGGTGATTCGTGTGTGGTTGAAGCTTGTTCCACATGCAACGATGGTACAATCAGTTTTTTTCGATTTCCTAAAGACAATATAGAAAGGTAAGGATTTAAATTTGAATTTCCCTCCCTTTCTGCACCCCCACAAAATGGCGCAAGGTCACCGAATCTGGCGTCAAAACATCAAAGGCGCCGACGAGAGTGTCGCTTCTTGTTCATTTTGTCTATATTCTTTGGTCAGACCATATTATTGTTCATTACAAAATAACTTTTTTTTCTAATTTCTAACACAGCATCTTCCACTCTCCCAAAATAGCAAAAATATACTTTCCTCTAGTAGGTATATAATGTAACAAAAGCATGAAATGTAGATTTTTTATATAGCATTTTTCGTAAAAGAAAATGCATGAAATTCCAATGATTTTGCATAGTGGCTCGCTCGAGATGTCCGCACATTTTGAAATTGGCGCCACCAATGTGCAATGACATTTTCGATAAATAAAAAGGTCTATTAGGCTTTTCTACGTGACGTCACAAGTGCTGTGTTCAGCGATCAACTGACTGAACACTTTGACGTTTATATAGTTTCTTGTCATTACAACAAATTAGTTCAGTTGTTTATTGCAGTTTTGTATGTTTTAAGGCCCGAAAAGGCGACAATCGGTAAATAAATACTAATGTTTTAAATAGTCCTTAATACGAAAACTCTCACGTTCCGAGTGATTACTAAATTTAGTAATAGAAATGCCACGGTTTTGTGTTGTGTATGGCTGTGCGAATAACCGCAGGAAAAATCCAGATGGACAGTTTTTTGGTTTCCCTGGTATACGGGATAGAAGGGACCAAGATGTTCCTGAAGGAATAGAATGTCGAGAATATCAAAATACGATGTGCCGGTGTATGCTCTGACTATTTTGTAAATTGTATGTGTTTAATGTTTACTAAATACTTTTCTAACTTTATATATGGCTTTAAATCAATTTGATTTCAACAGAGACAGCCTAGTTTCAATGTGTAAGTCTATAAATATCTAAAGAAGATATCATAACATAACTCAATTTGATGATTTAGATACAATCTTGATCTAATATGTCTTCTCACTTAATTCGTCGTTTTCTCGATAAACCGAACCAATGGCAGGATTCTGATCATTAGAAAAGTTTGTTAGAATCGAATAATAACATTTGATTTCTCTAATTGATACTCTGATACCTGGATTCTAACAAAATATAATAAATCAATTGGTAGATTTTTGTAAGGAATGTTTCAAATCGATTCGAAGCTATTCTACAAATAAAATTCTAAGCATCAGAATCCCAGCACAGACGAGTGAATTTATTGACAAATTTTCTATTTACCGATAGTATTGAGAATACAAAAAATTGTCTACAGAGCAAGTGGTGGAAGTAATTCGGTTTTATCCGTCCGTAGTTGTGGTGATTAGTGAAGACAATAAGAGAGATTTCATAACTGGTGCGCACCCACCTCCGCCACCGCTCGCCATCACTCGCTTCATGTTACTGTACCAATCCGTAAGTAGTTACCTATAGGCGTAAATAGCTTTGAGATTCTGGCTTCTATTCTGGATTCTAGCAGGTTCTTCAGATATCTCGATATCTGATGTCCAACGTAATCGTTTTTCTCATTGCAAAAAGCTCAGTACTAAAATATCGCACAGGGAATGTTGTAGTAGTATCTCAAAAAAAAACGTTAGCGAAATTAAGTATTTCACTTTGATACCTATATAGGGCCCTATCGAAATGATTTTTTAGTTTACTCGTCCAAATTGTTGTTTTATTTTATTGTATTATTATTATTTACTATTAAAATGGCTGCTTTTCTTTTCATAATTTTAAAAGTATTCATTTTTAAAGAACACTCATATTTCAATGCTTTTCATAAACTACTAGACACCCCTAAATGTCTTCTCCACATAAATTAGAACATTATTCGTTATTTACTTGACTCGTAATTTAATGTGTAGCTACATCCGCTATTATCCAAACAAAAATAAAATATTACAATAACGTTTATGTAAATTTTTATGAAGAAGTAGAACAGTGCTTGTTACTTGTAAGTAGGAAAATTACTCGACAGCAAGCAAATAAACCAAAAACCACATTATTAATTTTATTTCCTACCAATTAGTAGCAGGTAATACCTACCTATATTAACATAAGTGCTAATCAGTTTAGTGGTTCACCAATTTATAAGATCTTACAAGATTCCTTGCATTATCTTACCAACAATTGTTACCTAAATTTCAAAGGAATATTAGTTGTTTATTGATGCATTAACAAGTCATTCAATCAAATAAAAGGTTTACATAATTCAGTACTTTCGCGAAAAACGCAACATTATACAGATAATAATGTCAATCATAAAAAAAACCTCCTTTCTCTGCAATAAATCGATTGTGACAAGTGAAATTGTTTTTAGAACAAAGCTTAGTGTAATTTATGTATTTGAAGGAATAACATCTAGTTCCAGAACTATGGCAAAATGTTAATTTATAAGCTTATCGGTGTACTAGTTTACATTGCAGTGATAACATCCGCGCAAAATAGTGATGTAGTGACTGAGCGTAGTAAAAGGACTATTGGAACTGTGCTAAGAAATGTGGCCGATATTTTTGGATACGATGTTCAAAAAAGACCCTCAGTGACACCACCGCCTCCTCCACCACCACCACCCGCTCCTCCTGCACCTCCTCCACCGCCACCAAAAGCACCTGCTCCTCCACCACCAAAAGCGCCTGCTCCTCCTCCACCGCCTCCTCCAAAGCCTGCACCACCCCCAAGGCCTCCGCCGCCTGCACCCGCAATAACAGCTCCTCCTTTGCTAACGGAAAATGTCCGGAAAACTTTCAGCATAAACTTTAACTGGAATAAAAACTTGGCAACAGCGCCCCCTCCAGCTCCTCCTGCACCGCCGCCGCCACCTCCTCCACCTCCACCAAAACAACCGGCACCTCCGCCGCCGCCGCCTCCTCCACCACCTCCACCGCCGAAAGCTCCACCGAAAGCTCAACTTTACATGGATTATGATGAAATTGCAAATAATGAACAAAAGTACGATAACTATGAGGATATTGACAATCCTCAGAAATACCAATTGGAATTCCCCGATTATTCAACTGGTGAGGAAAACTTTGAAGCTAAACGAGATGTTGGTAAGGAATCTCACGCAAACTACATCGAGTCCAAGGACCGATTTAAGCAAAGTTTTAATAATTTTTGGGTGAATTCTCCTTTTACCGTAGAGAACGGATACAAATTCATTGCACCACCAGGAAACCTACAACAAAACAACTTTAAACAGGATTATCCTCAAGATTTATCTAAATATGAAGACTACGATCTTCCGAAGTCTAATAATGTTAGAAGCCTGGAAAGTAAAAAACAAATTTTGTATAAAAGTTCGACTCTTCAAAAAAATTCCGATCAAGTTGTTGAGAAACCAAAAATTGTAGTATCCTCATTTCAACAAAATTCTAATCAACAGAATCCTTTTATATATTATCAAGCAGGTGCAATTCCAAGTAATCATCAAATTGTTCCACATGAAAATCAACAAGACAATAGCAAATTACAGAGTAATTATGATGCACAAAAATATATAAATTCACATCTTTTGGACTATTATAACAGGAAATTTGCAGCAGATGCAGCTGCAAAGCAAAAGCAACTAAATAAACTGAATTACAATCCTTCACATTATTATCCAAGTTTAAATAATGCACCCATAATAGTAAAGGACGAAAAGGATTTGGAAAAAGACGCAGAAATCGATGAAGATAAGGACGCAGAAAAAGAAGACGATAAAGTTGCTGATAAGGAAGAAGATAATGCTGAATATAATCGAGAGCCTAATGTTGGTGATAAAGAAGAAGATAATGCTGCATATAATCGAGAGCCTAATGTTGATGAATTAGAAAAAGATTATCTGATTTATTATTTACCTAATGCACAAGCTACACCACAAAAAGTTAAAGAACTAGCTGAGGCTCCTAAGTATCCGTTTTATTTTGAAAAAACTGCTGAAGAAAATGATGATGGCAAACAAGATGTAGAAGGCAAAAGTGAAGCCGGTAATGAACAAGACGATGTAGAAGAGTTGGATGATGATACAGAAAATAAGAAGGTGAAAGGTAAAACAATTCTAGTTGAATATAATAACAGTGATGAAAACTTTGGTGTGGAGCATATAGATGAAATTAAAGATTCTGATAAGAGACACAATGAACAAATACGTAAGGAAAACGAGGAAGCTGAGGAGGATTACTATTATCCAGTGAAAGAAGAAGTAAATGAAAACCAAAATATAGAACATGATGATCCAGAAGCAATTTACTATGTTGAAAATGAAGAACAAAATGTTAAACCGCCTAGTGAAGCTGAAAATGATCCAGTAAACGAAGAACAAACTAAAGAAAATAAAGAACTAACTGAACAAGATTTAGAGGATTTTGTTAATGGACATTTTGAGAGAAACACAAAGCAGTCAAAACAGGAACCTGAACAATTGAGTGATGATGAAGATGATAAAGGCGAATTAGTTCAAGACGATGGGGAGAATGAATCACAGTTAGAACCAATCGATGATGATGATGAAGACAAAGGAAGCTATGAGCAATCTGAAGATTTGAATGAGAATGAGGAGAACGAAGAATTATCGGAGCGTACACCAAGTCGCAAACAGAAAAATAAAATAAGACCAATTTATCATCAGAAATTGAAACAATCCTATGATCAAGATTTTGCTAAAGCTTTTACAGATTTTAACCAGCCTCAAGAAGATGATTTTTATGAAACATTTGATACAAGTACAGGGAACACAAGAATTCCACAACATTTCGAAGAACAATTTCAAAGAAATTTCAAACCATCTAAAAAATCACCACCAACAAACAATTTTCACAATAAATTAAATTACGAGGCAACAGAGAAATCCGAGGTTGTGCAGCCTTTGTATTCCGGAATATTAGCAGCTGGAGCATTAGATGAACTACACAAGTCCAATAAGCCATTGACAGTTCCATTTGATTTTGATTATAGTGGATCAGAGAAAAAATGGAAAATTAGAAGAGTTCCTAAAAAGGCGAAAGATGTTCCTGATAATTATCAAATTGAGAAACGGAAGCTAACGCCACCTGGCCAAAAGAAGCAAAATTTTCGAAGAAAAACTCCTGTAGGGGAAAGCTCGAGACATGAAGAAAATTGGTATATTCCAGAAAAATACAATTCTGATTATAGTTATACAGTTCCAGAACCAAAAGAATTAGACTATGCCAAATTGGAGAAAAAAGATTTCGAAGATGATGAAAAATTGTCTCCTAATGCCAAAATTATTAATAACGAATATGGAACAACTAGAACTTTGATAAGAGTAAATCAGGATGTAGTACAGACTAACTAAAAAAATGGAATGATTTCTAACTATATTATGGATAATCTAATATAATTGTTTCTTCAAATTAATTATCATGGACTTTAACTTATTGTAGCAAAAACATAAAAGCATAAAGTAAATTATATCATTTCATTTTTACGTTAGTAATTAGATAAATTTGATTTATAATTTATATACCTACCTAACTAGCTATATATTTGTATTGTTAAAGGGAAACCCGTTAAAGTTTTTGTTATAATTTCTGTAATGTAATGTTATTTAGTTTGTTTAATTGTTATATAAAATAATTACTTCATATAACATGTTGTTAAATTGCTTGTTTTGTGCTTATTGTAGTAAAAGTGGTACTTTTTATTTTAATAATAAATTATTTGAAATGACTTTGCCTTTCATTAAATTTTACAAAAAACTAGTTTTCGTCAAAATTAAAGAAAGTAGTGAGTGTTGAAAGGAATAAGACGATTTATTGCATTTATATTTAGAGATAAATTCTTAGTTATCGTATAATAATATACAATAATTTGATCAGTATACAGGGTGTTCGCGCGAAGTGGCTCACTATTGCTAAATTCGTTATTAATGGAGCTACAAAGTCGATTAAATTAGCAAACTAGTAGCATTTTTTCCGCTGATTACAATGGTGAGAACAGAAAAACAATTGACCATCTGGTTTTCGAGATATTCACAAAAATAACATTTTTTTAAATGGAACACCCTATATATTTTTGCAGAAATCGATGAAAAATTAAATTCTGTACAAAAAATGTTCTTAATTTTTTTTTATTATAATTTAAAATAAGCGAGTTATTTTGAAAACAGTTTGCAATTCTTTAAAATCAAGTAGCCATGAAACAAGTCGAAAAGTCTTAATAAACTTAGGTCCGCAAATCTACGGTTACGGAAATATTAGCAATTTCATGTTTCTAAAACTTTAGTTAGGTGTTGTTTATTTTTAATACATTTTGTGACAAAATAATTAAATTAAAGCTAATTCAATTAAAGAAGACGTTTAAAGTGTCCTCCTTCCATTTCGGTGCAAGCAGTGTATCGTCGCTGTAAGGAAATTCGGGTTCTCTTTAAAATTCCCCCTGTTTGCCCAATTGCTTACAAGCCGTTCTTAATTCGTCCAGGTTATTTACAAGCACGCTATATACTAAACTTTTTAAATAACCCCAAAGAAAAAAGTTGAATGGAGTTAAATCAAGTGAACTTGCATGCAACAGGTCCTCCTTTCTTCTTAACTAAAGTAGTAGAAACATGAAATCGCTCATATTTCCGTAACCGTGGTTTTTCGGACCTATATTTATTAAGACTTTTCGACTTGTTTCGGCCCATACTACATACCCTTAAAAAGTTTTACCATTTTTTTGAACACTCTGTATGTATTGTATTGTAGTTTAATTCAAGACTTAATACAGACAATTTCAGATCTCTATCTTAAACTGTTCTATACGAGGTGTGTAAATTAAGTAATGAGACTGGTAGTGTAGCATTCAATCTGGCAACACTGGGGACACAGGACTTGGAGAACGGCAGACGAACATGTGATACGCCTTCGGTACGAGTTTGAAGTTGCTCGAGTCATTATGTTGTCCGTAGCGATTTTTTTCGTGAAACAATTATTTCCAGGGCGTTTTGAAAATGAAATTTCGGGCAACGATGTGCTATCAAGTTTTGCTTGAGACTTGGGCACAGTGCAATGGAAACTTTTGCAAAACTTAAAACGTTCCTGAAAGACTTCGAAAAAGGGTCCTGCGTGTGAGACCAAACATCAAAAGGCACTGGGTGTTGCATCACGACAATGCGCCTTGTCACACAGCAATTTCAATAAACAACTTTTTGGCCAGTAAAAACATTCTTGTGATCCCTCAGCCTCCTTATTCGCCCGACTTAAGTCCTTGTGACATTTTCACTTCCCGATATCGAAAACTCACCTCAAGGGACGTCATTCTGGGACAATGGAATACATTCAAACGGCTGTAACCGAACAGTTGAAGGTTATTGCAGTATCCGAGTTCCAGCACTGCTATGAGGAGTGGAAGAACCGTCTCCAGAGCTGTGTGGCTTCCCAAGGCACTTACTTTGAGGGAGACAATGTTGAATTGTAATTCGATTCAAATAAACACATTGAAAAAAATCAATCTCATTACTTAATTTACAGACCTAGTAGACATACCCAATAAATGAATTGAAAAAAGATGTAATTAAGTACCTAATTAATAACTTCTGTGGGTACTCGTATAGATATCTAAATGCGGTTCAATCCTTCTATTTTGACACCTAATTTTTTGAAGTAATAAAACAGACCCTGTATAGCTTATAAGTAATTTTTTATAGGTACCTACTGCTTTACATGCATATTTCTAATGTTTATTTAAATAGATAAAAATACAAGACTACGATTTTAAAATATCCTAAAACACAAATAGTGTAGGATTTCGAAAGTACAAATACAACCATAGTTTTGGTCCTATCGAATTACATAAAATTAGCTGTCAGATAATCATGTAAGTATTCGTACACAAGCAGCATTATAGCACCACCAGGACCGAGTCTAAGCACTTTAGGAAGAAGGCCTTTGTATAATGCTCTGACTCTGGAATAAAATTTGATAATTAATTTCATTATGTTATAAGATATGTACCTAGTTCCACAAACATAAATTAAATATTTAGTTAGAGATTAATAGTAATAGTACTTATTGATTTTTCTTAAGGTCCTCACTAGTACCATAATTAACTACTCTTACCCTTCATCTCTAGATACCATGAACACTGTTTTGAAAGTACTTCGATATTTAACTTCTCCCAAAACAGGCTGAGGTCCTTGAATACGAGATTTTGCAACATCAAAAGGAATATTTACACAGGACCCCAGGACACCCGACGTAATCCCGATTCCTAATTTTCGAAAGAAATCTCGCAGTGGTTCCTATAGATTATAAAATTAACAGGTGTGAGAATGGGAAGTGATTTTTGTGCATTTTTATTAAGAAGATACCTCTTTATACTCTGGCACCAATTCTTTAACAGAGTAGTAAAATCCGAAATATATCATGTTATACACAGCATTTCGTGCGATTGTAGCTGTAAGTCCTTTATTTAAGCCTTGTAAGCCCATTCCTTTTCTTTTAAAAATGTCCTTCGTAACGTACCATGTACTAGGCACTTCTACGCCTCTTTGTCTATTCGCTTGTAAAGTTACTTTAACTACTTCAAATGGGTTTATTAAAAATGCTTCTGTAGCTCCCGATCCGAAACCAGCAAGAGCAAATGTCTGAAAAAACTTTTCTATAGAAAATATCAAAGCCATCTCAAAATAGAACTGTTTTTCAAAATTAATCAAATAGGTTGTAATGGTAGTAACTTACCAAAGGTGTTGGTTTTGGTGAGCCAAACAAAAAAAATTGTTGGTACTGTTCAAATGTAAAAAACTAAAAAAGGATAATTGAACCCAATTAAAATAAATATGTAATCTTTTCCAAGAAGATTCTGAGAATACTTTAACAGCCGTCCTAAATGATTCAACTAAGAGAGGAGGTAAAATCCCTTTCCAAAAAGATGTCAAACCTTCATTAATATACATTTTCCTCGTGCAGTCCACGATTCCACTGTAATACCTTTCATCTTTTTTATCAACAAACATTGTCGATTGAAGTTGTAACCGAGTCTTTATCAAGTCTAGTGGATGCATAATTAAAACTTCTACAAAACCTGCGATACCTCCAGAGCCAATTTGAATGACAGCTTCTGTTCCAAGATTTTTATTCGTCATGATTTTTGATTTTCTATGAAACGATGTACACCTCGCAAGAATAAAGAGTGGTATGAGCTTGATCGACTACGATAATTTTGGCATATGATTTTAGTGTTTACAGGTTAACGGTTACAACTGTCATAAGTTGGAGATATAATTAGTGTCACTTAAGTACATACTAGAAATATGATACATAAAAAAACAGTAATTTCACGGTATAGAATGCTTTAATGGGGCATAACTGGAGGGATTACTTGTTTGATTAGTACTTAATTATTCCTTTTCAATTTACGAACCGATTAAAAGAAACCCGAGTTTTCTACTTTTGTATACATAGGATACGTAGAGCGGCTATGATAAGTAGTCCAGGAAAAATAGACTTTAACATGGAACAAAAATGGTTACAGGCTGAATTTTTGCATGCACCTTAGTATTATAGCCCTCAATAATGTGTGAAAGTTCCCCATCGATTTGATGGCTGCTAACTGAGTTACTCGAGGTCAAAGGTCGCGATAAACAGTTTTTTGCAAATATGTCGAGAACGGCGACCTTTATTGAAAAAAATATAGAGAGCTAATTTTTAGATGAGGCAATTTGCTATAAAAACTTATTCAGAAGTTTTTTTGTAGGGGCAATCGTTCACGAGATATAGCGTTTCAAAACTAAGAACGTAGAGGACTTACTTCACTACGAAGAACAACGACTGATCTTAGGATATGAAAGTTGGATAATGAATTATTATTCAATATGTATATTTATGGCATTTTTTATTTATTTGTGCATTTATTGCATTTATTTGGCCATTTATGATACAGTAATTAACTTTCTTCAGTTTCGGAGAGCGATTGTTCCGTCACCAAAGTTTGGATGAGGAAAGACGATGGATCGATGTCGTTATCGATCTCCTCGTTATCAATATTAAAATTTTCCATGTTCATACATGTTTGGCCATTACATTGGCTACAAACTACAGAACAGTTCAATTCTGCTTTCCGCCGACATCCACAATTGGAATGGAGAAATTGATCCTCAGGACTGGGGATGGGTACTACAAAATAATATTTTAGAGCCAGTTACAACTCTGCTCCAAGCCGCTCCTGATGCATTACTCAATACAGTATTTTGTAAGTGCAAGAAAGGCTGTGGTTCCAATTGTGGATGTCGGAAAGCAGGATTAACTGTAGTTGTAGGGTGTTCCATTTGAAAAAAATGAGTTATGCCGTTTTGATTTTTTTCTGAATGGCACCTAAATTATAAACCCCCTGTAGAACATTCAGCTGTTACAATAAGGAAATTGCAAGTAGTAGACTTTTGTTAACATCTTGCCAAAACCGCATTTCAATTTGAATATTAGAAGGCTAGAAAATAAAATTTGAAAATTAGCACATTTTTGGACATTTAAAAAAAAATCATCCTGTAATTATTAAACGAAATGCTTTAGAGAAAAATTGTTTTAACAAAATGTTATTATAATTGAATGTAGAATTTCAAAATGTAGTAATATACAGGGTGTTCCATTTAAAAAAAAAACGAAGTTAGTGTCTACTTCCGGTATAACCGGAAGTCGTAGAAACTTGAAAACATTTTACATAAAGAGATCATATGCTATTTAAGCTACAACCCAATTTGCAGAAAAAAATATTAACTACATCTTTTAAAACGTCTAACTAACGGTTTCGGTGAATATCCCTGTATAATTAAGTTATTAATTCTGAATTCATCAGAAAGGCGTCGTTATATATTTTTATTATGTGTTCAACCTTTTTTCTCTGATTATTCACATAAGATGTCCCCAAGGTAGTGCGTGAGTTATGAGTCACATTGTATTCTAATGACTGAAAAGGCATATCACACAGTAGCGATGTAATTTTGTAGCACCGTACCCATGCCGAGTACGGAGAAAACTAAAGCTTAAAAAATGTATTTCCTGTTTTCTTCAATTCTTTAAACTCGCTCAGATTATTAACATCGATTATTAAACTAAATATTTTGCGTAACAGTGACATGAAAGTAACGGGCTACAATTTATTCGTTTGTTCCAGAATACGAAATCCATAGGTGTTCAAGCCACTGCCCAAACAAAAACTGCCGAAACATTTATTGACAATCAACCACAGAGTACTTATCAACAAGGGTAGGTATATTATCCTAATTTAGGTGGAAATTTTGTTTTTAACGTTTTAATTTTTTTCAGACTCAGTGATATATTTGATAGACTGAAGACGGAGTTAGTAGATCTTCATTCTCACATTGAAAAACAAAACATCAAACTTTAATTAAATCATTTAAATTTATTGCAACACATCCTTATGTTTAAAATACATACTAAATGAAGTCAACAAAAACTAAAATATGTTCCTTGTATAAAATTTCCGAAAATCTAACGTACAGATAAAAAACATTTAAAATAAAACTGATTAAAAATATATGAGATTAAATTGCAACAATCCCTGACTAACATAATACATAGGTAAACATATGATCTTACTTAAATACTTTTAAGTATTCTCTCATACTGCTTGATACGTATTTAAAAACTCTTTTTTATTAAATAGATAAAAATACAAAAATACTATTTGAAAGTTCCCTAAAACACTAATAGTACGGTTTCTCAAATACAAACTTTTGGTCTCAGAAAAAATTACATAAAAGAGGCAGTCAGATATGTATGCATGTAATCGTAGACAACCAACATTATGGCACCACCAGGACCGAGTCTAAGCACTTTAGGAAGAAGACCTTTGTATAACGCTCTGAATCTGCAATAAAATTTATTAATATATTTAAATTTGTCACATTTGGTATATTTTTTCTTACCCTTCTTCACTGTATACCATGACAACTGTTCTTAAAGTACCTCGATATTTAATTTCCGCTAGAACCGGCTGAGGTCCTTGAATACGAGATTTTGCAACATCAAAAGGAATATTTACACAGGACCCTAGAACACCCGACACAAACCCAATTCCTATTTTTCGGAGGAACTCTAGCCATGGCTCCTATAGAGTAAACAGTTGTCAGAAGAGATTATGTACGTATTCTTCTCACCTACTTTATACTCTGGTAACAACCCTTTAACAGAATGGTAAAATCCAAAATATATCATATTAAATACGCCATTTCTTGCGATTGTAGCTGTGACCCCTTTATTTAAACCTTGTAAGCCTATTCCATTTGCCTTAACAATTTCCTTAGTAACGTACCATGTACTAGGTACTGCGCCACCCCTTGCTCTGTTTGCTTGTAAGTTTACTTTCACAACTTCAAATGGGTTTACTAAAATTGCTTCGGTAACCCCCGCTCCTAAACCAGCAAGTGCAAAGGTCTGAAAAGATTTTTCTATAGAAAATACCAAGTCAAAGTAGTGCTATTTTTGAAATCCATTTATCATGCTTTCAAGTGCTAAAAATAGGTTGTAATGGTAATGACTTACCAAGGGCGTTGGAGTTGGTGAACCAAACATAAAAAGTTGTTTATATTGTTCAAAAGTAAAAAACTAAAAAAGCAAATAAAACCCTATTAAAATTAATAATCCTTTCAAAGCAAATTCGGAAAAGAATACTTTAACAGCCCTCTTTGGTGTTTCAACTAAAATAGGAGGTACAATCCCTTTCCAAAAAGACGTAATACCTTCATTAACATACATTTTCCTCATGCAGTCAAAGATGCCACTGTAATACCTTGGGTCATTTTTACTAAGAGTTACTGCCGACTGTATTTGTAACCGGGTCTTTATCAAGTCTAATGGATGCATAATACAAACTTCTACAAAGCCTGTATAAAAGCAAAATATTGGCAGCTCAAAGGGATATAACATGATTATTGAAAACTTACCTGCAGAACCACCGGAGCCAATTTGGATGGCAGCTTCTTTTAAAAGGCTTTTTATATCCGTCATAATTTTTGGTTTTCTCTGAAACGCAAATTTGGACAAATTAGTTGACAACTACAGATAAATGATTTAGCTCATTAATACTATAAAATTGTTACTCACAAGCAGACGAAATCCATATGTTGTACACCCCAACTGAACAAACAGTGATAAGCTAATAATCGGCTAAAGGATTTTGGCACAGATATTATTTTTGTGTTTACAGGTTAAAGGTTACAACTGTCACAAGTTGGAATTACTTTCAAGGATTAGAGGTGTGGCTGCACAGCTGTACCAATTAAATAGATTAGTGCAAGTCATATTGGTGGTTTCCTATAAATTATGATTGATGATAACTTTTAAATATGAAAAAATTACAAAAATATTTACATTTCAAATAATTTTGGACTTTTGTAGTGGTTGCACTGAATATTTTACACTTTTCTATTTTTAATAGATCCCTTCATATTATTACAGATACCCAGATGGTATAATTGTAGTACTGTCAACAGATGGCGCTGGTGAATAAAGTGCCGAAAGTATTTTGTCTTCTTCATCCCCAATTGAACCATCGATCCACGAAAGAATGAGAGATTCACATCACTACCACAATCCAAGAAATTAATTTTGTCCAAATTCTTTGAATAAGTAAATTTTTGAATATTTGCAGTATAGTTTGCAGATATATGAAATATGTATAACGGACACGTATTAATAATTTCTAACTAAATTTCAGTTTTAAAGAATATTATATAAAAATTAGGTTATATTTGTTACATTTGAACTACTGCTTGAACCTTTCAGAAAAAATAAAAATGAACTTGTACTGAAGTTTTCTTAAGCCAAATGTTATTCTAATCTATTTCACTTCATACATACATAATTAAGACGAATTTTCCAAAAAAAAACAGTTTTAGTTTGGATTTTTTCCGAATTGACATGACATTTCTTGTGAACTGTTTTTGACACTTTTGACAGAATGAAATTATTGTTATGAATCAGTGATGTAGAAGTATGATTAGTTATAAAAGAAATTTGTGAGTTCCCGTTCAAAAGGATGATAAGCAAACATAACATATCTACATATGAAACTAGTCATAACTATAAACGTATTTAATGTAAATAAAAGTGATAATCAGTACGTATGCATTCAATCTGCAAGATGGTGTTGAAGAAAGTTGATGTTTTTTTGCCTATTCATAGAACTACGTAGGTAATTTTTAATAATGTTGTTTAAACTATAATACTGGAACACCACCAAATGGGTTCGCAAACATTGGAAATACTCAGACAGGGTGTATGGGCTTCTTTAACTGGGGGTTGGTTTTACGATCCCCATCAAGATGTGTTTTGCAACACTTTCCATCTGTATATTTGGCTTTTTTTACTATGCCTTCCATTTACCATCTATGTGGTGAGTATTCAACAAAATAACATTGTTTAATATCTTCAATTAGTCACAAATATTATTGCGCATACAGTGACCTGATTACGGGTTGTGAAAAGGGGATTTGAAAACATTTTTTGTTTACGTTTTCAGTATTTTCCACCTACAAAATATTTATGGTACATGTACTGTGGAAGTGTGGCCCTAGTTTTAACCGTTATCAAACTGGTTAATTATGGCCTGCACCACATGTACGACACAACGGACTGTGTTGAAGAAGTAATTAAGTACGATTGGCAAGGTCAAAAAAGGTGATATTCTAATCAATTTTAACTGTATTATGCAGCTGTTTAACACTGTTTTTAATACAGGGAGGACGAAGGAATAGAACTACAAATCCTTTCGAAATCGACTGAAAATACGCGACCGTCTCGTCCACCTATGATCAGAAATTTATCATTTGCTGGAGTCTCACCAACCACTGATGGAGACAGTATAGAATCAATAGATTTCCCTCAAAATACCGGCAACAATCCCACAACCACTAAACCTAGCAGTACTATAGGTAACCACCAACTTTCACATTTGATTCTTGCACACTTTCTAATTTATTTCTATATTATAATCCTCATTGTTTTATAGATCTAAAAGCCGAAGTCCATAGGAAGAATTCATCTGAAAGTAGTGAAGAATCTGCACGTGCTGTCGAGACAGTAGCACAGGATCTCGAGGCAACTGAGAGAGATGTTAAAAAAGCGGAAAAAACTCTGAAACATCAACGTTCTCAAACTGAAGGTTTGGTTCGTTTTACTTTTAAAGATGAGACCCTGACACCGTCTGTTCGTTTTTCTAAACGCCCAGATAGTGGGGATTTACAGGAACAAATTCATATGCAGTTTGTTGATAGAGATTGTCTACATTTACCTCCATATATCCACGATATTGGCAGAAGACGACATTCGAATTTTACAAACGGAAGTTTAAATTTACTACCTGTTAATGAACGTTCTGATATTAGGCCGACAGGTATGTAGAACATTCTATACATACTGCTTATTTTATATCAAAGCAGATTATTTCAAATTATCTATTTATATGTAGTATGCACTGTGTAATGTAAAAGTTAACAATGCCAATTTCTATTTAAAATCTATATTAATTATTGTACTACTACAAGTTTACATATTTACGTAAAAAGTTTTAATTTTTTTTTACTTGAATTGAGAAATATAACAAATACAGGCTGTTTCAAATTCGCTTCTCACTACAGGGATCTCAGAAACGGTAAGAGATACAGCTTTGGTTAAATTGGGGCAAAGTTGCGTAATATGGTGGCCAATAATAAGTCGTTTAGAAATCGAAAATATCTTTTGTAGTTCTGGAGATTTTTTGAAAAAACCAAATTTTTGCCTTTTTGTTTTAATTTTTTTCTGCTCTTATTTTTCCAGATATCGAAAAACTAAAAGCACTTTGTCGTGGACACTTTTTGTGCTTTATAAAATGACGTTAAAATTTTCCTCATGTGACGTTTCGTTTTTCCGCTGACGTCATCAACTCCATTTTTTTAAATACGGCCCTGTATCTTTTTTTGTCGTTTTAAGTAGCATTTTTTGTGTTCTAGAAAATGGCGTTTACATGTTTTCCATACGACGTTTCGTTCTTGTGCAATCATCTTCAGATCATTTTTTAAATACGGTCCTGGATTTTTTTTACAATTTCATCAGTATTTTTCCTCACTTCCTCATATCCACACATTTTGGTAAACTTTAATAATAATAAATTTTCTTTTATAATAAATCAAACTATAACCTATTATTTATTGTTAGTAGTAATAATAAGAACAATGGAAGTAATTTTTTTAAATAATTTTATAAAATAAACACTTATGAAATCGTCAATACTGATGATGGGCTGTACAATGAAAAGAAATACTGATGAAATTGTAAAAATAATCCAGTGCCGTAGGCATTCAAAAAATGATCCGATGATTACACAAGAACGAAACGTCGTATGGAAAAAATTTAAACGCCATTTCATAGAGCATAAAAAATGCTACTTAAAATGATAAAAAAAAACAGGGCCGTATTTAAAAAAATGGAGTTGATGACGTCAGCGGAAAAACGAAACGTCGCATGAGGAAAATTTTAACGTCATTTTATAAAGCACAAAAAGTGTCCATGGCAAAGTGTTTTTGGTTTTTCGATATCTTGAAAAATAAGAGCAGAAAAAAATAAAAACGAAAAGGCAAAAATTTGGTTTTTTCAAAAAATCTCCAGAATTACAAAAGATATTTTCGATTTCTTAACGGCTTATTATTGGCCACCATATTACGCAACTTTGCCCCAATTTAACCAAAGCTGTATCTCTTACCGTTTCTGAGATCCCTGTAGTGAGAAGCGAATTTGAAACAGCCTGTATAGTACATGAAACACAAAAATCCATTTGAATACTGAGATATCTATTTAAAAGAAAGTGGAGACCAAACAATTGTAAAAAAAGTTTGACTGGACAATGGAACATTTTTTTATTTCTGTAAAAATTCAAACAAATTTCTCTCATTTAATTGATTGATAAGACACCAGCTATCAACATCCTTAAAACGTTCTCTACTTACGAGGGGCAATCAAATATTAACAAAAATTTGTTTATAAAAATGTAATGAATTAAGATAAAAATTCGAGGTGTTTATGTCATTTTTCTACATAGTCTCCTCTCAAAACGCATTTTTCTCAACGCTTGTTTTGTCGGCAAAATGTTGCTTTCCTAATAGCTCTTTTATCGGACTAAACAAATTAAAGTCGCAGCGACTCAAATCCGAAGTGTTTCCATCTGCTTCGTAACCAATCGAACATTCTTCTGTTATTCCGTAAGAAGGTGTGGAACCCAACGAGCGGACACTTTACGGAACCCCAGCATGACCCTGATGATTTTTTGGACACTGCCGAAACTGATATTGAGTTGGGCAACAATTTCATAAATTTTCATGCGTCTGTCAGACTCCAAGATCTCCCACACAGCGCTAATGTTGGCATCCATCAAACTCGTCTTGGGGCGTTGTTTGTGGGCCGCGTTTTCTACATATTTTCTATCCGTAGACAAACGTATATGCCAAAAAAGCACTCTGGGCTGCGAGAGGGTTTTTTCTCTGAACTGTTACTGTTCTCGCAATCTCTGCAGAATTTCAGCCGGTCGAACCCCTTCGGCTGTCAGAAGTCTGATTATTATTTTATTATTCGTTGTGAGGGTGAACCTCCTTCTCGTTCATTTTGCTTGGCACTACTATACCGACTCAAAAATGCCATAAAGCTGGTTTTCCCTTCTATTCCTAAGGACCCTACCAACACCTCTTATAAAAAGTATGGCCGCAAAATTCTCGTTAATACATATTTGATTGCTTCTCGTACAATACAGCAATTGGTGCTGTACTTACACAGACAAAACCATTAATTTTTTTAATAAGCGTAAATTTATAATATACAGGGTGTCCCAAAATTAGCGTGCAATATTTCTAGGAAAGATTATAAATTGCCACATATTTCTTTTTCCAATTTTCAGAAATTTTGCTAGATCCGTCACATACAGTGTGGGTGCTGGGTAAATTATGTCCCATAATTTTTGTGGGGATAATTATTAAATTTTTTATATCAAATTATGAAACTTTGTTTATTTTTAGATAAAAATGGTCGTCTCAGTCGATCTTTGAATCTTGAACCGTTTTCGAGTAAAATCGTTTTAAAGAAGTCACGTCCACAATAATACACTACACTAATAAAAATAATCACAAAATTGAAAAAAAAAAGGTTATTATGATATTTTGTTTTTATTATTAATATTTGACGAAGAAATGCTAAACCAAGTAATAATTACCTATAAATTTTTATCCATTGTCTACTTTTGATAAATTAAAATTTTGTGATTATTTTTATTAGTCTAGTTTTTATAGACGTGATTTTTTCAAAACGATTTTACTCGAAAACCGTTCAAGATTCAAAGATCGACTGAGACTACCTTTTTTGTGTAAAAATAAATCAGGTTTCATAATTTGATATAAAAATATTTAAAAATTATCCACACAAAAAATATATGGCAAATTATAAAAGCTTCAAATTCACCAAATTTCATGAATCTACCTCAAATAGCTGCAAAGATATTACAGAAAATTCCTCTTTGGTGTCCCCCTTTCGGAGGGCTCTAGCCTCCTTAGGAAGCATTTTTCGAGTCATGTTAATATAAACTTTTCGTCATATTTTGACAAGTACAATCTGTCCTAGAAATATTGCACGCTAATTTTGGGACCCCTGTATAACACCTAGCTATTTGCTAATTAGTTATTTAGTGTTGACTTATATTTACTAAAGTTCAGTTACAATTTTCGTCCAATAATTTTCCAATTGTTTTGTACTGTCCTGCCTCTGCACTATCACTTTATTATACAGTGATTAAATCACACTGTTGGATGCTCTGCTTTTCTTCACTCCCGAACAACACTTTTGGTCACTGTAAAAGCTCGTAGGGTATAACTCGCTTAAGCATGCACACTAGATCACTGTTGTTGAGGAGCTGTATCACCTCGATGTTCGGATGTTGATAGAGTCTCTCTTTGTGGGTTGTAGCAAACTCTGTGAATTAGACTGGTTACCGGTTCTACTTGAATGTCGCTGTTGCGGATATACTACGGGGCATTAACAATGTTTCGCAGCACTTTGTTTTTGAATGTCTGTATGATTTTAATGTTGATTGGCCTAGTGCAGTCCCACAGCTGGATACCATAGGTTCACACTGGTCGAAGTACCTTCTTATACCGAGAGATCAAAAATTATCTTGGTCAAAGGTGGTCATGAAATGAAAAACGACGGTCTTAGCTTGTATCATCCTTTTGAAGTTTATCAAGTTATGTGCCCAAGAAGATATAAAAATAGAGGAGAGTAAGCTCCCGGATGGGTGTAGGCACAAATCCGTTGCCAGTTGCTATGACAGTGACAAACCAAAACAAACAATTGACCAATAACGCGCCTTATTGACTGCTGGCGCATGCGTAGAAACTATCAAGTACGCTTGAGTCCATTTGAACGCAAACACTTTTTGACCCACGAATTCAACCCCCACCCCGGGGATCTTTCTGTCCTCTATTTTATACGTCCTTGTATGCGCCATAATAAGTATTGACACGATACTAGCGCCGACAATTATTTTAAAATCCATGACCACCTTTGACCAAGATAATTTTTGATCTCTCGGTACAATAGCCTGTTGGCAATAGTCAGGCTGGCATTTCTTCCTAACAACCAGTACAGTTTTTGGTACTTTAAGCCCAACTCAACGCATTTCCTCTTCACATGCTCCTTGCATCGGAGTTTAGCGCTCAAAGTCCTCCCTGGTTACATATTAATTTTTTGTCAACTATACACATAACTATTTTAAAGTCATATTTTCGTGGAAATAAAGTGTTTTCTAATAAAAATATATTTCCATATTAAAAAAATATAAATCTCAATTGTTTATTTTTTCGTAAATTGTTGGTTATGTCAACTAGCAAAAAAGTCGGCAGAACAAAAAAATAAATGCAAAAATAACCCAGTTATTTCAAAAACTCTTTTAAAAAATATTTTCGGATAATGATCCTGCACACGTTATACATTTTCTAAGATACTCCTTTGTCATGGTAATCTACACACTATTAATTTTTACAGGATCTTTAGAACTAGAGTACATCGATCAAAACCCCCACCAATATCTGGCAACAGAAGGTTTTAGCTTCAAACCTCACCCTCGAAATGATTCTGGTGTTCGGCGCATTCGTTCAACAGTGTTGGCATCGCATGTGTTCACACCGCTAATAGCCCACAGAAACAGTTTAGAAATAATTGGCTGTAAGAGTGCGAAAAATCCTTTGCCACCACCCAGTACAAGTCTAACAAGAAACCATCATCTCAATCTATGTACTTACTATGGTTCAGAAATAGTGTATCCAATTGAAGAACTGTCTGCGGAACATCAAACGTCTCATGATGCTGACGATTTAGATTCCATAAGTCGTATATCGGATTCGGATTTGGAAGACACTAATCAAGGTAGTAACTCTCCGTTGATCTACAGTAACATGAAAGATGTGTGCTCAGGCATTAACCAGCTGAAGGTAGGGGAAGAGGAGAAAGCTAGTGCCACTTCCAAAGATATATTATTGGATAACGACGATTCCAATTCAAGTGCTAACTCGAACTCGGAAATGCAGGATGCAAGGACAGAGTGTTACCACGCTGTTGATGCTAGTAGTGATAAAAAATTAGGTGAGTGTTCCAATATGGCATGTAGTAGTGCTAGTGTGGAGTTTGAGGAACGGACAGATCGGAAACAAGCAGCAGTTGTAAAACATATGCCCATTGAAAAGTGGGATGAGAATAGTACAGTTAATAAAAATTTAACAAAGGTAGAAAGTGATTACAAATTATGTGACGTAGAGTGTGATGGTGGCCAACCTGGCATACTTAGAAAAAGAAATGCGCGACGGCATAAAAAGAAGAAAGTCAGTATTAATGCTAGAAAAAGTGAAAATGTCGAAGCGGCACGCTGTTGTTCGAGTTTGGTCGAGCTGGATTTGGACTGGTTGTTTGATGATGAGGGTGGACACTTGCCACATCGAAAAGGTATTTTTTCTGTGCTTTGTTCTGTACAATGGTTTTTTGAAAACGTCAATTTTTTTAACGGAAACGCTTTTAATTTTAAATAAGTTCAAGAGTATATCCCTAAATATTTTTTTATTTAAGATATGTCAATTTTAATTTGTCAGTAGTAACGATAACGCATCCTTCTTATTCATATTGTGAGCATCATTTCATAGTATTGGGTATTAACTAAAAATTTTTGATTTCTTCAAAAATAAATTAGTCGCCCTCCCACCAGTACGCCACAGTACTATGTTACGTTTGTTATTGTACCATAATATTATAGCTTTTTTAAAGACTTATTAACCTACCAAATTTCAGACCTCCATCTTAAACCTTTCTATAGATATACTCATAAAATGCGGTACCGTAAGCTGGAACACCAAAAATAGTACACAAAGGTACAAAAAGTGTACTAAAAGCAGGCTAATCCTAATATTTCGGTTTAGAATTTTTTTAACTACGGGCCTATGTGCTTGCTTAAGAGCCGTTTGACACGAAGCTAATTTTAGTACTAAATTTCATACAAGTGATGCGCGCGCAGATTTAGTTGAAAAATTAATAATAAACAATAGGTCTAAATTCAATTTCTTCTGTACAGCATTGTTCACTACTGCACCGAATTTACGCACATTTAGTCAGATTGTATACAAAAAAATAGAACATGCTCTAATTTATTGTAACAAGTTTACTAAATCTGCGCGCGCATAATTAGTATTAAATTTAGTACTAAAATTAGTGTCGTGTCAAACGGCTCTAAGATTTAAATTAACACACTTTTAAAAAATGACTTTTTTCAAGCTAAATGCTATTGCTCGCATATAATTCTAATTTATTACAGTTTTTATACCGTTAAAAACAGCCGCCATCGACCTTTTTTTGAAAATTATAGATACGTGTGTTGCTCAATTCTGCTTTTCGCCGACATCCACAATTGGAATGGAGAAATTGATCCTCAGGGCTAGGGATGGGTACTACAAAATAATATTTTAGAGCCAGTTACAAGTCTGCTCCAAGCCGCGCCTGATGGATTACTCAATACAGTATTTTGTAAGTGCAAGAAAGGCTGTGGTTCCAATTGTGGATGTCGGAAAGCAGGATTGAACTGTTCTGTAGTTTGTAGCCAATGTACTGGAAAAACATGTATGAACATGGTAAATTTTAATATTGATAACGAATAGATCGATAACGACATCGATTCATCGTCTTTGCTCGTCAAAACTTTGGTGACGGAACAATCGCTCTCCGAAACTGAAGAAAGTTAATTACTGTATCATAAATGCCCAAATAAATGCGATAAATGCACAAATAAATAAAAAACGCCATAAATATACATATTGAATAATAATTCATTATCCAACTTTCATATCCTAAGATCAGTCGTTATTCTTCGTAGTGAAGTAAGTCCTCTACGTTCTTAGTTTTTGAAACGCTATATCTCGTGAACGATTGCCCCTACAAAAAAACTTCTTAATAAGTTTTTATAGCAAATTGCCTCAGCTAAAAATTAGCTCTCTATATTTTTTTCAATAAAGGTCGCCGTTCTCGAAATATTTGCAAAAAACTGTTTATCGCGACCTTTGACCTCGAGTAACTCAGTTAGCAGCCATCAAATCGATGGGGAACTTTCACACATTATAGAGGGCTATAATACTAAGATGTATGCAAAAATTCAGCTTGTAACAATTTTTTTCCAACTCAGCCTAAAGATATACGGAACACTATTAATTCTGAAAAAAGCGGTAACTGTCAACCAAAAGCTACCGATCACTTGAGGTTGGTTTCTGCTGGTTTAAGATGGCGGCTGTGTAATGTTATGGAAGGTTAGCTTATACAAATCAAAACAAACCGTAGAGCGGTCCGTAAACGTTAGTCTTTCAGCCAACCACTTACAACCAGCAAATGTCAATCGACAAACCTTTCCGGTTCGAGCGGTTTGTATACGGACCAAGAGTGTACGACCACAGTACTATGTTACTTTTGTTATTGTACCATAATATTATAGTCTGGTCCTCCAGTATCTACGCCACTGGAGATTTTTTTTATAAATGAACCCCATCATTACCTGGAAATGTACTACATTGCTCTGTGTGCGAAATTTAATGGAAATCGATCGAATGATTTAGAAGTTATG
Organism: Pediacus dermestoides; assembly: GCA_963942485.1. NCBI lineage: Eukaryota > Metazoa > Arthropoda > Insecta > Coleoptera > Cucujidae > Pediacus > Pediacus dermestoides. Next base: position 31,898,509 of record OZ012625.1, on the reverse strand, counting down.
TTAAGAGAACGCGTTTTTATTTTAAACTTTGACACCCTGTATCTTTGTTATAAAACATATTTGAGCAAAGTTTTTTAATAATAGACTACATTTTTCTTGATGCTCTATCACCTCCCAAAATTAATGACGTTTAACCTGGACCACCCTGTATTTCTATTCTACGCTATAAAGAATCTCCACATTGTTTTATAAACTTTCCTTATAACTATGCTTAATAATTTTGTAGATATTTTGAAATTTTAGTCTCTTGGGCAATATTTTACATTATGTTATTTTACTTTAGATTGTCATGCAAATAAATTATTTTCTAAAACATACGATTCTCCATAACATAAATTACATAATAAAAAATACAGATTCTTTTAACTTGTCCGTTTCGTTATCATTTTAATTTTTTTCATTTTCGTATAACGCATAAACGACTTTGGTCATTTAGGTTTTAGGCAACTAAACTGCTGGCCAATTGAAACGTACCAAGCGAATTTTTAGGTTGAATTTAAAGTCAAATATTTTGAAAAGGAGAAAAGATATCAACATGAGGTTTTCACGATTCAAGAGATAATTTTATTGCGAAAGCAATAGTGTGACCCGATTTTTTTACTTTGAAGTACGTTACTGTCTACAGGGTATGAAAGAAAGTGGTCTTTTTTTCTCAAACTTTATACCTACCGGAATTCCACAAAAAAAAATTATATTTTTTTGATGTCGATTTTTTAGTTCCTGATTAATGAGGAAAAAACCAATTTCTCAAAATTTTTATATTCCTCTTATTTTATAAGATACCAAATTTTTTATTAAATTTAATATTGTTGAACAGGTTTTTGCAATAATAATTATGCTGCCATTTTGAAAGCAAATGTCATCATGTAATATGTCGATAAAAAGGTAATTTTAAGTAGAATCTAATTCTTACGGAAAAAAATATACAGGGTTGTTTTAAAATTTTTTTAAAGTTAGTAAGTGGCCTTTCCGGTGAAACTGGAAGTGTCATCCGATTGTTTTAAACGTCAAAATGATTATTCCTTTCAACAATCAAACCATGCCAAAATTCAAATTAATACAGTTAAATGTAATAAAATGGTGGGGGTTGTAAAGCGATTTCGTAGCCACCCGGTATACACGAATATGAGCAAATTTTTGAAAAAGTGAGAAACCCGTTTTGAGGAAATAAGTCACTTAAACCAATGGTGAACATAAACTAACTAAATTCCATTCTGTTCCATTAAGAAAATAGCCTCAAAAAATGAATAAAAAAATTTACCAATTAGCGAACGTGTACCGATTTTTGATAAGCCACTGGTTACCAATAAATTAATGAAAGTACAAAAAGTGTACTTTTTATAAGAAAGCCATTCATAAGGTATTATAATCAACTACAGAGATTGGTTCTTACAAAACACGATACGGCCGAACGACAAAAAACAAAGAAAAAATCAAATTTTCAGCAAAAATTCGGTATCTTATAAAATAACAGGGATATCAGAATTTTGAGTAAGGAGTAAGGATTAAAAAAATCTACTTCAAAAAAATATAAACAAAATTTTGTGGAATCACGGTAGTTATAAAATTTGACAAAAAAGGAAGACTTTCTTTCATACCCTGTAGATAGTAATGTACTTCAAAGTAAAAAAATCGGGTAACACTATCGTTTTCTCAATTAAATTATCTCGGAAATCCTGAAAACCGCATGTTGATATCTTTTCTATTTTTCAAAATATTTGACTTTAAATTCAACCTAAAAATTCGCTTGGTACGTTTCAATTGGCCAGCAGTTTATATTCGACTCCCTAGCACTGTCTTTCTGGTTTAATATTTTGACAGCGTTCGTTGTAGATCAGAAATAAGTTTGTAACGAAGCAGGCAAGTTAAAAGAATTCAACTTTATTTATATATCCACAAAATCATTCAGTTTAGTAATAAATAATGTTTAATAAAAAATTTAGGGAATTTAATTAGCTATTTTATGATAATTATTAATATTATAATTATTGTATATTATAATTATACTACAACGTAGTAGAAATGTACTGGGTGTTCTATTTAAAAATATCTGATGTGCCCAACACATGACTTTCTTATACGTATAGTATCACAATAATTACTTTTCGACCCTCGGATTCAACTATCAAAGCGCGCTATGAGAAATATAAAGTGTTTTAGGAATATCTCGTTTTTTTGAAAATTTTTTGACAGAATTTCAAAAAAAAGTTCAAACAAAATTTGTTCAAAATTCAATTCTAAATCAATGTTAAAGAATAAAAAAACCTCATAAATTGTTTATTTTTCGAAATATTCTTAAAAAACCTAAAAATGTCATCAGGTAACTGTCACTTGTTTTGGTGCTAGATGAAAAACATTGAATGTGGCACCCACAAATTTGTTCAAACTCTTAAATATGAAATTTGAATCAAATCCGATAACTCGTTTTTGAGTTATGGTGGATACAGACAGACACACAGACAGACACACAGATATACAGACACACTGACACACAGACAGACATCATGGCGAAAATGGTCAAAATGGATTCAGGGGCCCTCAAAACGTGTAAATCCATCAAAATCTCGAAGTCGAAAAAAATCACGATTACTATACTTTCTTATTATATAAGAAAGTAAAAATCAAGTTTTCAGTGTTTGAAGATCGTAATATTTAACAGAGATATGAAGATAAAGCGATTTCTAAAAAAATATTAAATTTACATAGGGAATATTTTATAAAATATCTGATGTGCCCAACACATGACTTTCTTATACTTACGGATAGTATCACAATAATTACTTTTCCTAAAGAAATTAAGTTAAATTTCTTGTAAAAATTTTGAGGGTTTCCAGCAATTTTCAAATAGTCTCTGTCGCACTTATTGCAATACGCATAAATCTGTCCTTGTCCCACTCATTACTGCCAGATTTTAGGACAAATAAATAACAGAATACTTATGAAAATTCCACAGTGCGAAAAATGCTTGATATCTTTGAATTTGTTGTAGCTAAACTTTAAAGATTTATAAAATACTTCTCAGTTTTGGTCAACGTTTCACTCAAACAAACTGTGCAGTGCACAATAATCCTTCTCATCAAAATATTTCGATCTTTTGCCTTTGACAGCTGTTTGACTAACAATCTCTTCTTCTTCTTCGTACTTGGATTGCAAAGCAATGTCAAGTTTTTGGTGTTTGGCGATATAGCCACTCTCACCAGGATTGGATTAATTGGTTTTCACTTTTTAAATTTTTATAACTTTATTCGAGCTCTTCGTGTGTTTAATGCAAATAGAATCTTTAGTATAAAAACAAATAGATTTCTGTAATGTAAACAACAGCCACTCAGAGATAGATGGCAACACTATATAAATATGTAAATAATTTATAATTATTAAAAAACGGCGCAAAATAAAACACTTTTGTTACTTTGTCGACACGTCTAAAAATTGAAAGAGCATTCACAAAAAATTTGGCGTCGATATCTTTAATGTAGATTTGCATGCATAATACAATTTCACGACTTTATTGTATATATTAGAAAAAATTTTAATCGAGTTGCCATGATATCCAAAACATAAAACCGTAGCCGTTGTAGCCGTCGATCTTTTCAAATAGTAATGCTACAATCGATTTCCTCAACGGTATAGATTTCTGTATGTAAACAACATGTACTTTGTAAATCAGAGATAGATGGCGCCACTATATAAATAAAAAATTTTGACGGAATTTCAAAAAAAGTTTCAAACAAAATTTGTTCAAAATTTAATTCTAAATCAATGTTAAAGAATAAAAAAATTATACTACGTATAAGAAAGTAAAAAGATATGAAATTTAATTTACGACAACATACTGTATCAATATACAAGAGGTTCCATTTCCAAACAAAGTTTTCACTGTTTGAAGTTTGTTATATTTAACAATACATTACAAACACCCTGTATAAGCTAATTGTATTAGCAATACATCAAATTATTCTTTGCACTTTCTATTTTAAATTTTTAATGTTTTTTCAAAAATAGTGTGTTTCTTTTAAGATATTAATATTTTTGTGTAATACTAATTCATGATTTTTTTTTAAATACACAAAATCGTATCGTTAATTTTAAGAACATAGTACCTTAGTAACTTTATAGGTACCTAAAATGTAAAATCCAAAAAGTTAATAATATGGTTAATATGCAAGGTGTTCTGTTTAAAATAACAAAATATTTTCTTTAAAGAGGCCACCCTTTGTAATAGAAGTGTGTCTCTTTTCAGATTATATTATATTTATTAATAGAGTTATGTCTACTAACAACTCGACGTGATAAACTCCCTGTATCAATTTTTGATTTTATTGTTATTTTTAGAACCGTTAAAATCCGACTCCGACTGGCTGGGTACAACAACAGTGTCCCTAGAGCACGACGTCAGTAAAGTTCTCCAAGAGCCAGTTCCATCCACCCGAAGTTTAGGTGCGATTCCGAAGAAAACACGCGGATCTTCTAGTCACATTGATCACCACCAGACTGATCGGAAAACACCAAAAAGTGAATCAGAGAAATGCAGTATGTGCCGATGTAAGACTGATGGTCAGCCCTCTGATGAGAGAAGTTCAACGCGTAGTCGTTCTTCAAAAGAAAACAAAGTCACGCAAACATTGAAACGAAGCGATAGTTTTAGTCCTGTAGAGGCTGTGGATTTTTTGAAGGTTGAACGACCAGAGCAGCACTCGCATATGGGCCCATCTCTGAATCGTTCTAAAAGAGGTGCGTATAGTAAACAAAGGTTTTTTATATTCTTATTGTTGCTTATGCTTTAGGTACAACTTTTAAAAAAATGGCAAGACATCAAATTGAAGAACCATCCTCCGGCGGCTCCAACAACGAATTAAGCACACTGCTACCTGCTGCGCCACTTTTGTCAGTATTCCTAAATTCTAGACGAGAATTTCCAAGACCCTCTTGTATACGCGAAGGCGACTGCTATCTTTTGGATTACGCACAACCACACCCACATCACCGAAGTCGTTTAAAACGAGGTCGGTGTAATAGGCGGCGGTCTAATCAAGTAGTCAAAAGAGAGAGTGCAATTGCTTCGTCTATATCAGCGGGTTATGGAACGCACAGTGCCAAAAATTTCAACGATACCAGCGATGGTTCAATCCACTGTTTTATGGATGAGTATGGGAATTGGATGACGTATACGTTTGATGAAAAGGGCATTGGTACTGCTAATGAAACACGAACTGCCAATAACGTACCGCAAACGAGTTTTAGTTACCAAAACGATCAGGCAGGGCGCACTGCAATCAAAGACCGAAACGTTAAGAGAGAGTTTTTAGAGAGCAATAGTACTGAATCCATTTGTGACAGTTCCATTTCCACTATTATAGATGCGAAACTAAAGTCGCGTGTCCATTCAAATCCCAACAGTGCTAATACATTGTTTCCGCAGATGCATCATAGTTCTTTGCCTGATAATATTCCAGCTATGCGACGGCGAAGCCGAAGAATCACAACTGGTCAAAGCTTGGATCTTGTGAATAATACTGATGATTCGATGATTAGCGTAGTGCGTGGGGAAAATGAAAACAATGATGAAGACACTCGAAACAAGTTTTATAAAGTGATACAAGCGTTATACAATAATTCCAATTTTCCAAGAACTAAAACTTATTACATGTACAAAGTGCTGCCGTGGACTATTATAAAAGTGACTTTAGATCGATTGAAATTACTGGCGTTGTTGGATAGAAACTTGACTATAAGTGAAACGATGTTATCTATTTTTTTAGGTATTCTAGTCTCTGTACTTGGTGCTATTTTGTTGTATTGTAATTTTTATAACGACGTGTTGGCTTTTGTTTTCTGTTTTATAATGGCCAGTTGTCAGTATTCGCTTTTGAAAAGCGTTCAACCAGACGCTGCCTCACCTACTCATGGTTTTAATCGGGTTATAGCATACTCTCGTCCAATTTATTTTTGTATCGTTTCAATCATCGTAATTATTCTTCACATCAATTTGGATCCCTCCACAATTGATGCAGATTATATTTTTACTGAAACTGATACTTCCAACCAACAAATTCTGTTGTATACCAGAGATTTTCTTATAATGTTCATCCTCTTCTTCCCCATTCTGTTTTCACTTGGACTATTCCCACAGATAAACACGTTTATAATGTATTTGTTGGAGCAAGTCGACATGCACGTTTTTGGAGGCAACGCAATGTCAAATCTTCTGGCTTCCTTCTACTGTATATTTCGTTCAATCTTGGCTGTGATAGTGATGAATGGTTTGGCCTACGGTGGCTTAAGTGAGCCAAAAAGTTCACAACACATACTGTTTTCCATGTTCTGTGCATGCTTGGTGGCATGCTCGTACCATTTAAGTCGAAGTGCAAGTGACCCATCTCACATATGGAACATTATGAAGAAACATCTGTGGCCACCGGAAATATATCGCGAACATGTAAAAACTTTAGATGAAATTAAAGTCTCCGGCAAAGAAACCACTGTTAATTCCAAAACAAACAAAACTAATGACTCAGACAAAGAAAAGGACGGCAGTAATCTTGGGAAGAACGTAAAGTTTCCATCAGAAGTAAAGGAGACTAAACCACCAGATGAACATGTGGATCCGCTACCGCATAAGCTCCAAAAGACTGTTAACGGTCGATTGAAAAATGATGTGATTTTATGTAGCCTAATAGCTCTTGTGGTGTTTGGTATTCATACCAGTACTGTGTTTACGGTATTGCAACCGGAATTGGGTCCAGTGCTTTGGTCGATAACAGCTTCAATGGGTTTCATCTTACATTATGTTATACCGCAAATGCGAAAACAGTTGCCCTGGTTGTGTATAGCCAGACCTATCTTGAGGTCACATGAATTTGATCAGTATCAAGCAAGAGCACCGGCAAAGATTATGTGGTTTGAAAGGGTAAGTTGTTTACTAGGAGAGTAGTTTGTTAAGTAATAAGAAAGTTAGGCTTATTTGCTTTCAATAAAAAATCTAAGTTTATTTATTTTAAAAACGCTTAGTAATATCAAGATAAATCAAGAGACAATTTTTATTTTAAATAAACTGTTGGCCAATTAAAACGTACCAAGCGAATTTTTAGGTTCAATATAAAGTGAAATATTTTGAAAAATAGAAAAGATATCAATATGTGGTTTTCAGGATTTCAGAGATAATTTAATTGAGAAAACGATAGAGTTACCCGATTTTTTTATATTGAAGTACATTACTATCTACAGGGTATGAAAGAAAGTCTTCTTTTTTTTGTCAAATTTTATAACTACCGTGATTCCACAAATTTTTTTTTATGTAGATTTTTTTAGTCCTTACTTAATGGGAAAACAACCTGTTTCTCAAAATTTTGATATCCCTGTTATTGTATAAGATATCGAATTTTTGCTAAAAATTTGATATTTTCTTTGTTTTTTGTCGTTCGGCCGTATTGTGTTTTGTAAGAACCAATCTCTGTAGTTGATTATAATACCTTATGAATGGCTTTCTTAAAAAGTACACTTTTTGTACTTTCATTAATTTATTGGTAACCAGTGGCTTATCAAAAATCGGTATACGTTCGCTAATTGGTAAATTTTTTAATTCATTTTTTGAGTCTATTTTCTTAATGGAATAGAATAGAATTTAGTTAGTTTATGTTCACCATTGGTTTAAGTAACTTATATCCTCGAAACGGGTTTTTCACTTTTTCAAAAATTTGCTCATATTCGTGTATACCGGGTGGCTATGAAATCGTTTTAAAACCCCAACCATTTTGTTACATTTAACTGTATTAATTTGAAATTTGGTATGGTTTGATTGTTGAAAGGAATAATCATTTTGACGTTTAAAACAATCTGATGACACTTCCGGTTTCACCGGAAGGGCCACTTACTAACTTTCAAAATTTTTAAAACAACCCTGTATATTTTTTCCATAAGAATTAGATTTTACATAAAATTACCTTTTTATCGACATATCACATGATGACATTTGCTTTCAGAATGGCAGCATAATTATTATTGCAAAAACCTGTTCAACAATATTAAATTTAATAAAAAATTCGGTATCTTATAAAATAAGAGAGATATAAAATTTTTGAGAAATTGGTTTTTTCCTCATTAACCAGGGACTAAAAAAATCGACATCAAAAAAATATAAAAAAAATTTTGTGGAATTCCGGTAGCTATAAAGTTTGAGAAAAAAAAGACGACTTTCTTTCATACCCTGTAGATACTAACGTACTTCGAAGTAAAAGAATCAGGTCACACTATTGCTTTCGCAATAAAATTATCTCTTGAATCCTGAAAACCTCATGTTGATATCTTTTCTCCTTTTCAAAATATTTGACTTTAAATTCAACCTAAAAATTCGCTTGGTTCGCAGTTTAGTTTAAATTTATTTTTTATTTTATTTTAACCGAAAATTTGGTATTCGGGTATAACTTTTAAGTAAAAACAACTTTTCCTAATAACATTTTATCTACGGTGCAAACTAAGGGTACTTTATTCTTGAGTAAATTAGAAATTTTCACCCCTCCCTCGTATACGATGCAATTTTTACTGGTTTTGCATATGCTCTTTTTTGTTTAAGGACATACAGAACCTTTCCACAGTAAAATAAATTTGGTAATTCTAAAGATAAAAAAAATTCCCATTTGGTGCACACTTTCTGCCGGTCACTGTATGTCCTATTAACTACATCAGTCGAACAATTTCAGCATACTACTCGTAATACATTTTTTTGTGCCAAAACTTATTTTGCTACGATATTAATTAAGAGATAAATATTAACCCCGTAACACCCGAACAGATTAGTAAATTACCAAATAAAAATTAATAAATTCGTTTTAATTAATTTAATTGAAGTTAGTGATGATTGATGAATATTAATAATATTTTTAATTTTTTTTTAGATTTATGTTTATTTCTGTTTCCTCGAAAGAAACCTCCTCTACCCTTTGTTGTTCCTCGCTGCTTTAACCGAAGATGCACCGAAAATAGCTCTAAAATACGGCGTTGTGGGAGGATCTTTTTTAGTAGTAATTTGTGGACTGAAGTGCTTACGTAGCAGTTACTCAGAGCAAAATTCACAATATCTAATACTGACGTTTACGGCTTTGTTTTTCAAATTTGACTATAGTTTCTCAGACGAAACTTTCTTATTGGAGTATTTCTTCATGAGCATTGCTTTCCACAAATTCTCTGAGTTGTTACTGAAGGTAAAAAACCAGAAAACAATTATTGTATAAATAGTGATTTATTGTAATTGTTTCAGATTCAATTTGTTGTAACCTATATAGCCCCTTGGCAGATAACTTGGGGTTCAGCATTCCATGCTTTTGCACAACCGTTTTCAGTACCACATTCAGCGATGTTATTCCTGCAAGCTTTCATCTCTGCCACACTATCCACGCCATTGAATCCTTTTTTAGGCAGTGCAATTTTTTTAACTTCATACGTACGTCCGGTAAAGTTTTGGGAACGAGACTATAACACCCGACGTGTGGACCATTCCAATACACCACTGTCGTCACATTTGGACCGCAACTTGGGTGCAGACGATAACAATTTAAACTCAATTTTCTATGAGCATTTAACCAGAAGTTTGCAACATTCGCTCTGTGGAGATTTGGCGCTAGGTCGATGGGGTCCGGTGAATCAGGGTGATTGTTTCGTCCTTGCGTCGGATTATTTAAATTGTTTGATACATATTATTGAAATGGGAAATGGTTTGGTTACATTTCAAATGAGAGGACTGGAGTTTAGGGGAACTTACTGCCAACAGAGGGAAGTTGAAGCTATTACAGAGGATGTGGAAGAAAATTACGGTATTTATAGAGAAATCATGCAGAGGATTTGTTGTATTTATCGATTTTTTTTCTAGGTTGTTGTTGTTGTGATACAGGGCACTTGCCCAATATGTTAAGTGTGAATGCCGCATTTAGTCAGCGCTGGTTGGCATGGGAAGTAACAGCTGCCAAATATATTCTAGAGGGTTACAGTATATCAGACAATAATGCTGTGTCCATGTTGCAAGTGTTTGATTTTCGCAAGTATTTGATATCATTTTATGTTAAGGTAAGCAGTATGAAATACTTGTTTTCGATTTTAATTGTAGAATTACGCATTTGAACTTAGAAAAAGAATATTTAATTTATGCAGTCTAATTGTTCTGAAAATAGTCTGCCATTTATAAAAAATCCCGGCTCGTTGAAAATTTAGGTGGTGATAGGGGGTGTTACCTAAATTGAAATTCGCGACTAATCACCGCAATAGAATTGGACGTCATAAATAAACGGTGTGTTAATTTTTTGTATAAATCTTGGTTTTTATCAATTCCACTCCACGAAACAAGTATTGATATACCAATTTTGTAGAAAATAAAATTCCCTAAAGTTTTTGTTTACTTTTTTCAATTGAATCAATATTTTAGTTAAGTGAGGACGAAAATTATTTTCGCACATTATCTCGCTTATAATCGATTATTAAGAAAACTAAGAAGCGCGTAATTCTCTTCAAGTTTCATATATTCTTTTTGTCCTAGATGCCAGGGCGTTAAAGTTAGCTGTGTCGATGCAAAGTTCCGTTTTTTCGCGAGAAGACACATTTTGAATGTATTTAGTAAAAGCGCATTTCTTACGTGGTGTCCCCCAAGAAGCATAGTCCTCTTTGCCTGCTTGTTTTCGTGTCTAATATCACATTCTTTATTTTTCCAACGGGCCGGATATATTTATGTCTTATGGTACTCCTGGATGAAAATTTGAACCTTCTCGCTTGTGAAATTTTCGTCCAAGTTCTTGTGCACCTGGTAGCTTCTTCCCGAAATCGATTCCAACGAATGCTGCGAGCCCATACACCGTCATAAAGTCACTAAAGATTGGACGAAGTCTTAATATCAGGAATATTCAGCTTTCGAATATCAGGGTAGAATGGATTTACAGATGAATGTATTATCCACAAGATTGGTATCGCAATTTTTCCGTGAGGGTGATAAAAACCGAAATAAACGATAAAAACTTGACACAGCGTTATATTAAAGATGGCGGTAACCCCATCGCGTTGGGGATAACGAACTTAAATTTAAGCTCATAAGGGCACCTTTTTTAGGTACTACCACCTACTGCTACCAGCAAGTTGAATTTTTTGCTATTTTCAGGTATAAATAATTTGTCTTGGACTATAATTTCAAATCTTTACAAAATACTATAGGTACACGGTGGGCCAAATGAGAATATTAAATGGACTTACCAATTTGCACGGGAGCCGAACGCGCGTTCTGCGTAAAGAATTTTTTTTTAAATGGCGATTCTTGCAAAGTTGTTAGTCGTTTATTTCGCGCTGAGTTTGGATTGCATGACTTAAATCAGTGTCCCAGTGAAACTGTAATTGGGTCGTGGGTTAAAAAGTTCGATGCTACACATTCCACTCTCAATCAGAAGACTAAATTACAACAACAAACCAGCCACAATAGCCCAGTTTAAAGAAAATATTCGAGAAGAAGTGCGCCAGCTAGTTTTCACAAATTTGAGGTTCACATTCGAAAAGTGATTGCTACGTGATGTGCACACCTAATTAGATGATATTTATGTATAAGAAATAATTTTCCCGGATGTCTACTTGAATGCGAATAATAAAAGCGAGTGTCTTCGTATCAATTCGGAAATATTCGGAATATATTAAACAATATTTAGTTGTACGAAAAATATATGTGGAAAAAATTTAGCGATAATACGAGTAATTTTAGCAAGAAAAGACTTCGGGTCTGTTCGGTAAAAAAAATATGAGTGAATTTCAAAAAAAGTTAGAAACAGAGAAACACACATACATACCTACATCATGGCGAAAATAATCGAAATGGAAACAAGGGCCCTCAAAACATGTAAATCCCTCAAAATCTCGAAATCGAAAAAGACGACTTTCTTATTAGTTCGTATAAAAGAGTAAAAAAATGTGCACAATTTAAAGGCGCCCGGACAATTTTAACACATGCCACCAAGCATTTTAAATACAAAGTACATGTATTTTTTAGAACCCCTTAAACTATAGTCCACTCAAATCCAAGAGACAGTGCGAATAAACAAACTAAAGCACGTGATCACCTCGTGATACTGCTCGACAGTGTGGAATGGGAGTAATCGTACAGAGACGTGTCAGACTAATTCAATATTAAATTCAATGCATAGAGTTCGTATTAGACCAGGGCTAAACTGTTATAATAACGGCCAATACTAATATGTTTAATGCTACCCTGTTCACGTGCAGAGCGCATGCATTTGTTTACGCGCACTGTCTCTTGGATTTGAATGGACTATAGTACTCAAATATTTCTTAAACGCATAATAATTGATAAAAAAATCTGAAATTTGTCTTAGCTGTTGTCACATATTAAGTAAATTTGTAAATATAGTCAAATCCCTCTAAGTCGAATTGACATTTGCCACTTAAAGGAAGTTCAAGAAACAAAAAAGTAATAGTATATTATATACCAAGGGATTGCGGTGCATCATTTAATCCCTGAGGGTGAATTAAATTTCATGAGCGAGCAAAGCGAGCGAAGGATTAAATGATACCTCAATCCCGTGGTGTATACGCTATTTTTTGCACTTCCGAACCATTTATTTGCATGTGAAATCATTATAAATTTACGCTTGTCAAAGTGACAAACGTCGACAACAACAATAAAATACTGTCCAAAATGACAAGAAATACTCGTGTAAGGGAGCAATGTAGATTTAATCCCTTGGGATTAAATAGGTCACTTCAGTCCCTGTAAAGAGGGATTAAATTAGCACATTTAATCCCGGAAGTGCAAAAAAAATTTTTTTTTATTTTACAATAAAGAATGAAGTAATTTTTGGTTGATTTTAGGTTGTTTAAAATATTCTGCGTCAAAATGACTCTCGAGCTGATGCAAATTGTTAAAATAATCTTCTGTAACATTACCGAATGTTTCTAATGCTCGTGAGTGTGCGTATACGACGAAACGCCGCATAAATAACTAATAAGTAGGTAAAGGGTAAAGTGTGACGATGTTTGCAAAAACACACCTGCACATTGATTCGTTGAATCTCCGAATTCCCGAAATGTAAACTAAGCAGGTTTCGACGTGGAATTACATGCAATGGAATTTTAAAAGCCAACAAATTCGTTTGAGCTACAGAGATTTCGACCTAAAAAATTCGACTTAGACGGAATCGTTTTAATGTAAAGTAGATAATGAGGGTTGTTGCCAATTCGACTTGGAGGGAGTCGACTGTATTAAGTAATATGATACAGAATTCTTACATACTTTTTCAACAATATTTGATCTACTTACAAATTTGTTAACAACAACTTGGAGATGTATTTGAAAGCCTCTGAATCTAGAAAGGATGAGCTTTGTATTAATGCATCACACCTCGAGAAATATTAAAAAATAATTCTGTAAATGCGGTTTAAACATACACTTTAACAATTTTAAAAAATTCAAAAATCGTTTTTGCGGATAGAGTTATTATATTAAGTTATTCTCGACAATATAAGTACATATTTTTTCAAGACTTTGACATATGATCGAATTTCTGGGTCCTGATGTAATGTAATGTATCTATTTAACCTACAAGTTTTATTAAATGATGTAAATAAATTAATTATATCATGAATTTAAAAATAACTAATTTTTTTTATCAATTTGACATATTTTTCTTATTAATGAATATTTATGAGTTGTATAACTCGTCAAATGGAACTTATCGCTAACACTCAATGACAATTTTTCTCATCCTTTACCCTTTTCCAGAGTATAATCTTTTATACCATACGCTCACCAAAACTTCTCGAATGGTTGTCATGCCAAACGATACTAAAAGCTTTACAACCAATGGAACATCGAAATTTCGTAGACTTAGATCCCGTTTTCAACTATAATATCGACGAAGATTACGACCATCAAAACAGTGGAATGACTCGAAATGTCTTTATACAAGTTCATGGGGATTGGTTAAATTATTGTGTCGAAAAAAGCGACAAAGATATTGATGCCGAATTAAATGCATCTTTGGTTCTGCTCTGTTTTGCTTTGAGCTTGCTGGGTAAGTTCATATAAAGCTCTCTCTGATGACCGTAGTTTTAACATTTTCATTCCATAATAGGTCGAAGAGCATTAGGAGCCGTTTCCCATAGTTCTGGTCCAAATGTGGAGTTTTTTCTTTACGGCTTGCACGCATTATTCAAAGGAGACTTTCGCATAACATGTGCTAGAGACGAATGGGTTTTTACTGATATGGATTTATTGAAAACTGTTGTGGCACCTGCTGTGAGGATGTCGCTGAAACTACATCAAGATCACTTTATGACACCTGATGAATATGAAGACTTGTCTGTGTTGTATAATGCCATCTGTGATCACGAGGAAGAACTGGTTATTTCGCATGAAGGTGACCCAGCTTGGAGGAATGCGGTGCTAAGTGGGACGTCAAGTTTGTTAGCTCTACGGTACGATTTTCGATATTTATATCTATCTTAACAATTTTATTCCCAGAGTTTGACTAATTTAATGTCGATATTAAAAAGTCTATTTTATTTTCAGCCGAGTTATGGACGAAGGCCAAGATGAATACAAAATCATTATGCTAAACAAGCGATACCTAACATTCCGTGTAATCAAAGTAAACAAAGAGTGCGTTCGAGGTTTGTGGGCTGGCCAACAGCAAGAACTAGTCTACCTACGAAATCGAAATCCAGAAAGAGGCAGTATCCAAAATGCTAAACAAGCTCTAAGGAACATCATAAATTCATCTTGTGACCAACCAATTGGTTACCCCATCTATGTATCGCCTTTAACAACGAGTTACGCTGAAACCAATGAGCAGTTTAAAAGCTTGCTTGGTGGTTCTCTTACTTTGAAGAAGATAAAGAATTATGTTTTTAATACTTTCAGACGGTATGAATGTGGAATTGGTAGATTTAACTACTAGTTAAATGTGTTGGTTTTGCAGGATAAGGAAAAGATGTGGTGAAGGTTGTTCTAGTGGGGCTTCCAATAGAGAAGAAATTGGAATGGGACATGAAGGTGTTTATGCGATGACACCTATAACGGCTTTAGGACATCATACAACCGGTAGTCAATCAATGGATGGATCGCATTTGGGTGGAAGTATGGGACGAGGATCTAGTCTTAGTAGGACGTCGTTAGGTAATGCTTTCATCACTATTTCTTTAGAAGTGTTTCATAACGATCTGTATGAGATTTACAAATATTTAAAAAAATATATTGGTTTAAGATGAATTTAATTGAAATTTTTTTTGCGATATTAGGCGGCAATCGAGGCAGTTTAATATCAATGGGAAAACCAACCAGTTCAACTTTAGCTAGTTTGGCAGGCCTCTTCAAAGAAAAGGACGAACGAGCTGTTTCTCAAGCTCCGGATGCTCAAGCTAGAGGAGACGAGAGGCTAGGTGATGCAACAGATGTGCATGAACGTGATTTAATTTCGTCTCGAGTTAGAGTAAGTTGATTAGAATGGTGAACCTTCTTCAATTTAATTATTACTGCTTTTAGATCCTCGATCCAAATTTAGTTTATGATGGTATTAACCTTGGAAGGAGAATAGATGTGTGTTGGCCTACGGAGTATATGCGAATGAGGGGCGGACGATCCCATTGGAAGGATTGGGTGCCTGAAGCTGGAATGGAAGGGCCGGTAAGCTGTTAATTTGTTTTTGACAATTCATAAAGTGTGTAAGAATATAGTAAAACTATTAAATCTTACTCTTTGGTTCAGCGTAAATATTTTTAATATTTGTGTACTTCAAATAGGCCAGTCAAATTAGCTTTTATAATGCAGGAACCCGGAAATAATAGATAAAGTGTTCAAAATTTGATAAAAGTTGTAAATTGATATGGAATTGAACTATAAATTTTTGCCCCCTCCAATAATGCCGGGAACATTTTTAAAATTGCAAAAAACTAAAAATTAAATTTACTCACTGAGAAATAATTTAAAAGAGGGGCAAAGTCCGGTAAGAAATTCTTCTATTTATTCTTTATTTTCTATTAATTTTGCCAACTTTTCAAACAACGGGAACATTAATATTTATTGATTTTTAATGTTTTTATTTATGACAAGAAGAGAACAAATTATAAAGATTGGCAAATTGCAGAACATTCTTCTGCCTAATATTTTCCAACTATCCTTGAATTTGCTCCCATTTTTTTGGCCGGGAAATTAATTTTTTCGAATTTTTTCTTTAAAAATGGAAATTTTTTAATTTTTAGGTCTTGGAAATAATTATAAAGTTGCAATTTTTGGTGGCATATGCTTGAAAACGATTTTCATTGTGCGGTGTATAATTTGCCCCCTTTAATTGCATCGGGAACTTTTCCGGAATTGCAATTTTTAAATTTCGCATTTTTTTTGATAATAGAAATAAATAAGAAGTTTGGGAAAATTCACAGGTTGTATGAAACCACGGTTTCGATGCGAATACAAATTTGCCTCCTTCTACAACAACGGCAACTCGCTAAACATCATTATTTTTTACACAGTAACTTCTAGGATTAAACAACTGTAACTGTTACCTCGTTGGTACAGAAGATGTCTCAAAAACACCTTAAAATTTTATTTATAGAATCTTCATGTTTTTTATGATTTCCAACAGATTTTTTTAAATTTTGGAATTATTAAAAAGTATTAAAGCCGAAGTTCCATCCAAAAATTAAAAATGGACTTTGTCGTGATTTTTTTGCAGTTTTGAAGCAAATTTTAAAAAAATGTATCAATTCCCGAATTTTCGTTAGACCTAGTGAACTATCACTGATTTCAGTCGACGCAACACCAGATTTTGCAAGCCTTTTTCAAAAACTCGAATATTTTTTTCAGAACAAAAACGTTTGTCACATAAAAAACAATAGAATAATTAGGTATCATGTTCAGCGCTCATATTTAACACGTCGCGTCGAATCGTTCATATGTCAATATTCAAATACGTCATCACATAATAATAATAAATAGTAGTAATTGTTTCACATCCCCCGCTAACTTGCGAATTTTTTTATTTATTTCCAGGGGCATAAAAACTTGTGTAAAAAATAATGATGTCTAGCGAGTTGCCGTTGTTGTAGAAAAAAGAAGGCAAATTTGTATACGCATCGAAACCGTGGTTTCATACAACCTGTGAATTTTGCCAAACTTTTTATTTATTTCCATTATCAAAAAAAAAGCGAAATTTAAAAATTGTAATTCCGGAGAAGTTCCCGATGCAATTAAAGGGGGCAAATTATACACCGCACAATGAAAATCGTTTTCAAGCATATGCCACCAAAAATTGCAACTTTATAATTATTTCCAAGATCGAAAAATTAAAAAATTTCCATTTTTAAAGAAAAAATTCGAAAAAATTACTTTCCCGGCCAAAGAAATGGGAGCAAATTCAAGGATAGTTGGAAAAGAATGTTCTGTAATTTGCCAATCTTTATAATTTGTTCTCTTGTTGTCATAAATAAAAACATTAAAAATCAATAAATATTAATGTTCCCGTAGTTTGAAAAGTTGGCAAAATTAATAGAAAATAAAGAATAAATAGAAGAATTTCTTACCGAACTTTGCCCCTCTTTTAAATTATTTCTCAGTGAGTAAATTTAATTTTTAGTTTTTTGCAATTTTAAAAATGTTCCCGGCATTATTGGAGGGGGCAAAAATTTATAGTTCCATTCCATATCAATTGACAAATTTTATCAAATTTTGAACACTTTATCAATTATTTCCGGGTGTTTTGTTAATTTGACTGGCCTAAAACACAAAACCATATAAATTTTCCTTCCTACCATAAAAACACTCAATTTTAAAATGATTTCTAGGTTGTACACAAATGGACTCCCTGCAATAAAGACCCGAATAAAAGATCGCATGTAGATCGCACCATTCTCCTTATACAAATAGAAGACAAATATGTACCAATAGCTGAAAGCGGTGTTCAAGATTTAGGTCCGGAAGTATAGCATTTACTATCTCGTAGGCACTTAATCAATCCGGAACTTGTTAATTCTAGAATAATACGTCGAATTGATCTTCATTATGAGCCAACAACTTAATTTTTGGCAAATTAAATATTTTTAACATTTAGCTAAGAAAAATGTTATTGAAGGAGGAAAATTCACAGATTGGAATTTGTTCTTCTCATTTTGTGTTAATTGTGTAAAGCTGTTTGTTGTTTTTTTATTTAATTTCTACTAAAAAATCTAGCTCATTTCTTCGCAAATTTTAAACTATAGTTTTTAATTATTTAACAGGGTATTTTATTTATTTTATAAACAATTTGCGATATTTTATAGCTGTAATCATAGCTAATATGATTTTATGTTCAAAATTTCTACATGGTTTTAAAATGTTCCAATTTCGATATATTTTAAAATAATGTATAAATGATTGTAAGCAAACTGTAGTACCTGCAAACACAGATTGTTAATTGCGGTTCTCTAAAAAAATGTGATGAGTATATTACCAAATTTCCTATTGTTGAAAAAATAGAAGTTTTAATAAAGTATTGTATATTGTAATCGTTTTTGTCGAAAAAATTCGTGAAAAGTATTGTTTTTTTTTATATTACCATTGAGTATATATATTTAATATATTATACTCAATGTTATTACATTAGGCGGGTTTTAATTTTGTCATCACGGTGGATTGCAGGAATATATTATCGTTAACCGCATTAATCTGAAAGGTTAAATAATACATTTTTGAGCAACCTACCTCTATATTTTACTGCCACTCATTTAACTAGTGATATTACAGTGAATGATGTCGAATTATGTTTTAAATAAATCGTCCAAAGAACTTGGAACAGACTTGTGAATGTGAACACTCAACAAACATTGTAAATACATGTTAGGCTTCTTATAATGTTTGGAAAAAATGGTTACGCAGTTGCCTTAATAATAATAGACTGATTTTTTAATTAATTATGATGTATATTTATTAATCCTTATAATTGTATTATTAAAAACATTTTGCCTGCAATGATAAGTTGTCATTATGGATTCTTTTTAGCTATTTACATAACTCATTAAACGGGTGCAATTTTTGTTTATAGTTTTAATTTTCAACTTGCAGTCTGTTGCCTAATCAATATTTATAAGGAGGAAGTGTTTTGAATATTTTTTTTACTTCAAATATTATATCAATGGAAAAGTTGTTATTGCTACATGTAATATATTTTATATGTGGCCTTCATGTTATTGTAGGTGTTGAATATTGTAATATAGGGTTCTTTTTTTATATCATTATGGCCTAAATTATTTGAATGTATATAAAATATAACTTAATAATAAAATATGTGAACTAAAAAGGGCGTTTTTCATTTAGACAAAGAATGTTTGTAAGAAAGTTTTCGCGAAAGAAAAATGTAGTGATTTCGTTAAATTTAAAAACAACGTGCATTTATAGTAAATTTTTATTATCACACATACAAGAGCTAGCATTACAGTAAAAAAATATATCTATGGAAATTATTACGAAATGCCAATCACTTACAGAACAGTATTTTAAGTATTTTTTAATATAAAATTGTGGCACTTCTACAGTAGTAGAAATAATTAGAAAGCAATTTTTCTAATATATTTTCAACGACCTATTCTTTTTAACAAACTATCATAAATTATACTTACTAAAAATAGCGCACACACGATATACAAATTCAACTAATTCAAAAATTTAAGACCAATCAAAAGGCCTGGTATATCAGTAAAAATCCTAATTCCCACAGTAAATAGTTCCAAGAAAATATTGAATCAAAACCAAGTTCAACAAGATTTGTACAAAAAACCCATTCAAACTAAACAATATAATACACAACTCCTAATATTTTCTTGCAACTTTATATGACAATAAATATGTTTTACATCAGCATTTTAAGGCATCCATTTGGTTAAATTAGTATACTATAATACTTGTCTTTCGACGGAATTTACGAGACAGTCCACTGAAGTACGGCTGTGTCCTTTCCTCCGATCGAAACTACTCTTGTGTCATCATGTAAGAAGTTTACTGCAGTTACATGGCTACTGTGTCCTCCGTATGAGTGACTTAAGGACTGCAAAAAGGGATGATTATGGTTTTATTTTTAGACGAAAACACAATAGTTTTACCTTTGGTTGTGAAACTGGATAACTATAAAGTTTAACTTTTCCGAAATCATCCGCAGTTGCCATAAGTTTGTTATTATGGCTGCGATCGCAAGCATTAACGTCGCTTCCATCAGCGCCTTCCGGCCAGATTCCCACAGATGTAAACGTAAGTGTACAAGTGTTTGTAGCCCAAGTAACGTCTTTTAACATTCCACTTTGAGGGATTTGTCGGCATGTACCTGCGTTCCCTGTTAGAAAAAAAATATTTTCGAAATTATTGTACTTAAACCAATAGTTAACTTACAATATAAAAGTTCATAGTCTCCAGAATTGCTTCGTATTGTTTGGCTATCCATGGCCCAATCTATGTGAGTTATAAAGCTGCAATGGCCCTAAAAATAACCGAAAATTAGTTTATGATGATCAGGCGTAAACTTTAATGACAATGTTATACCAAAGATTTTCGTCTTCGGGATTTAGTACTTGCCTATTTCAGAAAGCATGCACAAAAATACAAAATAAACATCTACATCCAAAAATCAATTAACATTCTCAAACTATGATAACTTTATACTTCTACATTTAAAAGACTAACATTTTCAAACCAAAGGCAACTACTACTACATATATAGGGTGTGTCACAACGGGTTGCCAGTAAACAGTAAGTATCACTAATCAATGGTATCACTGAATATAATTTAAATTTGAAAATTTGCACAAGTCCATTATACAAAGCGATCTTTTGAATGAAATGACTTTCAAGTAACCAGAAGTAGACACTCATTTTGTTATTTTAAATGGAACTCCCTCTACAATATTATTACATGTTTTGGATTATACATTTCATTTTAGATATAGGTACAACGTTACTAAGGTGTTGCTTCATAATGATATTCTAGTTTTTCGCATTTAAGAAAAATTTATATGGTGGTTCCCAAAAAACGTTAGCCGTAACTTATCAGTTTCGAAAAACTAAATTATTTACAAATAAGGGTATATTTCAAAATACTTACAGTAAAATAATCTAATATGTACCTAATAATTTGATCGATAATTTGTAGAAAAATAAAATTTCGATCACTTTATTTTTTCAAATAGTATCCCCTGTAGATTTCTATGCTATCTTGGAGAAACTTAAATTCTCTATTCAGTTCATTAAGTACATAGTCCCGAAGATATTTCACTTACCTATATCTCTATTAAATGTTACAATTTTCAAATAATGAAAACTTGAATTTTTCGGTGGAACACCCTGTACATTTCTGTTCTATGTTATAGAGAATTATATTTTTTACATTTTTAATAAGTAGGTATTCCTGACACCTATACATAATACTTTTGTAATGTTTTTAAATTTTTGTCTCCAACATCATAACAGATAAAAATAATATCCACGAAAGCATTCAGTTTAGTAATAAGAGTAGTGTATTTTGGGGGTTTCTGGCCCAGAGGTTGAGGTTAACCTTGAACTTGACCTAAATTCAAGTAGTGGGAGGTATTCCCTCACCCACCATTATTTCCCCTCTACCTCAGGAGCTCCTAGAGAATACGTCTGCTCCAGCCGGTGGTCAACCTCATAATGAAAGAATTTTAAAGCAGGTAATCCCTACCATAAATAACTCCTAAAGAATACGTCTGCTCCAGCCGGTGGTCAAGCTCATAATGAAAGGATTTTAGAAAGCAGTAATCCCCTCTATGGTAATGAAATAATTTAGTATAGTCTAAAATGTCGTTGGAACTTTAGGAGTTATTTGTGGTAGGGATTACCTGCTTTAAAATTCTTTCATTATGAGGTTGACTACCGGCTGGAGCAGACGTATTCTCTAGGGGCTCCTGAGGTAGAGGGGAAATAATGGTGGGATTACCTGGGGTAGGGGGGAAGGGGATACCCCACCTAATGGTGGGTGGGGGGAGTGGAGGAATACCCCCCACTACTTGAATTTAGGTCAAGTTCAAGGTTAACCTCAACCTCTGGGCCAGAAACCCCCAAAATACACTACTAATAAGGAATACTTAATGAAAAATGTAGGGAATTCAATTATCTACAACGTACTATAAAAATGTACTGGGTGTTCTATTTAAAAAAAGAATTTTTATTATTTGAAGATCTCAATATTTAACAGAGATATACAGGGTGGTCCAGGTTAAACGTTATTAATTTTGAGAGGTGATAGAGCATCAAGTAAAAAAAATTTTGCTCAAAAAGGTTTTATAACAAAGATACAGGGTGTCAAAGTTTAAAATAAAAACGCGTTTTCTTAACATAACTTCTAAACCCAAGAAGACTAGATACAGGAGAGTGCACTTCATTGTTGTTCTATTGTTGCCCGATGGGACATATGCGGGGAAAAGCTCCCCACTCTCAATCGTCACTCGCCATGTGCGCCGTGCTCTTAAATTGGTGTACTGCGCATCTGTCAAACACATGGCACATTCAAAATAATTCGAAACATGTAAGATGTCAAAGTCACGTAGTAAATATAGTGAAAATCATTAAAATGTCACGAAAGTTTTTTACCGGGTTCAACAGCAGTGATAATATTTGATTTTCAGGCAGTATTGCCGTGTCTTACAGGAGATGCTTGATCTTTTTACCGTCTCTAAATGGTTTTCAATTTAACGATGTTTCAATTAAAAATCAATGAAGCACGTTGTTACATTTGCCATGAAGGAGAAGCCCACCAAGGAGCAAATGAAAGTGCTTCGTGTGTTTGGAATTACTTGATGTCTTTACAAGAAAATATTCCCACATCAACAGGCAAATCAAAATCCTTAGATTTGATTTTTATACAGACAACTGTGTGGGCAAAAACGAGAACAGATTATATATCTAACACATAAATTTTTGTGTGCCACAAAGATGTCTTCCATTTTAAAAACCTTGTTACCTAAATTGGTATAAAAACGTGTATGTACAAGAATTCAGACGGAGATACAGTTAAAAATGTCAAATATAAAAATCTTTATTCTAAAAAAATCATCCTGGAATACTCTTCTACAAAACTTCTTACGAACAAAAAGAGTTTTTATAAATGTTCTAAATAACCATCAGACGTCAACTAGCTGACTTTTCTTCAGTGACACTGAAGAACCTCTAAACATAAGGCAGGTATTAAAGAAGCAAAAAAGAAAGGATTACTCTCCTTATTCGCCCCCCATAACAAACCGAAGAAACTAGTTGTCCCTATGTGCTATTTCGACTTTTACAATAAATTATACTACAGCTTAAATAGTTTACATCGACTGTGTACCTACCTACATTGTTTATCCTTTTGTTCTGCATTTTTATAACTAATACATTTTATTTGCATTTATATTGTACGTAGTTTCTTTATTTTATACTGTTTTATACATAACTCAGTAAATAAAAGTTACAATTTTTTTGGGAAAGACCGTCATAAATTTTAATTAAAGGTGAAATAAGAATTACAGCTAATGAGAAAAATGAAGTTCTTAGGTTTAAATGCAGCTCATGATGCCTACTTTTTAAAGCTTGTACCACGTTAGTTTAGCATATTGTTGTATAAAACGTATAATTTAAAAGGCTTCTCCTGAAAAACAATGAATTTTTAGTAGGGACAGTATTCTGCCAAACCAACGATATGTATTTACAATTTTCAACAAGCTCTTACGTTAATAAATTATATTCCATCGTTTTGTAATTTCATTTCCTTCAAAACAAAGACTTGTTTTACACTTAGAATATTTGACATATTTTACGTTATTACAGACACAGGTACTATTATAACCTATAACAAACGCCACAATGTCGAGCTACTTGAAAGATGCGCAGTACATTACTGGGCACATGGCGAGTGACGATTAAGAGTGGGGAGCTTTTCGCCGTATATAGGCCTTCCCTTTCCAAGTGAGTGCACTCTCCTGTATCTAGTCTTCTTGTCTAAACCACTCAATCGATTTCCATTAAATTTCGCACACAGAGTAACGTAGTATATTTCTAGGTAATGATGGGGTTCATTTATAAAAAAAATCTCCAGTGGCGTAGATACTGGGGGACCATTCCACTTTTGCCCTCCAATTTTCGACGCCACTGGATATATTGCGAAGAAACTTAAAATTTTGGATTGTCTGTTTAATTTAGAGAAAATAGTTACTCTTGAGAAAATTTAATTTAATGTTTCGTTTTTGAGATATTTGAGTTGAAGGTTTGGAAACAACATCAAATACTGTGCTGAATTAAAGAAAATTTCGGGTAGGCCTGGAAAATCCGGATAATCGCCATCAAGTCTTGGCAGCGATTAATTCCGTGGCTAAAAGAGCTCGAAAATGTATCGAAGCCTATTTTGAGAACTTACTCGAATTTTTTTTTTAGTTCAAAGCAGCATTTGAGGTTTTTTCTAAACCGTCAAACTCAAATATCTTAAAAACGAAGCCTTAAATTAAAATTTTTCAAGAGTACGTATCTATTTTCTCTAAATTGAACAGACAATCCAAAAATATATCCTGTGGCGTCAAAGATTGGAGGGGAAAAGTGGAACGGTCCCCCAGTATCTACGCTACTGGAGAAGTTTTTTATAAATTATTATTATTATATTATATTATATTATCATTATCTAGAAATGTACTACATTACTCTATGTGTGAAATTTAATGGAAATCGATTGAATATGGTTTAGAAGTTATTGAATGGTTTAGAAGTAATGTTAAAAAACGAGTTTTTATTTTAAATTTTGACACCTTGTATCTTTGTTCAAAAAAATGGCCCTTTCGGGATCCAACGCGGAAAGTGGTGGGTTTCAATATTTTGTGGTGTCCCCCAATTTTATTAGAGCCTGGCACCCCTAAACGCCACCCTCAAGGTGTAGGTTCGTGGTTTTCCGCATTTTACCGCAAAACGGTCACGATTTCGCAATTTTAGCTTCTATACAAAAATAATGCGTATAAAATTCTGCACAAAAAATGTATTTACCATTTTTTCTTATATACAGTGGTTCTCAAACTACAAGAATAGAGTGGATATAGTCCAAGCAATCTGTCCAAGTTCCAATGCTTTAGTTCACAATCGAAGAGGGCAGTTGGGGCCCACAAGAGTAAGTTTAAATCTAAGTTGAAATAGTGTTTTTACTTTTTAATTTAATTTAAATTAAATTACATTACCTAGTAAAAATAAGGAAAATAAATCCAAAAAACCTGCCCTTTTGGGATTCAACGCGGAAAGTGGTGGGTTTCAATATTCTGTGGCGTCCCCCAATTTTATTAGAGCCTGCCACCCCTAAAAGTTATTATTTTTACTAATGTAATTTAATTTAAAAAAGTAAAAACACTATTTAACCTAAAAATTTTTCACTAAAATTGGATAAATTAGTTACACAATATACATGGTTCGATAGGAAATTTTATGATCTACAACAAAGAAAGAGACATACTTTTCGACAAAATGCGTAGTTAAGCCGCAAATCGCAAGAAACAAATGTACTCTTAAATCCAAGATGGCGGAAAAACCTCCCGAGGGATGAAATCTAAAACTTGGATTTAAACTTACTGTTGTGGGCCCCAACTGCCCACAAAGTTTCATCCTGCCCTCTCCGATTGCGAACTAAAGCATTGGAACTTGGACTATATCCACTCTATTCTTGTAGTTTGAGAACACTGTATATAAGAAAAATGGTAAATACATTTTTTGTGCACAAATTATAAGGATTATTTTTGTATAGAGGCTAAAATTGCGAAATTGTGACCGTTTTGCGGTAAAATGCGGAAAACCACGAACATACACCTTGAGGGTGAATTTTAGGGGTGCCAGCCTCTAATAAAATTGGGGGACACCACAGAATATTGAAACCCACCACTTTTCGCGTCGGATCCTAAAAGGGCAAGTTTTTTGGATTTATTTCCCTTAATAGCCCATTTTTCGTTTAATTTGAATGTACTATACATACAGTGAATTTTTTTTATTAGTCTCCATAGGGATTTACATGGTAAAATCTTTAACTCGTGTTAACGGTTTTTCTACTGCGAATTTCAAAATGATTTTTGGCACACTATTAGTTTGCATCTTTTTTTACATGTTCTAGTAGTTTTTAAAATGTAAAAAGTAAAATTTATTTATTTAAACGGGAAAATAATTACATAATTTTAGCTCGTTTTCACATTAAAATTTATTAAGTTATAGGAGGCTTTGTCCACTGACAAGCAAATAAATATTCCAAAACTGTCACTTTATTTGCATGTTTTTATTAAGTTTGAAAGACTTTCAAAACGTGAAAATGTCTTTGTACACCATCGAAAAAAAAGTAAAATTCATTACGGCGTATATTAAAGGTGTCTCAAGTAGAGAGATATGATAATTTTGCGGTGGAATATCCAAATCGACCCATACCTTTAAAATTCTACAATAATTGTCAGTGGACAAAGCCTCCTAACTTATTAAATTTTAATGTGAAAACGAGTTAAAATTGGGTAATTATTTTCCTTTTTAAATAAAAAAATTTCACTTTTTACATTTTAAAAACTACTAGAATATGTAAAAAAAAATGCAAACTAATAGTGTGCCAAAAATTATTTTGAAATTCGCAGTAGAAAAACCATTAACAGGAGTTAAAGATTTTACCATGTAAATCCCTATGGAGACTCAAAAAAAATTCACTGTATAAAAATATCTACAAAATTATTAAATTTAGGTACATATAAATAAAAAGTATAGGGAAGTTGATATACGTACGATATAAATATATGAGGAGTTTCGTTTGAAAAAAATTAATTTTCACTGTTTCAACTTTGCTATCTTTAACAATACATTACAAACACCCTCATCTTACTAGTAAAATACCAACTTCTTGTTTGGACTTTTTACTTTATAAATTAAACATGTTTGTGTAAAAAATAGTGGTTCTCTTTTAAGATATTAATATTTTTGTTGGACTTTATATTCGTGAATTTTTTGAAAATATTAAAATAACTTGAGAACCATTAAGTTTAAGAACATAATACCTTAATAATTTTATACTTACCTAAAATTAAATGTAAAACCAAAAATATATTATATTCTAATTAAAATAACAAAGTGCGGATTAACCGGAAGTAATAGAAAGTCTCCAATATTTTCATTAAAGAGGTCACATTGTGTAATGGAAGTGTGCCATTTTTCAGATTTTCATTTTAATTATTAATAGTTATGTCTACTGTCAACTCGTCGCGACACACCTAGTATGTAATTGTAATGTATGTAATTTATTCTGATACATAGAATCGTAGAACCATAGTTGATATAAACTCAAATTGGCATAATTTTAAAAGACCATAAATATAAAATAATCTACCAATCTCTAAAAGTTACAGGACTGAAAAAAATTATCAAATTTATTGAACTTTTATCATTTTAAATGCTGAAATTCCCTCATAATCGTTCAGTGAAAATGATTGCAGTTGATACTTATAGTCCTTCAGCTAGGGGTCAAAAGGTAGGAAGTAAAAGCGGGATGAGACGACGCAGTGTTTTCTGAAGGTTTTTTGGTCGCTGAATCCGAATCCGTGCGTCGTTTTTCAATAAAGTGGTGCAAACAAAAGTTATTAACAATTTATTGTTTAAAACGCAATAACTCGAAAAGTATAGATTTTACCGAGCATTTTACCAAAAAAAGTTTCAAACAAAAGTTGTTCAAAATAAAAAGACTCTCCGAAAAGTTCATATGGTATTTTGTCATAAAGTCGCACGGACAAAAGTTATTAACAATTTATTGTTTAAATGTTAAAATTAACTCGAAAACGAAAAGTATACATTTTACCAAAAAAAATTTCAAACGAAAGTTGTTCAAAATAAAAAGACTCTCCGAAAAGGTCATATGGTATTTTGTCATAAAGTTGCTCAGACAAAAATTATTAACAATTTATTGTTTAAAATGCAATAACTCGAAAAGTGTACATTTTACCAAAAAAAAATTCAAACAAAAGTTGTACAAAATAAAAAGACTCTCCTCAAATGTATACTTTTTGGTTTGTTCCGTTTTAAACAATAAATTGTTAATAACATTTGTTCGAGCGACTTTATGACCAAATACCATATGACCTTTTCGGAGAGTCTTTTTATTATGCACAACTTTTGTTTGAAACTTTTTTTGGTAAAATGCTCGGTAAAATCTATACTTTTCGAATTATTGCGTTTTAAACAATAAATTGTTAATAACTTTTGTTTGCACCACTTTAATGAAAAATGACGCACGGATTCGGATTCAGCGACCAAAAAACCTTCAGAAAACACTGCGTCGTCTCATCTCACTTTTACTTCCTACCTTTTGACCCCCAGCTGAAGGACTATTAGTTCAGTGAAATTAGATCTAAAATTGTCGAACAAAATATAGAAATTTATACATATAAACTTTTACCAATTAAGTGTAAAAATACGCCCTAATAAGGGGTAGGTAACTTCTTACTTTTAGAAACAATGAGTTAGGGAGATACAAGAAGTAACGTCTAATTGTTCATAAATTGATTTTGGTGCTCAGTTCTATGTATACGGGAAAGAAAAAATATTAAGATGGTTGACCTAACCTTTTCGCAGAAAAGTAGAAAAAACCACCGCGATTATTTTTTGAGTTGAAGTAGTTTGTACCTTTATAGCACTTTGGTCACCTATTTAAGCGTAGAAATTGTCAGGAGGCAAAAGTTTATAATTTTTTCTTCAATTTTTCCTAATTTAACGGGACATAAATTGGTCATTATAGTTATGACATAATTTTATTGAGCTATTCCAGAAACTGTCCTAATTGGCTGGTTGCATGAGGCGCATGTTCCATGAATCATTCATGTTAAAATTAACTACTCAATTTAGGCGTTAAGCATAAGGCTTAAAATGTTTCATCTTGCATTAAAATTACCAGAACAAGGTCACTTTTTCGTTTCCTTATCCTCAAACTACGTAAATTATCATGATACATACCATGCACTTTCCAACTCTACTATATTTCGAACCATCTTGATTCATTTTCTGATAGATATAAATAGTGTTATCTCTGGACCCCAATGCTACCATATTGCCATCCGGTGAACACTGAATAGCACTTATAGGTTCAGATCCATCAGCATGTTGTCCCAGAAGATCTCGAGTTTGCGTATCAAAAATTAACCACCTTCCACTGACGCAACCCACCAAGACACATTGACCATTGCTTGAAAACGATACACATTGGGCTTGCTCCTAAAAATACGGATAAATTTAGATTGGTTACATTTTTATAAATTAAAGACTAACCCCAATGTCTTTGCTCCATAGAATACTGTGAGACATCGAATCCCACAGTTGTAGAACTCTATCAAAACCAGCAGTAGCGAACTGGGGAATAGTTGGATGGGCAGCGAGCCCCCATAACTCGTCTGTATGTCCCAGTATAATAGGTTGGAAACCCAGTTGGGGCGTTCCATTTAGTATACAATTCCTCGTAGTGCCGATTAGTAATTGCGAGCCTCTTCCTTCAGAAATAACTCTGATACCACCAAAATGACCCTCAACCTACAAAATATTATTAATGAATTTTCTCCTTAATTTAGCAGAATTTCATCCAACCTGACTGATGGTTCCTGTCATTTCCAAATTCGAATCAAACTGTACAATTCTCCCATCTTTTCCACCACCAGAAATAATACTTCCATCTTTCAAAACGCAGATGGAGAAAATGGCACCTTCATGTACATTCTTCTTGTACTTCCAAATTGTGTTGGTCCCTCGTCCCCACACAACTAAACTTCCATTGGAGTCACCAGTAATGGTTTCGCCAGTTTGAAGAAAAGCCACACTTGTCACATATCGAGGCTTGTCTCTGGTTTCAAAAATACCCATGCGTTTATACAAAGTACCACCAACATCCAATGACCAGAACGCAATGTGGGACTTGCCACAAGTGACTATGGTATTCCGATCCAGTGGATGGAATTCTGCAGAGACTATTGTATCAACGGAGCACTACAACACAAAAATTAGAATTGGAATAACAACATAAATTTTTGTATACTTTAGTTTCGGTGATCTTGTAACCATTGTCGCCTTTCTGCCAGTCCCACACGGATATGTTGTGATCAGGGGCTTCATCCACCGCAAGTAAAAGGGCACCCCCGTCGGCTTTGCTAAAAGATAGGCAACAAACCGACAGATCAAAATCGTTCATTCCAACAACAGCTTGAGTGGTGAGTGATATTGAATTCCATATTCTAATGTGGGGCTGTAAGAAATTTATTTATATGTAGATAGTTCTGTGGAAAGGAAGTTTAATTGGGTTTTACCCTTGCATCTCGTCTGTCTGGACCTGCACACTGCCCAGTTGCTATTAACATTTTGTTGGGGTGAATTGCTAAGCTAAAAATTAAAATAAATGGTTAGAGATGATATACTTATGTATGTATATTCAGAAGAATGGACTTATTTCTATTATGGAAGAGATAGTAGAGTCCTGTACATTTGAACAGAAAGTCTAGAAAAACTTGTAACTTGTATAAAATTTTACAAAAATATTTCCATTTATGTCAACGTCTTCAATATAGTATAGTAGCATGTTTTTAAAAATGTATTGTCTAAATGATGAATAAACTAAAACCTGCAAGAGGCTTTTCATCTTTTTGAAATTATACGGTCGATATATCTTTCCAAACATATTCATGATGTATTTTTATTATATGGTAATTCATTAGTACTTAGCATTCTCGTTTTTTTTCCGGAAGCAGATGAAGATATCGTTGAAAAATTCAAAAATCAACAGAAAAATATAAATACAAAAGTTTTACATCTAATCGTTTTTGTTCTATTTTGTGAATAAGTGGAGGTTTAATTTGAATTTGAAAAGTAAATACTTACGTAATTTTAGAAATATTAGATAGGTAGATAATAAGAAAAAGTTGCCATTTAAACAATTTTTGTAATTGATTTATATTACTCTTATAAAAAAGTAAAACATATAGCCCAGTCTAATTAGATCAAAAAGTATCTACCTAATATCTACAAAATTGACACTATGGCCAAATTTTTGAGAGCAAGTCGAGGGTCATTGAAGAAGCCCCGAACCGCAAAAATCCAACAAAATTTCCTTGTGCGTCACGTGATAAGGGTGATTTTTTATATCTTAGTCTCTACTGGTTGGATTTTAATTTAGTTTTTTTTTTAGTTTATTCGAAAAAATATTTCAAACAACTTTTGTTTGAAACTTTTTTTGATAGCTCTCTTAACAAAAAAGTTATAAGCAAAAGACTGCTCTTTTTTAGGGGGTGAATCTCTTCATTACTTTTTCTATTACAATTCTGAAAAAAATATTCATATAAAAGTTGTAGGATGTTATTTCCTACAACTTTTATTTCAAGTATTTTTTTGCGACACAAAATTTACGTAAAACACTGAACTTTTTTAGTGGGTGAGTTTTTTCAATAAAATGTATGTACATATATGGTTTTCTATTACAATTACGAAAAAATCTTTAAACAGAAGATGTAGAGGATATTATTTCCTACAACTTTCATTTCGGGTATTTTTTTGTGAAACTAAAATTACATGAGGTAGAGGGCGCAAAACACTGGTCTTTTTTACCGGGTGAGTTTTTTCAATCAAATATACATAATATGTATAGTTTACTATTACAATTAAAAAAATAACGATGATTACCAAAAAACGCGAATTTTACCATTAGAAGTAATATTTTGTAAGTGCAGTTGACTTTGGCGCCCTTTACCTCATGTACTTTTTGCGCCACAAAAAAATATACGAAATGAAAGTTGTAGGAAATAAGATCCTCTACAACTTTTGTTTGAAGATTTTTTTCATTATTGCAATAGAAAAATATATAAGTATATTTTATATCTTGAAGAAACTCACCCCCTAAAGAAGGGCAGTATTTTGCTTATAACTTTTTTCTTTAAAGAGCTATCAAAAAAAGTTTTAAACAAAAGTTATTTGAAATATTTTGCTGAATAAATTTAAAAAAAAATACATTAAAATCCAACCAGGAGAAACCGAGATATAAAAAATCATATTTATCACGTGACGCACAAGGAAATTTTGTTGGATTTTTGCGTTTCGGAGCATCATCAATGACCCTTGACTTGCTCTCAAAAATTTGGCCATACTGTCAATTTTGCCATTGTTTAATCTAATTTTACTGGGCTAATACATACTTTAATTTGAAATCGGTACTAGAAATAGGAACCTAAAAATATCAAATGAAAGAACTTTTAAAAGATATAATTTTTAGCATAATATATCTAGGAAAAAATCTAGCATTTGTAGAGTGAAAGTTGTTTTTCCATAATTAATTGAATTAAACGAATTTCAATTTTTCGTCCTTTATTTTATACAGGGTGATCCTAAATGATTGCGAAATATTTCAGAGGGTGATTCCTGAACTTATTCTAAGAGAAAAATGTTATATGAACATAGGTCGGTCCTTAATGGCCTACAAGGGTGTTGAAGTTAGGAAAAAAACTGAGGGAAAGGCTTTAAGATAGTTTTATTTGGCACGATTTTTACATGTTTAAAGACACATATTTTGGTTAGTTTCAATTTTTCAGGCGGCGCCAGTGCCGTGGCTGATCGAATCAAATATCTCAATTTTCTCAAATTGCCTCTTGCGTTTTTGTTGTACGACAAGAAAACGTTCAAAATTAATGTTTATTCATTTATCTGATGTTACAAAATTTTTTCATCGAGAAAAACTTCTTTTAAAATCATGAAAAAATCAAAATAATTGTTGAAAAAGGACCATCCTAACCACAATACACGCCTCCATTCTCAATCTCAAAGATTTTCGAACACGCTCAAAAATTCTAATAGATTTAACATCCTGTATCTTGTATACAAGGCCATTTAGGACCTACGTTCATATGAACTTTTTCTATTAGAATAAGTTCAGAAATCACCCTGAAATCTTTCCCATTCATCTAGGACCACCATGTATGATTACTAGTCAACAGAGTTATTATTTAATGTATTTAAAAATTAAAATAGTAAAAAATGAAATTAAAATAGTGAGAAAATGTATCTCCGAAACGGTCGATCGTAGAGAAAAAATGTTTATACAAAATTTGTGTGTTTTTCTTCGCTTGTCAACATTTATATTTACAGTTGTAAAAAAGTGAAAAAACTCATTCTTGGGTACTTTGGCGCCCCCTACTTTTGACATTTTTCGTCGTAGCGCATCGATCCTTTGAGATAAATTGTAGAAAATATTGCCCTCTACAATATTTATTAACAAACTTTTCTTCCTCAACTCACCGTTCTCGCGTAAAATCAAATCCAAGCACTTCTTGGATTTCTTAAAAAATGGGTCCGAGGATTTTCCCGAGTTTTTGAATTTAAGCTTTTCACATGACCCCCTAACGATTTATGAAGAGAAAGTTTTCCGGGTAATTTTTTCCAGAAATTTCGACAGATTGACTGGACTATTTGTATGACTAGCAACAAATTGATTAGATCTTATTTAGCAATTAAATTATGTACCTACTTAAAATTTGTCGTTAGAACTTATATTACATACGTTACTAATAAGTTAAATGTGGCCTGTAAAAATTCTGCTAAATCCAGAATCCCGCATGTATCTCAATTATCAAATGTTCCTTTAAGAACTATTTTTTATTTACCTTTTAACATCATCTGTGTGACCCAAATAATGCCGTTGATTCTGATCCTCGACATTATATAATACAACAACAGCTGCGACAAAATAAATCATTTCGCCTGTTGGTAGAAAATACAAATTTGATCTGCAGTCTCGTCCTCGATATCCGTACACCCAATCAAGTCTAAGTTTTTGACTAGGGGCGGTGGATACCTTTGTGATTTCATAATTTTGGGCCAAATCTGTCGGAGCATGGAGTATTATCGGACGGCCTCGAAGGAATATTTTGACGGTTCTTTCTTCTTCATTATACGTTGCTTCCTTCGTCCTATAACATAAAATGTTATGTTAAAATGTGTTAATAAAGTTGTACATAAATTAAAATCGCCGTCTTTCATCAAGGTTAAATATAAATTTAGTGAGCTAATATTTATTCTTACATGACTGTTTCACAAAGCCTCAACTAGATTTTAATCAAATTAGTAGTGAGAACGAATTGACAAATAATTATTTCGCACTTGTCTGACGAAGCACAAATCACAACTAGGAATTATTATATCCGTTTTCGGCTGCAACTTCTCTTTTGATACAAGTGGTTGAACATTGCGGAAATACCGTATTACATCGTGCATAAAACAATTTTTAAACAGCTGGTTTATCAGTTCATAGGCGTGCCCTGTACTTTTGCTATATATTTTTAAAATATAAAAGAAGCATTGTAAATGTTTTTATAATGAACAGTGAAAATATTTGCTTTTGCAAAATACTTGAGTAAATAGCGAAAATATATGAGGTTGTGAATGTGCAAATATTTTATCATTTTAACTAGAAAAACAAATATTATCTTGTTGATGGGCTCTTGCAAAATTTTTAACGAAATATTTATTCATTTTTATATGTAGGTAAGCGAAAACCCACTTGAGCACTAAAAATTAGCAAATATAAAATTTGTCTAATTTAACATAACTCCTACATAATACAATTTATGATTTTTTATTTATTTACCGGAATTTTAAATGTATTGTAGATAAAGCAGACTAATTAGATAACTCCTACATAAAATATTAGAGCCTGTTATGTAACTGATGAATGCATTGTAAATAAAGAGGTTTCGATAAAATAACATACCAGTAGGTTTTAATATTAGTTAACAATACGATATAAAAAAGCTTTTATTTTTGTGTATTTTTTCTTCTTGAGACAACTGAAAAGTGATGTGAGAGAAATGAAGGTTAAATGATGTAACATTTTTCAAAGATTTAATAACTATTATTAAATTAGGAAGTACATAAATTAAGCAAAAACGTATGAAACATAAAAAAATTCGCATAATTTTCATTTTAAATTTTATGAACTAATAATTTGATTTTTTTAAAGAGTTAATAAATATAATTTTACGATTGTTTTTTAGAAAATAATCTCTGATGCCTGCTTAAATGGAATCTAAAACTATTTTCAATTTTAACCATTTTTCTATAAAAGAAATAAAGTATGAAATTATGAAATGGTAGATTTAATTGGTATTTTTCGAGATATTTTATTGTCTTTTTCACTAAATACCTATCTATTATCTTTTGCGTAAGTTTTCAGATTTGAAATTTTTCAAATATTTTTATGCATCACGATTTGAGAATATTCAATTATTGAAATATTTACCACAGAAATAATCGAATCAAATACCTACTTCTTATTATGTTCTTCTATATGACAAAAAAATAATCCGCACAAATATTTCTTAAAAACTGATAAAAACGTTAGGTGATGATATTTTCATGATTTGTATTTTATCTGAGTTTAGTATAGGATTATATGTAATTTTGTAATAATTTACCTAAAATTCCAAAATTTTCGCCTTCAATACTTTTTACTCTACTTTAATAGCTCTAATAGAAAAAGTAAATCTATTAGAAATGATAGTGACAAACATAGGTACCTACAGTAATTTTGAATTCATTTTACAATTCATTCATTTAAAAAATATTTATGTTTAAAATTAAATAAGATTGTGTATGGTTTTATAAAACCCCTGAACAATGATTATATTTTAGAAACATATTATTCAGATAGCTCTTATAATATTTTCTAAAACAGAACACCCTATATAAACCATAAAATAAAATATTTATTTTTTATGCTATAAGTAATTTATAAAAAAGATAAGTTCCACATCATGTATTATCTATACTGCATAGACAACTTCGCTAAAAATTAAAATTGCAAAAGTAAAATTAACGCTTTGACAAATACAGTGTGTCCCAGTTTTCATAGAAACACCTTGATATCTTTGTTAATTATTAACGCTTCAATTTCAATTTTTTGCAAGCACTTCATGCTTCTATACAATATTTATGCAACCGTTCTCATTTCAACCAATATAATGATAGTACTAAACATATGGAGTATGTCCTTTTAATGTCATCATCATGCAATTAATCTTAAATAATTAATTAAATAAAATACAAAACCTACCCATGTTTGAAATTGGGAGCTGGAAAACTATTAGTCTTATTTGTATAGAGGTTTAGAAAGGATTTTGTGGAAAACCTAAAAACAAAAAAAAATACTACATGCATTTCAGAAAAACAAATAAAATAAATATGTAATAAAATATAAGTCCCAAACATAAAACAAACTAAAACAATATACAAAATAATAAAAAAACAAAATAAAAGTTAATTATGAGAATATTAAACAAAAAAAAATAGTTTCGTATAATTGTATAAGTACTAACATAATATACGATAATAATTCAAGGATAATATATAATATATACATAATACAGTGTGTCCCACTTATAAACGATTATTTTTATATATCATGAAGAAAAGTTGGTTGGCATTATAAAAAATCCCAAAATCTGAGATTCTATGAAAAATTTGTATTTTCATATTTTATTTAAAAAAATAGCTTGACATTTTTCAATAAAACCTCTGGTTTTGGGCTTTTTTGTGATTCGTATTAAGAACATTTTTCTTAGTAGCTTTTTGTGATAAGAAATTTTGGTAATATATTTTTGTATTTTTTTTATCAAGTAGGTGTATTTTGAAATGTTATTTTTTGAGGAGAAGAATAATTTGTTACATTTATTTGTTAAAAAATAAATTTTAGGGGGAGTAGCTGAGTGGGACACAGTGTATGTGTATACAGGGTTTCCCAAAATTAGCCTGCCAAAATCTACCAGCTGATTCTACGTTCAAAAATAATGCAAAAAGTTTTAATAAATGTAGGCTGAAAAATGCTTCCTAAGGGAGCTACAGCCCCACGAAAGGGGAGCCCCAAAGAGGAGTTTTCTATAATATCTCTGCAACTATTTGAGGTAGATTCAAGAAATTTGATGAGTTTGAAGCTTTTATAGTTTGCCATATTTTCAATTTTCAGACATTTTGCCAGGGGCGTCACATAGAGGGTGGGTGCTGGGTAAATTATGCCCCATATTTTTTGTGTGGATAATTTTTAAAATTTTTATATCAAATTATGAAACTTGGTTTATTTTTACACAAAAAAGGTCGTCTCAGTCGATCTTTGAATCTTGAACCGTTTTCGAGTAAAATCGTTTTGAAAAAATCACGACCATAAAAACTACACTAATAAAAATAATCACAAAATTAAAAAAAAAATTGATTTTGATATTTTGTTTTTATTATTTCTATTTGACAAAGAAATGCTAAACGAAGTGATAAATACCTATAAATTTTAATCCATTGTCTACTTTTGATAAATTTTAGTTTTGTGATTATTTTTATTACTGTAGTTTTCATGGACATGATTTTTTCAAAACGATTTTACTCAAAAACCTTTTAAGATACAAAGATCGACTGAGACTATATTTTTTGTGTAAAAATAAACCAAGTTTCAAAATTAGATATAAAAAAATTAATAATTATCCCCACAAAAAATATGGGGCACAATATACCTAGCACCAACCCTGTATGTGACGCCCCTGGCAAAATTTCTGAAAATTGGAAAAAGAAATATATGGGAAATTATAAAAGAATCAAACTCACCAAATTTCATGAATCTACTTCAAACAGTTGCAAAGATATTACAGAAAACTCCTCTTTGGGGTCCCCCTTTCGGGAGGCTGTAGCCTCCTTAGGAAGCATTTTACCACCTATATTTATTGAAACTTTTTGCATTATTTTTGAACGTAGAATCTGCTGGTACATTTTGGCAGGCTAATTTTGGGACACCCTGTATATTATTACTGTCTAGTTTCTTACATGCAACTATGTAATGCAAAATGAAAAATGTAATTAAGTATGTAGGAATATTTCTATACGTAATAGGACTAAATAAAAAATTACCTCCAAAACTAATCGGATTCTTTAAAAAAATTTAAATACTTAGGTGTGCTTGTTCTAGGCTATTTTTAGAAAACCTTTTGCACGATATTCCAAAAACTCACTTTGACTGCATCCCACTGGGTGACACCACCCCCTGGTTAAAATCTCCCGTGGAACTCCACCGCTTATGTAAACTACTATTCCCATTACTGGATGTATGTAACCCATTACTGGACGGCGGTCTTTTAACAACATTTAACGGCAGTGGCGTGGTCCGTGGGGACGGAGACGGTATTGGACTTATACTACTAGAACTATGACTATCACTGTGTAAACTTCCAGTTGACTGATAATGTACAGCTTTCCTCTGGGGTAACGACGACCCCGAGTTCGAGTATGTTCTTCGGTTGTCCGCTTTTACAGCTGAGTAACTGGTAGGTCTGGCGCGGAGTGGATCTTTGGCGGTGCCGTTTATCCTTATGGGGGTTGTGGGGGTGGAAGGTGACTGATTGGTGCGAATGCCTTCGAGGATGTTTAGGCGACGCAGGGCTTCGGCTAGAGTGGCTTTGAGGCAGACTAGTTCATCGCCTTGTTCCAGGACTTTGCGTTCGAGGTCTGCTACTCGCCCGGCAACTCCATGACTTTCAGCCTCCAGCATCTCATCTAAAAAATAGAAGAAACACAAATTAGTTATAATGCGTTATAATGAAGGGAAAATTGAACTTGCTTTCCAGGACTGTGTTTAGAAGTACCATATAATGGGGATATGGGTTTGTGGAATTGACATTTTACATGAAATTTTTTGATGTACACTTCTGTTCACTGAAACTGCATACACTTACATTTTATTTGTGTAACTTGACTTTAATGTCACTGTCAGACAACAATCGTAATATCCGTTCAGTTCATATTCAAGATTTTCAAAAAGTGTTCATTCATCGTTTGCAAACATGGAAACAGATGTAAGGCAAATTTACGCAACTAAAAAAATTCAAAAATCGCTCTCAAGACTTGTATGTTTTTTCGGAGAACAGAAGGGTACCTGTGTCAAAAGTTGCAAGTATTTTGACCGATTTTGACAAAGAAAAAACTACTAATATTACTTATCTGGGGAAAAAACTATGAATATAACATTCTGTTCACCATTTTTACTTTCTTATATGAAGTATAAGGTATATGTATCTATTAGTAGGTAAATAGTAATCGTGATTTTTTTCGACTATGAGATTTTGATGGATTGACACGTTTTGCAGGCCCCTGAAACCATTTTGACCATTTCCACCATGATGTCTGTCTGTCAGTCTGTATCCACGATAACTCAAAAACTACTTACCGGAATTGATCCAAATTTCATATTTAAGAGTTTAAACAAAATTGTGGGTGCCACATAGTGCAGGCGCCAAAGGTACTTGAGTATGCATAATATGAGGACCGGCAACTATGCTCGGATTCTTATATCTGAGACCCTAAATAATGAAAAAAATCATGTTGCCGGCAAATCGGATGGTCCATTTCAATTTCCTCGCCCTCTTATTATCTTATCACTATTATTACAGTCAATCAGATATTTGAGATTAAAAAACTTGCGGGTAGGCTGAATTTTTAATACATATGTTGTTTCTGATGGTCCGAAAGGTAAAATCTCAAGTTGGCGTATCCCCACCTGTTTCGGAATCCCCGCCATCTAGAAAATTTTTTGGAATCGATTTTTGGATTTGCCTTATGTTCTGTTGGTCGGAGGAAAAAAGTGTAAAGACAAAAATTGTATAGCTCAAAATTTGCAACATTTTTTGTCTTACGCTGAACTCTCTGTAGTTAGTTCCCAAAAAGATAGAGGGCGCCAAAATTTCCAAAAAAGCGCTGTACCTATGTGCCTGTTATATGTCAATGTTTTCTGGTATTTGAGTACCTAAAAGTGTTTTATTCAAAAAAACGTGAAAAAATGTCGTTTCAAGTGTCCAATTTGAAAAGAAAAAGACCGAACGAGTTAACATGTTTGTTTTGTGATACAACAGGAGACTTAGTTAAAAAACCAATATCTCAATCGTGGATGACAATTATAAGAGCAGCAGATTCAAATTTCTTCGCAATATATCCAGTGGTGTCGAAGATTGGATGGGAAAAGTGGAGCAGTCCCCCAGTATCTGCACCACTGGACATTTTTTTTATAAATAAACCTCATCATTACTTAGAAATGTACTACATTACTCTGTGTACGAAATTTAATGAAAATCGATCGAGTGGTTTAGAAGTTATGGTAACAAAACGAGTTCTTATCCTATACTTTGACACCCTGTATCTTTGTTATAAAGCATTTTTGAGCAAAGTTTTTTCATTAAAGTCTACTTATTTTTTGATGCTCTATCACCTCCCAAAGTTAATGAAGTTTAATTTTTACCACCCTGTATATAAAAATATAAAAGGGGTGCGAAAAAAAATTGGAGCATATGATGGAGTGGCAACATCCAAAATATTAATTTTTGAGCTGTTATGAGCTTATATCAATTGATAAAATGCGGTCCTCATATTATGCATACTCAATTCCATTCAGCTCCCGGTCTAACATTCAATATTTTTCATCTAGCACCAACCCAAGTGGTACTTATCTGAAGACATTTTCAGGTTTTTTACGATTATCTTGAAAAGTAAACATTTTAGATTTTTATCCTTGAACTTTTTTTAATTTTGAACATATGTTGTTTGAACTTTTTTCCAAATTTGACTTTCTCAAATTTGATAGAATAGAATACCTATAACGTATTTTGAAAACGAAGTATAGTTTAGGGCATATGTTCATAGTCATAAATACTTTTTGTTTTTAATTTCTTCGTAAATACCTAAGCGAAGAAATATTCCTCTGAGTTTTATTATTTATCGCGGTTATATTATATTCTAGAATCTAGACTGTGCGAACACCTTCATCCTTCATAAACCATTTCCAAATGTAAATGAGTTTATATTAAATTCCATGTTATCTACTTTCTCGATAACTATGTATTTTGCGTTTGCACTTACAAATATTTTTAGATTAGCTATGAACAAAATACAGTGAAAATATCTAAATATTTATTTCTCATATCAAAACTCCTGCATTACACCAATAAGTTAATTAACATTTAGTAGGTACATAGTTAAAGATTTATAAAAATTGAAGGCAACAGATATAGGTCTATATTAGTTAAATTCAAATAATCAGTTATCAAACCTATGCATCAAAAACCGTTGTAATAAAACAATTATCACCAAAACTTACTGTAAACATTCATGAGATGCATGTTTTGAATTGCCGTTTTGTACAAACTCATCTTGGATTTAATAGGTATTCGAAATCACAAATATTTTTATATTCCTAACAAAAAAACCTGTATAAGTAAGTATTTTCACATTGTTATTCGTATTTTGTACGAAATGACACTAGCAATATTTTTTATGAAACTAAACACCCAATCAATAATTAAGTACGTAATGCATAAGATAAAAAGAGGTCATGAATTTAAATCATACATAATCGGGGAATATCAATCAGCAATTATCATTATTTTTGTTATAAATAAAGTATTTTGGGTTACATATGGTTTACATAAATAAAATATATAAAGTTTGTGGTAATATGTAGGTGCATTTAATTATTTTGTCGGCATTTAATAATCTAGATAATTAAAATAATGACTGCTATAAATATAAAAATAATTGGTACCTGAGGCATACTATTTGCAATTTTTTATATAGATAAATGATAGCAAACTTTATTTACTTTACATATATGTACATATTATAGTTTTTATTTCAAAAATCTCACTTCCTATCGATTGTTAATAATTATTAGCTAGCAGATATGAAAGTTTCATTTTCAAAGTGCGAAAGTTTTCGAAGCGTTTTTACAATTCTCATAGAATATATTTATTGTATGTATGTAGATACTTATATATTTATCTCTCCTACTTCTTTGTAGCGGGACTTCAACAGTTGATAGAGGAGGACCTTTTTAATCGGTTGCCGTTTGCAATAAGGTGCAATAATTTTCTGTTCTGATCGATTTCAGTTTTCAGATTATTTGTTCCTTTACATGTAAATACGAGTACAATATAGAACAATAACAAATTGTTTCGGTTATGTTTTTGTCAAGTAATTTAATATTTAATCAAAAATGTCCCTTTCGGGTAAAATGGGGTACCTGGCGGCATGTTCATTTTCCTCGTTGAACATGGAACCTATGAAATTTCAATCCACCTTTCATTTACCCCCTGACAATGCTGCGATCCCTTCCACTTAAAGAAAAACGGTGCAGAGCAACAGCACGCGTCGAGGAAGGACTGCAATTCTCTCGTCTCCAACATGTATTTAGCAACTACTGCAAGAAGAAGAGAAAGAAGCAAAAAAGAAGAAAAGAGAAGAAAAAATTGTAGGAAAAAAAACGTAAGATGACGAACTCACTGAAAAACTCAAGAAACTGAGAAATCAACTAGGGGAAGGCCAAAAAGGATGACAAAATTGAGCGATTCGTCATCCGAAAAAGAAGATTAATTATATTGTCAACTTTAAAATTGTAATGGAAAATGTACGAATAAGATATCCTCTTTTCTAATTCTTTGAAAGTACATACACCGTTTTACTCTTTTAATTTTCAATAGGTACCTAAAAAAACTGCACTTTTTCTACATCGACTTTTTAGAGGTATCCTACTTACCCCTATAAGCACGAAGAATGTACCTACCTAAAGTAAATACGTTCTACTTATCCTGCAACAAAAGATGTTTAAGATTTTAAATTTTTTATTTTTCAGGACACAGTAGACATAAGAAGATCTACTCTAAAAAGAAAATAATAAATACTCCTCTGATTTAACTGTGAGAGAATTAAAGTAAATGTAGATACCTAACTATTGGCTCAGAATATATGATGAAGGAAACAATAAATTACTAAAGATTAAAAATAAAAATCTATGTTGAGTGGAATAAAAAATATTTTTAAAATTTTTACAATTTGGAAATCATAGGTTCTTGAGCATTAGTAAAATAGTTTGAATTGGTTTTTTGTGATGTCTAGGAACATGTTTTGGCAAAGACAAAATATATGATTGTATCTTCCTACGATTCACGATTTCAATGAAATTTTATTCACAGATTTCAAAAAGCATATCATATTCGATAGTAAAAGGTTTCTGCTTTTGTGGCTGGCTGGCTGAATTTTAAAAATTATGAAATAAAATAAAATTGAGTTTAAATTTGTACAAATTAAAGCGATGTAATTTTGAAGTAAGTAGTTCCCTTGGCACGAGGAATGTTCCCTAAAAATCCTTTTCTATAAGAATGAGAAACTCCTTGGATTCTTTCTTGATATCACCAATATCGCCGAACCGACGCCTTTTCATCTTCATATTCACAATATGAAATTGTATAGCCCTGATGCAAAGCAACATTTGTCCTAAAAGAAAAGTCCAGCCTCATCAAGATCCAACATGTCAAGAACATGCTGAGCATTTTTTTTATAAATCAAGAAGATCTTCTACAGGAATTTCCTCCTAATCCCAGCTAATCAAACTCTAAATTACACTTCTACTGTGTGATGTTTAAGGTGACTGTTTGAAGATTTGAGAATGCTTCGCCCCAAAATTTGAGTAGGCCAAAAATTGTTGCTTTACGACGACAATGAGAGCAGCTGAAAATACACTCAATGCCCAACAGTTCTGTTGTTAAAGAAAACAACATGAATATCGTCCTTTACATTCTTTTTTCTTTTCAAATTTAACCTCAGTCAGTTGTTCATGTTGTTTAAAGTGAAGAAGCTGAAACGACGTCAGTTGGATGGCATGAGGGTATCAAGACGGAATCGCAAGATATACTCAAAATTAAAATATACTGATGAAAATTTCAGGTTTTTGATCTTGCCTCAAACCTCTAACTAAAAAAAATATGTCTCAAAAGTATATTTTCGCACTATCTGCTCACCAGAATGAAAAATTGGTATTAT
Organism: Pediacus dermestoides; assembly: GCA_963942485.1. Lineage (NCBI taxonomy): Eukaryota > Metazoa > Arthropoda > Insecta > Coleoptera > Cucujidae > Pediacus > Pediacus dermestoides. The sequence goes on along the minus strand of OZ012625.1, from coordinate 31,854,627 downwards.
CAGTTTTAATTAGGATTTCAACCCCAGTTTAACTACTTTTCCTTTATTATTAATTAAATTATCATTAAATTATTAATTAAATTTGTTTCAACTATTTTTTTAAACTCTAATCAGCTGTAAAATCAATGGTTAGTTAATTCAGTGATGGTTAGCTAAAACCTACTCTACATATAGTGGCACTATAAATGCCAATTTTTGTTATCTACTCTAATAGTAATAGAACGAGTAAAACTAGATTTACAAGAATGTGCATTTTTATTTGTTCTATGACTTTTCGGTTTTTGTCTGTCTAGAAATGGATTCTATCCCAATATGCAGAAGTTAAAAAAATTAAGTGATTATTATAGGTGGCTGGTGTACCTAATAGACACATTTTTATAGGATAATTTTATTCATAGCAATTTCAACCAATCATAATGCAGTATTGGACCAACCTACATGGTTTTTCAGCGATAATTTTATTCATAGCAATTTCGACCAATCATAGTGCAGTATTGGATCAACCTACATGGTTTTTCAGCGATAAAATTTCGATAAAATTAATTGTAGGTTTTCCATAGTAACAATATAAATAACAAAATTTGTATAAAGAATTAATTTGTAATTATATATTAGTATGATCTAATACTTGCATTAATATGAAATAAAATAAACTGTTGTGTACATTCATAAAATTATCTTATCGTGTCAGTTTGACAGAAAAAACCTCGTGCTTCGCACTCGGTTTTTTTAGACTGTCAAACTGACACTCTTTGTTGCTGTGCAACAAGTTATCGTAATTTAACCGGAAAATCCAAAGCACTTATTATATTACTATTGATAAAATTTCGATAAAATTAATTGTAGGTTTTCCATAGTAACAATATAAATAACAAAATTTGTATAAGAATTAATTTGTAATTATATATTAGTATGATCTAATACTTGCAGTAATATGAAATAAAATAAACTGTTGTGTACATTCATAAAATTATCTTAACGAATATAATACGTGCTTTGGATTTTCCGATGGTTAAATTATTATTATATTACTATTGATTATTTTTTTAATTTTCAAATTACGGGCTTATGTTTATTTTTGTTAAACACCCCTGAACCATAACAAAGTATAAAGTGTAGAAAATTTTGTAAAAATACATCTGAATATCCACCTAATCTTCCCTCGACTAAAACATAAACTGAAAAATGGACAATAAATACTTCGTTTTAATTTACAACAATAATAGTAGTTTAATAAACAAGAGTGTTAATAAGAGCGATTAATAAGCGAAACGATTTTAACGCGTGAGCGCAGCGAGCGCGTTAATGAGTCGAGATTATTAATCGCCGATTAACACTCAAGTTGATTACAATATTTTTTTGTCGATCGCTCTTTCTTAGAATGAAAATAATCTAATTTTGTTCCATGGCAAAATCCAAATTCTGACATAATATGCAATAAGTCAAAATACCACTGACATAATTAATTAATTTCGGCAGGTGTCAGTTCCAAATGCATGTTTCAATAATGTAATATATTGTTGGTTACCTAGCAAATCTCATAATCTCAACAATGTTTTTAATGTGCATGTATGCATTAAACTGAGTTATTACTACACTCCTTTTATTACATTAACTAGATCTTTAATAAACGATCGACAAAAAAATATATTTTTATATTTTATCTATGGCTTTTTAATATTTCCGGGTCATTACACTTTCTTCTTTTGCTCTTTTAAAACATCTACACCTCCCATAGAAACCAAAAGCTGCTTCACATAATAATCTGTTTTATTTTATAAATTCGCTTTCAGTTTAATGCCACAAAAACACCACAATAAAATATATTATACTGTGGAATCTAATTGGCTCCCGTAGCATTTAACTCTACGATCATTGATTGTTTAATTGGTTTGTGCAAATCTATGTAATCAGAGCCGGAAAGGCGGCACTATTTAAGTACAAATAAATTGCTATAATGACATCATCTTCAACGGATACTAAAAAATAGCTTAGAGCAGATGCGAAGGTAAACAGGAATATTAATTAAACGAAAATTCACATTGTAAATAGCAATATTTTAAATTGTAATGTGTATATAAAGAATAACAATTATTAATTATAATAATTTAATGATGTACCTACCAGTAAGTCAAGTATTTGCATTATTTAGGATTAATGGATTATGTAACAACACACTTCTTAGATTAATTTTAAAATAAAAACAGATCTAAGAATTTAACCAAACATAATTTTCTACTTGTTTGTTTTCATAAGTTTTCCAAAAATTTAAAGCTTTTCAATTTAACAAAACAAAATTGTATGTACTTATCATATTAATAATTTATTCATTTTACGTACAACTACAAATTATAACATATTTTAACTTACGCCAAGCATTATAGGTATCTGCAAAATTCGGACTTTCAATGCTGGTTTTGGAACTTTGAGCATTATTCAAAGAATTATCTTCAGATCTGGATAAATCATCAGCACTATCAGTCATCGTCTCTCTAGTTTCGTTCTTTATGTGAAATTCACTGAAATTGCTTCCATACACTCACAATTTCCAACTGACGAATACACAGTGTCTTTACTTTTGTTTAAATTTGCATATTTAGATTAAATCCTGAAGCAATAACATTTCTTTTCACTTTATTACTACTTACTATACAAGCAATGTAAAAAATGTCGTTGATGAAAGCGGTTTGAATAAAAAAACACGTGTAAAATACAGTATTTTCTAAACATAATTTTAATTAGCTCATTACCACCAAGTACTTAAACCTCCAAAATTAAATATTGTGCAAATGTAAACAATTGTAAATTCAGCAAACTTGTTTAATGTTATCGTATAACATACCGGCTCTGCTTTTGTATTCCGATAAAATATTTGAATTAAAACGCGGATATTGTATTATGATGCCGTGTCAGAGAGAACATTAAAATAAATGAAAATTGATCGCCAATTCCATAAAGTTCACCGTTATCCAATCCAACACTTTATCACGAAACCATAAATTTTTATTAAATTTGCCTTGATACCTTGCCGTGTTTCATATTGATTAATTTAAATTATTTAAAACACTTCACGCAATTTAACACTAATGCATAATCATGCAAGTGTATTTCATTTAAATAATACTATACTATTAGCAACGATAACAAAAATTAATATAATTGAGGTAGTAACAGAAAAATAGAATAGTATATCACAAACTGGATAGCACAGCACTGAACTGTTTTCGGTATTTTTTGATAGTAAGTACAAAACCACATGTAGGATCTGTTTATGTGGGTGAGAAATGAATTGATTTTACTTGGGTATGCAGCCGCCGCGGCGCCACTTTCTATTTGTATTGTGCTGAAATCCAGATAAAAATCAATAGGAAGGAGAAAGAACGTTCAACAATCATGATGTAAATACAGACAAACAAACAAATAAATTATTTTGGTTGTTCTGTTTCAGTCCAGCAAGTTTTTATTGTTAGTTGGATCGTTTTTTAATATATAAAAACTGCAGTAATTTATTAATCTCGATACGCCCGTGGTATCCATGAAAGAATTTCAAAATTTGCGAGTGTAACTTCTTTTTTTATGTTTTCAAACAATTTGTAAAAACTAAACCTTGGGTACTCAAAACTGCAGTTGTGTAGGTACATATTCAGATGGTAACCAAAATTTCCACAAGAATATTGAGAATTTTCTGCAATTCATTCTTGATATCCCCCTTACCATCAAATCAAATCGACGCCCTTTCAGCTCATATTGATATTCATTTATACAAGGAAAAAGTAGGTGAGAAGTAATCCCAAGAATATTATGTTTATTTTCTTTTATCCACACGAAATTCTTCCCAGTTCCAGCTAGCTAAATTGTAAATTCCACTTTTACCGTGACGTTTTCTGTTACTGCGTGAAGATGTGAAAAGGTTTTGTTCCAGCTTTTGGTAAGGAAAATAAGAAAGTAAAAATTGGTCGCTTTGCCTCCACAATAAGAGTAACTTTGCGAATGTAACTTAATTTGCTTGTTTTAACTAAAATATTATTAAATATCTGCAACCTCCAGTTTCCAGTTAAGTACCTTCACCAGAAATGGATGTCAACTTCGTTATTTTAAATGGAACCTCTTACTATACGATTCAAATGTATTGAGCTCTCACTTTATTAATCGCGAATATTTCAAAAACAGAGGGACAAAAAAAATTAAAAACACGATATTTATAACTTAGGTTAACATGTTATGAAGATGCTTTAATTTATACCAAAAATGTACCCGTTCTTATTTAACTATTGTATATTTTCATAACATTAAACTAAGTATTAAACTTTACATGGTCACATTTTGGAAATAATAATTATTGATTTTATGTAAAATGTTGTAATGTTATGAGGAATATCTTTTTAACAAATTATAATTTGTTCAAAATTTTCTGTTCAAAATCTTCGTTATTATTTACAAAAACCATGTCTGTTCAGTTACCATTGGAGATAATGTAGAAATTCTTTTTAGAATGTAAACTTCTAATCAAATTAACAGTTATTAAAAAAACATTGAAAAAATATAAATTGTTAATAAATTACAGCCATCTATTCCGTACAACTTAATATTCCTGAATCGTTTTCGAATATTTTCGAAATCACGAAATGTCCAGAGAAATAGAAAGTGTTACTAGAAATATTTTTACTATATATGTACATACAACTGTAAACTACAAAACCCAATATTTGAGATTCTGCACTTGCTGAAAGGCTCACACAGGCCTCGTGATCCTAATTGGCCTAGGGAGTCCTCTAATAGATGTTCCCAGAGGCATCTACGCAATTTTTCCAAAAATGTGCCTCAACTACGAGCTCAACTAGGAAAAAGAGCGGGTAAAGGTTTTCTCGTAAGGCCTCCAAAAGATGTCTACAGGATTCTTCACTTTGGCTCCACTTATTATATGATAAAATATAAAGTTGATACTAAATTTTTCCTATAACTGCCGGACTACTTACTCTTTTTGAGTTTTTGCCATTTCTCGAAATATTTCACCTAAATTACATATCTTAAAATTGTAATATTTTAGCAAATGTTCTTGCAAATCCATACAAAAAAGTACCCACAAGCGTTACAATGGTACCATTCTTGATTCTATATAGGTACATTTAAATGTAGGGTTCGATTGATCGTGACCGGTGTAGGTCAACAAAATACTCCTATACAATAAAAATAATACAGTTCCCAAGAATGCGCATTCCGATCACGATTTCCTTAGAGACATTTAGTTATAGCAAAGTTGTGCTGATACAAAGAAACAATAAAAACTTGAGAAACAAAAAATCACAAAAAATATTTGTTTGCCATTTCTATTGAAGATTTCAACTACCAGGGCCGCACTTAGATTGCCTGAAGTCCCTGGACCATGGTTGGTGGATGCCCTTCCTCTTCCGCCTCCCCCAAATTTTATCATTTTCAGGAATTTTTAATACATTACGTTCTTACAAAATTAATACGAATATTAAATATACAGGGTGTTTCGCAAATACTGCAAAATATTTCATGTGGTGATTCCTGAGATCATTCATATGAAATGGGTCCCAAAATGCTTTTTTTTAACCTCCACCCGCCAGGTCTGATCCAACTCTGCTGACAATTTCAAAATGATTTACACTATCTTATTAAGCATAAAAACATTAGTGGATGTGGTGAATTTCATCATTTTACCTTGAACAGTTTCGGAGATAATAAAAAGAACATTCTTCACGGTCCCAAATTTAAAGGGCTATAATTCAGCGGGTAAGCATTTTCGGACCCATGTTTATATGAACTATTTTTCTTAGAATGATCTCAGGAATCACTCCCTGAAATCTTTTGCAGTACTTTTGAATCACCCTGTATAATTAATACGATTAATTGGGAAATATTTTCGATGTGTTCGATGTTAATTAATGATCCAGGTGCAATATTTGGAATAAACGTAATATGCACATCACTTTTGATATTGTTTTGATAACTAGAAGAAACTAGGGAGCAGTGAATCAAAATTTGATCAATTTCTTTGGTGAAATTACCAAATTTCGAAATTTCCTTAAAGCCCTAAAAGAGCCCTAAAATATATCATATCTACTTTTATGATGCTAGATTATTTAATGAGCTTTCCGAATGAAGTACCTATACCTACATGCTCACTTAACGTTGCGTCAGCACGTCAACACAAAAATATCATATTTTCCAAAAAAATTTAATGCGTCCTAAAAAGACCCACAGTTTGACAATTATTTTTTTTTACGATACAAAATATTGGCTGTACTTAATTGACGCCAATTTTGCACAAATTGTTTCGATAGTATGTCATGCAGGAAGCAAGATGAATTAAGTATGAAAATTCTAGTGATATACACACAAAAAGAACTCATACAATTCTTTTTTCACTAAATAACTAAAATTTTTATTCATACTTTATTTATACCTAATTTTTAAATTATGTTAGCAGGTTTAGGTATAGAAAATTTCCATATAAATGTCAATGGTGGAGGCCCTGGGACCTAAATGCGGTCCTGTCAACTACAAACTAGCGTTGAATCACAGTATCACAGACTTCCTTTCAGGAAAGAAAAACGATAAGCATTACACGAAGCAAAAGATTTGTGAGGCATGGAATGCTACAAAAGAAATTAATGGACGAAAGACAAAAGCTGCTAGAGTATAGGTCATGGATTGTTGGAGTATAACTAACTTTTCATTGTTTTGTGGTGAGGACTTCAAGTGCATCATGCAGCCAGTAACTGCAGCAGGCTAGTAGGTAGACTAATGCCTGTCGGCAATATTATTTCGATACGTACATAAAATGCAATACATCCATTGGGTTTGTATAATGTTTTGTCTGCGGAAGGTAATTCTATCAGCCGTGAATCCTGTTTAAAAATGAATTATTTTCAAATGCCTCTATAAATAGTTTATGTGTACCTACCCATTTATTGGACGTATTTCATTTTGTATTCAAGTACGTTCGATAAAGAAAATTATTGAGCCGTACAAGGCCAAAGCTGGTGATTAATTATTATTGCACCAGTTAATTTGCATAAAAATTAAATGATACCTACTAGCAAACAACAATGGGGCATTTGGCACGGCGTAGAAAAGTTAAAGATATAAGAACAATAATCTAGCAACAAAATTTTTGTTGATAAATGAACATAGGTAACCAAGAGAGTAGAGAAAGGTTTTTATCTTTCATAATTATGCAAATAACAAAATTATATGTTGTTGTCATCGCTTTGGCAAAGTTTTTTCTTCTTTTACATAACTTATTCTTACAGGATTATCGTTTTCTCTGTGATATCTAACGGGTTATTTTATTTTAAATGTAAATTTCAATTTAAATGATTTAGTATCCATAACATTTAAATAACAATCACCAACATAACAGGACTAAATTTACTACAGATACTAATCACAAGGATATTTGGAAAAAATTTAGTAAAAGAATAAGTTGTAAATATATTTCCTACAAAAATAAACTATTGCATGTTCACCTGATTATATCTAGGTATCTGATTAAGTCGTTTGTTAAATGTTATGCTTACTTAGACACTAACATGTTCGTTAAATTTAAAATGATGTTTCTTACAGATGTAACATTTTACAGTTTCTAATACTTACATTAAAAGCAATCTTTATTGTGATATGAACAAATTTGTTTATAATATGTGATTTTAGATTTTCAGAAGTTTTGTGTTATGTAATTTTAAGTTCTCATATCTACTTATATCAAAATTCTGTAAACAATAATTATTCCTTGAAAATATAAAATTTTCACTGTTTAAATTTGGTATACCTATTTAACAATAAATTTTACTGTATAAGTTAATTTTATAAACTAACTTCAAAATGTTCTCTATACTTTTATTTTTATAATTAAAAACTTGTTTTGTTTTACACTTTTATGCATAGAATTAAATAAACAGTCCAAAAATATAAATGTATACAGAGGGTTCTATTTATAATAATAAAATTGCAACCATTGGAAAAATATTTTTATTAAATAGGAATACTGCTAAAATTTCAGATCCATATTTTCAATATTTTTAGATGTAAGTACTTCTAATAAACAGTTAAAGTGAATCCATCTGTAGACGAAGATAAAACTGAAAAATCATTTTTGATCATTTAGGAGAGGTCAGGTAAGATTAGTTTAAGTAACTTCCGATCAGGTAAGGTAAATAGTAAACAGTATTCTCTAAAAAGTGCCAATATTGTGTATAAGATCAAAATTACGAGTTTTAGCGAGTCTGGCCCTATCCGGAACAGGATTACTTTCCATTCAGAGAAGGAAGTTAACAAATTGATTTTGAATGGGTAATAAGACAGTAGGTGAAAAAAATTAGAACACAACTTTCAGGTAAGGTTTCGAGATTTGTTATCTTATCTCCAGAGCTTCAATGAAATTTTAGGAACACTCTATCTTTGATAATAATTCCAATACCCCCTAAAAGTGTCCTAAATGGGACACCCTGTACATTTTCATCAACATTATGATATTTAAGTTATAAAGGGAGGGGATAATAAATCAGATGAAAATTAAGTTTCACCTTCTGTTCAACTATCCATTAAACCTAATTTTTTTAACATTTTACTATGGACGTTAATCAAAGTCAAAAAAGGAAGGTTAATTAAAATTAGTTTTGCTTTGCTTCGTTGTGAACAATTCGATTAATTATTATTATTGCTGTTTTTTATTAAAAAAATATGACAATTTTAAAAATATGTACAAAATTTTCTTCAGAACTAACATACTTACTTAATTATTAAATTTAATTAACATTAAAACAAAATTTGAGGAAATTTTTTTTATTCTTTCATATTTTTACCTGTCAAAATTATACAGGGTGATCAGTAATTGCCGCACTCGGAGCATACTGTGATAAACTTTACATGTTAAGAATGACGAATTTTTTTACCGCAGTGCTGTAAATCTTTCTTTACAAAGATATGACCACTTTTGTGAAAATAAAAGTGGCAACACTGCATTGAACATGTAAATAGGTTCGACGAGAAAAAAAAAGAGAAACGTTCAATATTTCATGAAGCGAAAACTTGTCAAACTAATTTAGTATACTGTCAATTTTATTAAAAAACAGAAACAACAATTGAAATTCATTATTTATATTTTCATGGAAATAGAAGATATTTTAGTTTATCCCAAGGGGAGCTTGAGAGATTGCCAAACTTCAAATTTCTCTCAAATTTAGATATTTTATTAAATTTTAACATTTTCAATGTCTTTGTATTAGACGTTTTGTGAAAAAAATTGAACAAATCATATTGCATTTTATCCAGAGATTATAGTAGCATGAACTATTCACTCATTTTTGTCTTGGTTATTAAAATAATTAGCTTGTAACTTGGATGAGGGAAACTCTATAGCTCGGAAACTAACCATCAGATTTAATTTTTCTTTGCAGATTATCCTTAGCTTTAATGTGCTCTATAACGTCCTGTATTCGGAGTGCGCCAATTACTGATCACCCTGTATAATTCAAATTATACTCATTCTTCATTTCTCATTCGGCGATGCGAAAAAGCAAAACAGTAATAACGCATAAAACAAAATGAGGTTCCGATAAATCCAATTTCACCTTAAGTTTAAAAAATTCCATATAAATTATTTTTATTTAGTCTCACTAAAAACCTTGAAATAATAAAGCAATTTATTATTAATGAAGAATTCAGTGTAATTAAGAATTTTACTATTATTATTAAGTATAGTATTATAGTTTTTTATTTATGTTTGACTTTCCATTTCCAATTACTTATTCCTACTGCTTCCAAACTATCGATTGCCAAATAAAATATCTGATGTGCCCAACACATGACTTTCTTATACGGATAGTATCACAATAATTACTTTCCGACCCTCGGATTCAACTATCAAAGCGCGCTATGAGAAATATAAAGTGTTTTAGGAATATCTCGTTTTTTTGAAATTTTTTTGACGGAATTTCAAAAAAAAGTTCAAACAAAATTTGTTCAAAATTCAATTCTAAATCAATGTTAAAGAATAAAAAAATCTCATAAATTGTTTATTTTTCAAGATATTCTTAAAAAACCTAAAAATGTCATCAGGTAACTGTCACTTGTTTTAGTGCTAGATGAAAAACATTGAATGTGGCACCCACAATTTTGTTCAAACTCTTAAATATGAAATTTGAATCAAATCCGATAACTCGTTTTTGAGTTATGGTGGATACAGACAGACACACAGACACACACACAGACATTCAGACATCATGGCGAAAATAGTCAAAATGGATTCAGGGGCCCTCAAAACGTGTAAATCCATCAAAATCTCGAAGTCGAAAAAAATCGCGAATACAATACTTCCTTATACTTCGTATAAGAAAGTAAAAATACATTGTATGAAATAGGTAGGTACGTCAGTGTATAATTTTAATCATGACGGAAATTCAAATAGAAAATCTAATGAATTTCTTTACATTTTCGTTCATAACAACTAACAATTGCAATTATTATCTAATAGTGTTATATTGTTTAGTAGAAGTTGTTAAATTAAAAAGTAAATAATCTCAAACCATCAAATTGTGGGTGTGTTATTTTATTCTATTTATAACCGAAATTTATTACTTTGATGCACCTGATAACAAACTCCTACCTTTTATTTTTAGCTAATTTGACCTTTTGAAATATAAATATCAAACAGCATAATATTTGTACTTCAGATTCCCGTGAGATTATTAAATAACCAGTTGATGTTGCTATAACCATTTAACAGGTAAATATAATACGACTGAACTTTTTATCGATGACTTTCGGTGAAACTAGGAATTATGTAAAATTGCGGATGATCAAACATCTACAAAAAAATCCGGTTTGTTTGTGTGGCAGGTTAATTATTGTAATTTGTAATTGCATTATCGTTACAGGAAATATGTAACAAAATAATTTGTGCAATTGCAATTTTTATTAATTGAATATTAAAGTGTAAATCTGTGTTTTCTCGCTTTCGCTTATTGTGGATTAAGGTGTTTTATTATTATTTTATATAATTATTTAATTCTATATAGGAATTTCTCCACCATATTGAAAATAATTTAAGATGGTTATGGTTTGTTTCTTATTTTAGTTTTTTTCGAATGCACAATTTTCTGAAACAGTTTTATATGCATCTTTATGTGTAAATGACTGCTTATTTGTCCACAGTACCTAATTATTCATGAATTGTAATAAGCTAGTTTGCGTAGGTGACAATTTAGGTATAGCTATGTAAACATTACGCAGCTAACTCCATAATATTTACCTTTCTTATTATTTAACGCTTATAGGTAATTGTTAATTTTGTGCTTGCTTATGTAATAAAATATCTGATGTGCCCAACACATGACTTTCTTATACGGATAGTATCACAGTAATTACTTTTCCTAAAGAAATTAAGTTAAATTTCTTGTAAAAATTTTGAGGGTTTCCAGCAATTTTCAAATAGTCTCTGTCGCACTTATTGCAATACGCATAAATCTGTTCTTGTCCCACTCATTACTACCAGATTTTAGGACAAATAAATAACAGAATACTTATCAAAATTCCACAGTGCGAAAAATGCTTGATATCTTTGAATTTGCTGTAGCTAAACTTTAAAGATTTATAAAATACTTCTCAGTTTTGGTCAACGTTTCACTCAAACAAACTGTGTACAGTGCACAATAATCCTTCTCATCAAAATATTTCGATCTTTTGCCTTTGACAGTTGTTTGACTAACAATCTCTTCTTCTTCTTCGTACTTGGATTGCAAAGCAATGTCAAGTTTTTGGTGTTTGGCGATATAGCCACTCTCACCAGGATTGGATTAATTGGTTTTCACTTTTTAAATTTTTATAACTTTATTCGAGCTCTTCGTGTGTTTAATGCAAATAGAATCTTTAGTATAAAAACAAATAGATTTCTGTAATGTAAACAACAGCCACTCAGAGATAGATGGCAACACTATATAAATATGTAAATAATTTATAATTATTAAAAAACGGCGCAAAATAAAACACTTTGCTTACTTTGTCGACACGTCTAAAAATTGAAAGAGCATTCACAAAAAATTTTGCGTCGATATCTTTAATGTAGATTTACATGCATAATACAATTTAACGACTTTATTGTATATATTAGAAAAAATTTTAATCGAGTTGCCATGATATCCAAAACATAAAACCGTAGCCCTTGTAGCCGTCGATCTTTTCAAATAGTAATGCTACAATCGATTTCCTCAACGGTATAGATTTCTGTATGTAAACAACATGTACTTTGTAAATCAGAGATAGATGGCGCCACTATATAAATAAAAAATTTTGACGGAATTTCAAAAAAAGTTTCAAACAAAATTTGTTCAAAATTTAATTTAAAATCAATGTTAAAGAATAAAAAAATCTCGTAAATTGTTTATTTTTCAAGATATTCCTAAAAAACCTAAAAATGTCTTCAGGTAAGTACCACTTGTGTTTGTGCTAGATGAAAAAGATTTAATGTGGCACCCACAATTTTGTTCAAACTCTTAAATATGAAATTTGAATCAAATCCGAAAAGTCATTTTTGAGTTATCGTGGATACAGACAGACACACAGACAGACACACAGACACACAGACACACAGACACACAGACAGACATCATGGCGAAAATGGTCAAAATGGATTCAGGGGCCCTCAAAACGTGTAAATCCATCAAAATCTCGGAGTCGAAAAAAATCACGATTACAATACTTCCCTATACTACGTATAAGAAAGTAAAAATCCCACGTAAACAACATTTTTTTCTAAATATGCAATACTACAAAACTTGTTGGCCTTGGGAAGAAATCATCTTCATTGATTTATTATTATATAAATTTGTCATGTACTTATATGCAGTTTATGTGATTGAATCAATTTACATACACTTAGCAGGTCTCAAATTTGAAAAATACACAAAATAGTTGCGCCTACGTTCAATTTCTAATTGAATAATTAACATTCTGTGTCAGTAGTTAATAGATATTGCCAGCAAACGTGTTTCGTTTATATCCGATATTAATTCTCAATAGTCTTGTACAATATGTTGATCGCCTGATTGTAATATCAATTATATTGGTAATAAAAACGGAGATACAAGAAATGTGAAAAAACTTAATTTCTATACAAAATTTGTCGGTTTTCTCAAACATATATGGGCAAACCATAAAATAAAAATAAAATAACTTACGGCTTTCATCGGGAGACTCCATGGAGTCGCCATTCAAATGCATTTTGAGCACTTAAAATGTGAAATTTACTATTCACTAGTAAAGTAGCTCATTATGTTGAAAAAGTCAGCCTGGAAATAGAAAAACATTTAATTAAAATATAAATTAATACCATTTATGCTTAATATAGAAGAAAAAACTTACGAAAAGGAATCTATTAGCTTGCAATGCTGTTAGCTGTAGGTATAACAAATTAATTACGAATTAAATGGTCACGCTACACTTACATGAAATTTATAAACGATTAAGGAATTAATTTATTTGGTAACATTTTTATATACAATAAAAATACGTTACACAAAGCAATTGTTTGTAATTGTTTTTTCAGATTAAATACGGTATCACCTATGACAGAATGATAAAATTGATAACAATCAAGATAATTATTGCGAACTCTTATGACGTAGCAAATGAAAAAAAAATTGATTAATGTTTTAGTTATTTTAACCCGAAATCTAATATGTATTATTAATTATCATTTAATAATAAACAAATAAACCACACATTGGGATTTCTTGTGGATAATTATTAAATATTTTTTTCGATTTTCAACTAGGTACATATTAAAAACTTTTTGTCTAATGTCTACAAATACTCATGTTCTTCAGTATCTACATCTCTAAGATAACTCAGCAAGCGTTTAATTTTTTTCTTCCTTTTTCTATTATCACATTATCCGCTATGTGATCTAAGTCATTTATGATCCGTTATAGTTGAAGCCGTTTCACCTTGAAGTTTGGAATTTATATTATTAAACTATTTCCTCTTATGTAGTTCCACTTGTCTTAGAAACTGCCAACACCTTTTGACACATTCATTATAACTTTGAAATAAAAAAACTGGTAATTTCTCAGGAGTGTATCCCTTCTATTTTCATTAAAACCCGTTATTTTAAGTACCTACTTTAAACTCTAAATTTTGTCCTTCTAGGTAGGTACCTTAGCAGTCAGTATTTAATTAAACTATTTTTATGGTCAAAATTACAAAGCCACGTTGGCACAAACACTTTTTGGACAACTATATACTAGGTAATAATCATACCTTAAAAACATAAAAACAAATAATTTGGCAAAATTATTTACGAGTAACGAATAATATGTCCACGGGAAAACGATATTATAGGTGAAAATTACAATAAAATGTTATGTATGAATATGAGTTTCTGGATTCGGCTCTTGTGAGATCCATAACTTATTTAGGGTATACAATCGCGTTTCAAAAATATAAAATGACGTTGACGTCGGCTTGCTCTTGATGGTCATTTGCTTTTCTGTGCAAGAAATCGAAAAAACTAAAATAAAGTACAGTTGGTAGCTATTACTTTAGATTTAGTAGGTACTGCAAATTCAAACAAAAATTCTATCTGCCAAATTTGGTATTTTTTAGTCTAGTTTTATTCACATTTTTTTATATCTTGCATTTACTTATTAGTAGTTAGGGGGAGATAGCAAAGAAGGTTGGTGCCTCCTCTGGCTCGAACCCAATAACAGAATATTTATTGTTACCTCTAAAAATTTAATATTTTACTTACTGAACCTACTCGTATAATGTGAAAATAGTATATTTTACAACAAAACATGAAGATACCGTTTTTTTTTTCGTGAGGTGAGAATTGTATACACGAGTTGTGTAGCAGCGATTGAGGCAATCTCACGAACGAAAAAAAAACGTATTTCATGTCGAATAGTAAATATTATTTTTTCTACGATACTGTAATTTATAAATTGGATTACAAACTACAATTTTTTTAAAAATTATTTAAGGTGACAATTTTCAAGTGAAACGTCAATATCATATTTTAGTTTTTATTTTAACTATGTATTTTAAGCTTTATATATAAAATATTTCATGAAAAGTGAATGAATTGATATTGAAAATTCATGTAAATTTAGTGCATATAGTATTTTCATTAAAAAAATTACGAAGAAAATCATAAATTGGAAATTTTGATATTCTCACTCTAGAGAGAATATGACTATTTTCGCAGTAGACAAAAATTTAGAAGTTTCAAGTAGAGTACGTCATGGAAAAATGACTATTTTCATATATGTATAAGAGTAGAAAAATAGTTATTTATTATAGAAGACGATAACATTGTACTTTATCTTAGAGAGCGATTTTAGCGTCGAGGCGTCAGCCGAGACGCTAATAAGCTCGAGAAGATAATGAAATGTTATCGTCGTGTATAATACAATTTTTTTTTCTATAGCACATGTTAAAGAAAAACCAATTATAAAGAAAAATTACTTACAAATTAAATTATTATCAATGACAATTTAAAATGTCAGTGAATATTATGAGTTGTCACTATGATATCAAAACCAACAGTTAATACGTTTTAATTCATTCATTTCGAAAAAATTAAATGTTTTTACTACCCTTGCGGATAAAGTACTACTTTATCGACCCTTGCGGTTAAAGTGCTACTTTATCTACTACTTTGAGTTGATAAAGGCATACTTTAACATTTGTTCTAGAAAAAAAACATTTTTATTTCGAGTAGTTATCTAATACGTACAGATGTAGCATAAAATTCAGATGAACGATGAATAATATTATCAGTTATAAGATGACACAAAAACTAATTCTAGTTTATTATTATGCATTTTCATGACCATTTTATGATAATTTAAAATGAAATAACAATGCACGAAACAACTTTCCCATTATTACTTTCAAGTTTAATCACAACAAACATTACGAACTTATTAAATTCGTGGGAAATTATTTCTTTGTATATGTATTCACTTGTCTGTGTAGTACGAGTACAATGTTTAGAAAATAATAGAAAAATGTACTACTGTCAGCAAGACGATTAAGCAATTAAGTAGTAAATATTTATGTTATGAATTTAATGTGCAGATTATAGATTTGCTTAATTGAAAAATCATAGACATAAATGGTTATAATGGATTATAGTGTAACTACTACTGTTCAGTGACTCTTTTACTACTCTACAAGCGGAGAAAGAATATGCAATAATATATTATTTAAAAGCGTCAATGTGTACAGTGTGTTCATAAATGATTGATTTGCGTTTGAATTTAGCGCGTTATTACTCTTCTCGCAATATTGGCACCCTTACCTCCTTGCTAGTGTTTTTGCGGTTATTTTTTTACTTACCCATATAATCTGCAGCCATATCGAAAAAAATGGAATACAAAGCCTTTTTATAACACCAAAAAACACGTAACTGAAATAGCGGGAAATATGAAACGCCTATCAATCATTTATGAACACTGTATGTATTAACTGCGAAATTATAAGTTATACGCGTGTTCTACATAAACGGAGAAAATGGGGATTCGATCATTGAATGCCATCGGGCTTTTACAATTGTTGGTGGGCTGTACTTCTTTCTACAAAAAAATTGGATTAAAAGAAATCAGAAATTCGGAAGATTTTACCTACACTTATTTTTGCATAATATAACAGATCTCGAATTTATCAATATGCTTAGGACCATTCATTCTAGCAATAGCAAATCAAACAGTTAATTACGAAAAAAACATCTTTAAATTCTTATACCTACATATTTACAACTGATTCCTAAAATACATATAGGTACATATTATTCAAAAATATTGTTCACAAGGAGGCATTTAGGAAAATCCAAATTTTCGTATTCGAGGGTGTTTGCTTCGAACCGCCATATTGATTTGAAGTTAATGAAAAACTGTTTTTTCGAAATATTTCATTTCGGTTGTTCCTACGATAATAAAATACACCATAGTGGTCATAGATGGTGTGGAAATTAATTTATTCAAAATGAGGAATAAAAATGTATTCCATGATTTTTAATATTTTTAAGATTTTGTCCTGCTGTAACTCAGAGAGAAATTATAACTTAAAAAAATAAAATTCCTATATCATTATAAAACAGAAAAGGATTTTTCATTTTTATTTTTCAGTCATGCTGTAAGTTTGAAACCTGTTTCACTTAAATTGCATCTGACTGTACAATTGAAATTAACAGGAAAAACAATTTAATTCCATATGGAACATATAAATTTAATTGTAATTAGATTTTAAAACCATTTTGACAAAAATTTGCCCATATTATACTGATGTAGAGACCTGGTTTTTTATTTCCGGCATTAACTAGAAGCGTCACTAACTTTAAAGTTGTCTGATAATAATTATCTAGACAATTATAGTTACTTATTATGGATAATAATACTCTAAAATTCCATTCACAACCACTTAACGTACGGGACATAACATAAAAACATAACGTTCGACCAATAGAAAAATCTAAATATTTGTCACTGTCAATTATTATTGGTCACTAATTGGTCAAACATTATGTTTTTTTGTTATGTCACGTATGCAAAGTGGTTGTGAATGGGCTTTAATTGTTGATATGAAAAAAATTAAATAATTCTGTAACGAACCCTTCGTGTTTCAAATATTCTTATTGTAAAACTAGCAACTCAACTCCAACTAGGGTTGCTGAGACTGAGCTGGATTGTCCACAATTTTTAAATGATTACTAGAACTCAGCCCGTGAAAATATTGTCCTACTCATCACTCATCGAATGTGTATAATATATCGTAATCAATGGTTCCAAATGCGTCATTACAAAAGGAGACAATACTTACTTTATTTGAAATTTTTGTTTATAACAAAATACGAGGATAATTTAATAACCTTGAATTTCGACAAAATTTCAAGACGGTCCCCAAATCAGTTTTTCCCAATTTATGCATTTTCGACTTAGCTGCATGCTGTTTCTCTGCACCTCTGAAGTCAAAACGTAACCATTTCACACGTAGATTTACAAATTCATGGAAATTAAATGCAAATTCAGACGTTCTTTGACTTCTCAGGCTAATACATTATATTACATGTATTTTTAAAGATAGGAATGTTAAATGAACATTCTTTCGTAGACGTCCTTTTACCGGTCAGACAGTACGGTTGCAGTATAGTCGAATTCAACAAATTCGTATATCGGGGCATTGGACCGTGAGTGGACCTTCCATAATACGTATATGTCCTTGCACCGCAGGACCCAAGACTTATATCGGTAGGTTGCAAAACAACGATTCATTTCCACGGAGAATTGAAAAATCAGGTTTATATTCAATTATTATTATTTTATATTATAAATTATAATTATTAAAGAACTATTACAATGAAAAATACATTTCAAGCAACAGACACTGTTAAATAAATCGTTAAAAAACCTTATAGAAATTTACCTATTCATAAAAACCTTTTCCATTTTATTCCAATTGCATATTTATTGAATGAATTCGCAATACATCATAGAAAATAACTTAACTAACAATACACATTCGTTTCTTTCCATTATTTCTCCCATGATGCCTTACAAAAACACCTTTTCCCATGCTAAATGCTGTTATTATTTGCGCTGAGATATTTTTTACAGTAGGTACAATGACTTCATATTATAAAGATAACTCCAGATATAGCACCTACGCAGGCGTTAAAATAAAGAAGATATGATATTTTAATAACAATTATTTGCCAGATTTCAAAAACCAGTACATTAAGCTGCCTACATAAAACACTTTGTGCATAAATTTAATCCCACTGTCGAACAAAATCTTACATTATACAAATTAATTAAGGAATAATTTAATTAATTAGTGTACCTAATACAGATGTGCCATAAATTTAAATAAAGTGAATCTGGAAAATTGGTTTTATGATATCTACCAGCAAAATGGTTTTTATTTTTTTAATTATGAAATATATCAAGAACACTTAGAAAATTATATAATTTATTATTTGGGTCATATACTCACATGGACAATTCAGTGGCCTTTTGCTGACTTAAATGGTATTGACAACATCTGACTCACACTCATTCTGTTTCAGTAAATCTCACACTGGACATTGTCTTAATTCAATTATGTTTAACTCGACCAAACTCCTAACGCAAAAAAAACTCGATTTACAATTTCATACACAATCATTATTATGTTAACCACGAAGTTGTCCTCAATAAGAAATTTACAGTCTAGATTTTTATGGCCCAATTATCGTGGATTAGCCTCTGAATTTCGACAATGAATGGGGCAACTGACCTAGCTGAGTAATCTTTTATTGTACCAGTAAGATACCCGGATTATGGATGAATTTATTGGCATCATCAGGAGTATCGGTTGCAAGAAAGTAATGGTTAGAGAGAGGTGTAGAAAGGTAAAGTGAACAGTCAGTTGGTTTGCTGTTTGAATGACAATTTCTTTGATCAGAGATAGTAAATCAAACGTGGTCATTAAACTTTTTTTAACGGATGATTACACACATACACATAAATATATGCTATTTAAGAGTTAATGTGAATTGTGAAAAGGCTTTAGTTTAATGTTAGTGTTCTGGATGTGGACTTAGAAATTTTTATTGTGTATATTTCGTGTGGAATTAACGGACAATAAATTTGTATTTAAGTACCATATGTTTTTGTTTAAATGGGACTCTCAGTACTTTCTATTATATTAGTAAATAAATTTGCATTTACTTTTACCCATAATCCTAAATCAAACTTGTAACAGAAAAATTTTAATGTGTAGACCATCAGACGGATTAGTGACGTACTCACCATCAGATTAATTAGAAATTCAAAAAGTTTCATAAAAATACTAATACTGACTGATTGAAGTTTCGAAGTACATAAATAAAAAAAAAAAGTAAAAAAGGTTAGGTAGGTAATTTGTAAAAGTAAGAATCTAGATATTTAATAAATATTTTTTAATAACTCGACGGGCTTATATTTCATAATCATAGTTAAATAATACAATATCAAAATTTTCTTTTAGGTCCCGTAAGATTTCAATATCGGTTTAAATCAAGTTCGCTTAAAGTTGGTTTAGAATGTACAGGGTGATTCTTTTATCTGGGGAAATGCGTTTTTCTCGTAAACGACTGAAGGGAATTAAATTTTGAAAAAAGTGATATATACCTAATCGCTATCACTCAAAATTAGAATAGAAATATAGACTTTAATATGCATGTCGCTAGGCGTCACGACGCACAGTGGTCGGAATCGCGAAAAAGCTGGCCAAAACTAAAAAAAAAAAGTCGTTGAAATGTTGTAGAAATAAGAACTCACGAAGAGAAGGACCTAATGCATAGTTTGACAAAAAGATAGAGAGCTGTGTTCTGTATCTGCTTCGCTGCAACAGTCCAAACGTGTCGCTGATATCGTTGAATTTCTTTGCTCCAAAAATTTGCGCGGTATTCATATTGCGATTACTTTTCACTGGAGCGTGCGTTTTTAATTTTGTGACATGGAGAGTATTCCTGGATGTATGTGGAATACTGCTATGCATATTAGTTTCATTTATAAACGTTTTAAATATATTTTAAGTCGTGGTAAACAGTTCTCTAAAACAACTACAAACACATTTATCATTAATTATCGAAAAAGTTGTGATCCCAAGAGATCCTGTTCTGTTCTCAAATGCAGTGCACAGTTAATGGTGCAAATATTAAAAATTTCCAAAGAAATGCTGCACATTTTTGCACGTTTAGCTATAGTAATCTAAAGAACTTTCTTCATAAATGTCACAGGATGAGGCACTTACGAAGTAACCAGTACGAAAGAGAAAATATTTGGAATTCTTCAAGGACATTTCCAATTAGATCTCGATGCCCAGATTCAAATATTAGAAGACAATTTTTCTAAAAGTAAAAAAAAACATTTCCAAATTGTCGAAAACACAAAAAATGATATGAAAAAGATTTTGAGTCCGCCATTTTGACTTTTGAAATTTCGACTCCACATTCGTATTCAGCGACCTCAAAAACTTGTATTCCAAATTTCGCTTAAATCTAAAAAAAAATTCATACAATTTGTCGGCCATTTTGAATCCGCCATTTTGAATTTTGACATTTCGACTCCATATTCGTATTCAGCGACCCCAAAAACTTAGGTATCCAAGATTTGGCTGATTTTGGAACCTTTTCCCAGTTTTGGCCAGTTTTTTCGCGATTCCGACCAAATACCAAAGTAAATCTTATTAAATAAAATAAAGTAAGCTTAGAAAAAACAAAACCTGCTGTTTGTCAACACACTACAACAACAAAAAACTTATTAATACCTAAATTAAACAAAAAAAATGTGCCTCTTCAGATTAGAAGACATTTGTGGTTTCAACTAGATGGGGCTCCTTGTAATAATGCCGCTATTGTGCGGAATTATTTAAATATAGAATATGAAGACAGGTGGATGGGAACTTACGGGCCAGTAGAATTTCCTCCTCTCGATTTTTTCTTGTAGGGAACTATTAAAAATAAAGTTTACAAAACAAGGCCTAATAATATAGATCATTTAAAGCAAAATATTGTCGATACCTGTGCTGAAATGAATGCTTATGTTTTAAGAAAAGTCACATATAATGAAATAAGAAAACGTTATAATTTATGTAAGATAACAATGGTACCTGCTCATATTGAACAATTGTTAAAATAATCAACTTTTTCATTAAATTTTTTGTTTAATTTAGATATTAATAAGTTTTTTGTTGTTGTATTATGTTGACAAATAACAGGTTTTGTTTTTTCTAAGCCTACTTTATTTTATATAATAAGATTTACTTTAGTATTTGAGAGAAAACTCGGCCTACTGTTAAAAATATTTCAAAATTTAGTTAGAACAGAAATAATTTAAATTGGATCATAACTTTTTAAAAAATAAGAAACTTTCCAATGATATAATAAAAGTGGTATGTTGCTGGAAAAAAATTTTTGAAGCGTCGCGACGCCTAGCGTTATGCATATTAAAGTCTATATTTCTATCCCAATTTTGAGTGACAGCCAGTAGGTATATAACACTTATTTCAAAATTTAATTCCCTTCAGTCGTTTACGAGAAAAACGCATTTCCCCAGATAAAAGAATCACCCTGTACAAATTCATAATGATATACTCCTAATTCACATTCTAAACGAAGTTTAGACATTGAATACTGGGCGTTACATTAATTTTTTTAATTTTACACAATTTCTGGTTAAACCAAAAAGTCAAAAACTACATCTAACTTGTCCTTTAAATAGACATGAAAAAATGTAGGTATCCTTACTCTGGATATAGAGAATCTGGATGTTTGGATATCTTGTGCTCAACGACAAGGTTGATGAGACGAGGGCAAATCTGTCGAAATTCTCCAAATTATTGAGAAGGAGTTGGGGGGCCTTGGCAAATCTTGACGGATCATATAACTCTAATAGGAATAAAGAAGATTTTAGTTCCCTTGCATGGATTCCTGTTCTGGACTTCATCAGACGATCTAGTCGGCTCAAAGATAGAAGGGGACCATGAAAAGGGGAGACGATTCTTGGCAAGAAGGATATTTTGAGATCTGTCTGCTAAGCTTCGGCATCCCAACCTTTTCCGATTGCTTTTGATTGAGTTTACAATGACCATATTTATGTCGTATAGTCTAGGATGCCTAAACCAATTTAATCCGCGTAAAACTATCGACATACACGCAAGGAATTCATTGAATTCGAATAATCTAATCAAGCCGGATTAACAGAAGATTATGTAATATAAACAGTAGGATTTAAACAACGCAATTCCTTTTCTAACGTTTTTAGGAAAGTATATGTAACTACTAATTTCCAAACGTCGTTTTGAACTATCAGTCCTTGGAGTTTTGAACTGCCAGGAGGACTTAGGCCCAATAAAATGGATAAATAAGGAAACTTTGCCTCTTTATTTAATTGTCTTTTCAAGACGGATTCGTTTTATCCAGATCAATATAGACATGATGATATGACACTTATGGCAGGGAGTATATTTCAGAAAGTATTGAAAGTTATTGATGACGAGTTGTGGCTTGTAGACATGCAGAGTCGATGTCAGGGATGGCAAGGGTAGTAAATAAAAAAATCTTAAATATCCGTAGACTGGTAATATTATATTTAATTTGGCAACTGAAAAAACGTACATAAATTGGTATTTTGGAATTCGATGTCGGAGCAAATTTAGAGCTGACATTAAGTTTTGAAAACAGTAAGAAACTCATTCACATTACTACATAATTATGACCTAAATTACTAAGAAATGATAAACTCATAACTACCATATTGAAATGTGACAAGAACTTAAGCGTAGTTTACACGGGATAGTAACTTGCGATAGAACTTGTGAGAGTAACTTGCGCTAGTGTTTACATATAAGCAAGTTGTCAAGGCAATTTCTCTCAGCAAGTGCTCTCTAGACATAACTTGCAGCAAGTGATTGCATGCGCGTTTACACGGTAGAGTAGGTATATTCAAGTGTGAAATGTCACGTCGTAGAAAGAGAGCTGCAACCGTTGCTGTTCTCATTGCACAAAAAGAGCGAAGAGAGAATAGAAAAAGGACAGGGGTCAAAGAATAGATAGCCAGAAGGTCTACTCTTGGAGTTTCGATGTTGTTAAAAGAGTAAATAAGTGAAGATCCAAATAAATTTAAAAAACTACATTAAAATCCAACCAGTAGAGACCAAGATATAAAAAATCATCCTTATCACGTGACACACAAGCAAATTTTGTTAGATTCTTGCGGTTCAGAGCTTTATCAATGACCCTCGACTTGCTCTCAAAAATGTAGCCATCCTGTCAACTTTGTAGATATCAGGTAATTTTTGATCTAATTTGACTGGGCTAGTATTATGTACGAGTCTGTATGTACATATTTAAACAAATTTTTAAATTAATTTGGGGGTTTGCAGACCTCATGCAAAAAAAACCTTGTATGCAACACGTGAGCAAATAGTTTTTGGGGACTTCTCACGATTCTTCCCCAAAAACTCTTGAAATACTTGATACATAAATAGCTATATTAATAAATATAAGTTGTTAATTGATAAAAATGTATAAAATATTCGAGCGTGTCGCTGCAACTTGCACACAACTTTCAGTAAAATCGAAAAAAATTGTAACTTGCTAGAGCGCTCTCCCAATTTGTTTAGACGTGCAAGTGATTATTGCCGCAAGCACTTGCCTCAAGTTTTGCGACTTGCTGAGAGAACTCTCGGGCAGTGTTTACACTACACAAATTATTTGGAAGTTGCTCTCAGACATTAACTTGCGATAGTTTACTTGCTCGTGTAAACTACGCTTTAGAACATGTTTATGGCATTCGTAATAATGCTTCTAGGATTAAGAGGAAAGAAACATCCATCCTAAACAAAAATTGTCAAAAAATACTTGATAACGAAACAGAGGTGATGACTCTCGATGGGGATCTAACCTATGTGGAACACATAATTATGAAAAAATTTGCACCATTCTTGTGCAAAAAATATTATAATCTGCTAATCGAAATGTACACACTTCGCACATTTTTAACATAAATACCAATAACAGCAGTTTCAATGAATTCTAACTATGTAGTTCTTGAAGGAGTGTTCAAACACAAACCATTGCAAGTTTCGGATTTACTTCTACAACTAAATAACTTGAGGTTAATGAAATCGATCATTCACATTAAAAGCACAAACCGTAAAATTTCCACAATGCCAATATTAGCAATAATTCTTCCATTTATCAGTAACACCAACCAATTATAATTAAAGTACTTGTACTGTAAATTTACAGTCAACTATAATATCCTTAATTCTTTTTATATTGCTTTATACAATATCTTTGTTTGAACAGTGACACATCTTCTGGAAACATGAATTTTACCTTAGTAGGTACTGATTAGGCAGCATACGGCAACCGTACGACTTCCATGCCATTAAGGCAGAGTAAGTAGTACCTGTCATATCGTTCTTCGTTACCTCAACATCCGCTACCAAATGCAAGGCGAATAGTTCAGAAGGATGGTATGCGTATATATTCTAAATGCGGATCGCAACCTGTGTACCGGCCGTATTGACCGTAAAGCCAATGAACTGTGTGATTGTTTCGTCGTTCCTTCATCTGACACTGGAATCGACTCTACTAAACACCGGTTTGCAGTGGAATTCAATGAATTGAAACAGCAATATAATAATGCACAATAATTTTGGTTACGCTTGAATAAATCCCACCATACACCTTTATTGCGGAAAAAGTCATCATAAAATATCTATTTAATTATTTTAATTTGATCATTGAAGACCAACAATAATAGAAAGGTAATAAAAAGGCATTTTAACAGATTATTTATTTCAATACCTCATATAGGTAGGTATTATAAAACGAATCATTGTTGGTGATTTTGATTCTGTAAACAGGATAGATAAAAACAGCTAAAAAATAGAATGATGTCATATTTACTTTTGATGGTATCATAATGTTGTATGTCCTCCGACAATTAGTTAAAAAAAAACTTTGTAATTCTTTCCAAAAATCCTATCTAGCACATCAGAAAACTTAACTATACATCATTTATTGATACTTAAACTGATGGTACCGTTGTTGGGACTATTAGATCGTTCACTCGTTATCCAAGTAATAATCTACAAAAATTCATTTGAATAATTTATCAGGTCATTCTATCCCCAGCACGCATTTAAAATGCATATCACCTCATCAACCCATTGTTTTCAAAGTGGTACTACTGGGAAGCCAACAAGCAAATGATGGCATATGAACTTCCTAACAGATTCATGGTTAAGTTCCTATAATACAACAAAAGAACCTCACATCCGTTCTCAAGTCACTTTGGTGGACCATCTCATGCATCCGTAATAACCCTTTCTTCCAGTTGGTGTTTTTATCGCTAAATTTGCCTTGATAAAATAAACTATTATATTAGTTTATCCTATAACCTATACTTACCTATATACAATATGCAGTTTCATATGTGTATATAAAGGGAAATTTATCGGTATTTTATTGTTTACACGCGTGATATGACCTTAAATGACATTAGATTTCCTTGGGTTAGCAATTGCCATTATTATAACGTAATAAATCATTTTTTGATTAGCAACACTAGAATTTTGTTTAACATACATAATAAGTCAAAGGAACAATTGAGTATTGTTTTGTAATTATATAAACAATGCAAGTACCTACTTTTTATGTGATCGTGCTTACTTTATAGTACCCAAACATTAGGCATTTAAAACCATTTGAATACTTATAATGTTACACTGAGAGAAAAGTAGCCAGCAACTATATTTTGGCTCTCGGCGCTATACAGGGTGTCCTTGAAGGTCTCTACAAAAAGCTAGCATAAGTTTTTAGGCTCAAAATAAGTTGTTTGAACCAAACATTATACTTCGTATAAGAAAGTAAAAAAACTAACAATGGGCTCGCAAATTTTCAAAAAATTTAACACCACTGAGTGTACCTATTTGTAATCCAAATACAAGAAAGAAGCGTATTCTGGATTTTCTTAAGAGGCATTTGATAAAAAAATCGCAGAATTCAGTCCTTGTTATTTATGGAGTTCCTATTGTAACAAAATTGGGTGCCCCAAACGGGGGAGGTGGTTTGGTTCCGAACCCCCCCCACCCCGAAAATGCGCCATTAACAAAACTCATTCAAAACCATTAATTATACTAGTAAGTAATTAGTTAGGTAAGTATTATTAATATAATTTTTAGTAATATAATGATAATAGCAATAGTCTGTAATATACCAATTGGAAAATTTATGAGGTAAACCTAAACACCAATAACATTGAATTAGTGGTAATTACGGAATTACCTACTTCTCGAAATGTGCCGATGAAGCATTCTAGAATTATTTTCAATAAACAAATCGTCACACTATCTCTGACCATGCACTCTCTACTCTCTACCTTCTTTGAGAGCAAGAAAGAAAGAGATGATCATGTCTTTTAAAAATTATTCTACCATGGTCGATTTTCTAAAAACCTAGTTGGACATTTTTACTTAAATGCAATTTTGTAAATCATTTTTGTATATGAACATTTTTTTAAAACCAAGGTAGTCAAAAGAAATTGTTATTTACTGCACATGCCCATTTGAATGTTTTACCTACACCTTACGAATGTTGATTAAGTTTGTGATTTGAGTTCTGGAGGAAGTTGGGAGAAGTCAGAAGGAATTCTGGAGAACTCGATCAGGTAAATTCATTGTCAAAGGGAAATATTGTACATACAAATTTTAAATTGGGATCAACCCCTCGAACTCGATATTACTATTTTTTTATGAAATAACTATACTTCTAAAATCTTAATAAATAATGTTACCTATTTATTACGTACGATATTTGCTATATATCGCCCTAATACCATTATATACTATAACGAAAAAACAAGTAACAATTTATTATAACGTGTGATTCATTAAATTTCCATTCTGAGTTGGCGGTGGAAAAAAAACCATGTCTTTGATTACACCTCATTTCTTTAAATGTCAAAAAAGGTTAGGTTGTCTGGTTGTTGTTTGAAACTGACAGCAACACATGAATCAATTCGGCGCGTACGTTCAAATTCCAAAGCTTACCTAGAATGGAAATTTAAAGAATCACACGTTAGATACAGATAAAGGGTTTTCGTAAAGTTACTCGAGTTAACTCTGGGTGACTGAAATGGACACAATCTTATAACCTGCGTGTGTGTACGAAACAAAGAAGGATAATTTACCCGAGTTAACTCGAGTAACTTTCCGAAAACGCCTATAGAAAAACATTTACTAATCAAAATCCTTTAGTTCGGTCAAAAACAAATCAAACCAATGCATTCCGTCTGAATTAGGACAGTTATACACTATTATTCACAATCAGTTAGTAATATACAGCTTTTCGTACCCCTTAAAAGTTAGAAAGTGAGCCATTCCTTGGTTACACTTCAACCAGTCAGTAATAGTAAAAAAGCAGTCAGTAATGAAAAACAGTCAGTAATGAACCCATTACTAACCTGGGAGGGCGCTGCTATCTGAGCAACTAGAAATTTGATGTGACTTTGTTAACTAATTTGATGAAATGTCAATGTCAATGTCAAATATATTTTTTATTATTATAATGTTGTTTGTTTTATTAAATGACTGACTGTGAATAAAATCGTATACAAACCTCGGCAAAAGTACCATTCCTGTCGAGAGAACTATAGTTTACCGAGAGGCGTAGCCTCGAGGTGAACTAGTTCTCGTAATCTACTATTTTTGCCTTCCTTAGTTTTGGATACACAGTGTACATCCACCCTTTATCTTAAAGTGGACTTAAGGTCATCTACATATATGGATAGTATTATTAGGCGGATAAATTCCTAAGTTATAATTATTGCTACATACAACAACAACAAAAAACAGATAGATCTATTAATTTATATTTATGAAAAGATCAGCCCCTTAAGAGTTCATTATACTTTTATCCATTTAAATGAAAGATTTTCCTTACAAAAGTCAAAATCACTTTAATTTCATTTAGTGCGACCTATTAAAAAAAAAATCTCAGTAAAACTTGGGCAAATAAAATATGATGCATGATATCGTAGCAAATTTCAGTTTTTCGTTAAGTATAGGTACCTACTGAAAATTTAACCGAAAATTCAAAATAACTTGGTCATTTTTGAAGGTATAAAAAAATGTAAAAATGCAAAAAATATTACCTAATAACTTATTTTTTTCGTAAAATCCAAATTCTAAGGAAATTTGGAAGTAATCGCAGAAAATCTAAGGAAGACATAGAAAATCTGAAGATAATCCTGTGTTCTAGCGATGAAGGTACCCAGGGGCATAGCTGATATGAGTAGCACATTATTGTATGACAATATGACAAAGCTACAAGGTTTCGAAATTCGCACACAAGGAATGTGAAATAGTGTTACCTATGCACCAAAAACTGTAAAAATTTAACAAAATTTCACTTCGATCAGGCCGATACTTTTGAAGTATGTATCTGCGGTTTCAAAATCTGAAAATGGTCGAGGAAAATCTTGTTTTTGAACTTTAAATGTTTTGAAATAATTTAAATTGATACTTATTTTTAGGTTAAACCATTAATTATGACTAGTAATTAAAACGGCAGTCATCTGGTACTAAGAAAAATAATATTTAAAAAAACTAAAATGGTTATCTAAAAATTTAAATAAACATTGTATTCAGTTTTTGTCTGTGTGAGCGATTTTCAAAAAAGCTGTATATGTAAAGTACCCAATTACATTGAAATTCTAAAAAATTGACCACAGAAAAAAGAGTTTTTCAAATAATTTTGTTATCAGGTGTATTAATCCTGGGGACATTCAAAGTCATTGCCCTATAAGTAACCTGAAAGCAAAATTCGCTATATGCTCTATAATTTGAATATAACATCTACTATACATCTCAAATAAATAACATTAAGTAACATTTTAAATCTAATGACATTTTTCAATTTTATATTTAAAAAACACTTTGTTATTCTGTCACATTTAAGTTGCGCTTGAACAAACGACCTCCAGGCAATCATTAACATTTTTTAAACATTAACAAAGGTAAAACGTGTCTCGAAAACATTAGTTTCGTTTATATTTGTACCTACACCGCTTATGAGCTACTCCTTAATGAATTTCTCCCATTAAAAAGTAGCTAAAGTTCTTCACTACTTATTAGCACGTAGACCACACTGTTTTATTAATTCCAACTAACAAATTAAAATAAAAGTGTATGTTATGTTATGTTCTTATAAACACTGATTTTGCTGCTCATGGTTTTGACATATAATATGACAAAAAAACATGTTTTGTTAGTTATTGTACAGTTTAGTTTCGATAGTTAGGATATGAATTAAGTAAAATTCTGCAACAACAAAATTGTAAAAAAATATTAAAAATAAGAAACCTGTTCCTAACGCTATATAATGCTGCATATAATTAAGCGAGATAGGTAATTAACTTGAAAGTAAGAAAACAACAAAAAATATGGTATAAATTCTAGAATGAAAATGTGTTTCCTATTATACGTTTAGGTAATCACAATCAACTTTGATTAATATACAGGGTGTTTTTGAAATACACTACCAAAAAAAGAACGGTAATAGGTGATGAAAAATAGATGCCATTGACAAAAAAAACCTTGAATAAAAGTCTTTTCGTTTTCGAACTAAAATTAATCGAAAATTTGATCAAAATTTCCAGTGCGCTACTGGGTTAAAGGTAACTACATAATTCAAATAGTAATTATTTTGGTTGTTTAGTAACAAGAATAAAAGGTAGATGTGATTTTTTCTGTCACACAATTCAAATTGTCACCGTATAATTGTCAATTTTGAATTTTGAATTTCCATATTTATTCTAAATGGTTTACACAAATTCCGAATTGATCGATATGGTGTTAATATATGGGAGATCACTGGGAAATGCTCGTGAAGCACAGCGTCTCTACAGAGAATTTCCTAGACGAGTAGTACCCGACCATCATACATTTACTACCACTGTGCAGCAAGGGTATTAGATGCTGAACCTGATATATTAAATACTGTGGAAGAAATCCCCGGAATTAGCGTAAGAAAACTGTTGTACAGAATTGGTGTTTCCCTATTTATTGTTTGGAGAACATTAAAAGAACAGAGGCTTCATCCCTACCATTTGCAGCGTGTACAAGCATTCAAAGAAGAAGATCTACCCCGAAGGATCAGGTTTTGTGAATGGATATTGCAAAAAACTTATCAAGATCCACAGTTTGTTGAAAATTTCTTTGTCAATAGATGAGGCAACCTTCATAAGAGATAGAGTCTTTAATTCCCATAATTCTCATTGTTGTTCGGCAATTTGAACAATTTTTATAAATAAATTATTATGTATTTCACTACGTATTTATTGGATGCTTGAACCATAATTTAAAATCTACCTCTCAGAATTGACTTTCTGGTTTTATAAGTAAGGGATCATAGATTATTTTTTCTTATCGTAAAAAAAAATAAAAGGGTCCATTCGCCTTCTTAAAAGTCCCAGAGACTCCGTTTCACTTTTGGTAGTGTATTTCAAAAACACCCTGTATAAAAAACGTATTTTCTAAAAAAAATCAACCTCAAAACAGAAAGTCAATACCTAGGTACCTATATGATTTCTGCATGGTGATTTATACGCTGTATGACAAACTTTAGCAAAAGTTTCCAGAAAATTGTGCCCTTTAAAATGATACCAAACTCACAAAACTTTAAATACCTATTTCGGAAGGTATTAGTAACTTTTGATATGATTCGACTGATAGTTAACTTCTAAAAATATTTACTTATTCATACTTCCACCCAAAAATATTAAAAAAAACTTATTTAATAATAGTACTAGTAGATAATTTTCGAAATTTAAATGTGTATACATGATCTTGCTTTTCACGTTTTTTGGTATCTACATTTTAACATTTTCGTGAAATTAAAAAGCGATTGCTTAGTACCTACGCAATAGGCATCAGCTTTCATCTACCAAAATTTATATTATTAAATATACCCGAGAATATACCTACCTATTCATTTAATGCTCAATTCTGAAAATATTTTTAGAATTCCTTTTTTAATTGTATACAGGTACTTTTATTACCTCAATACTTTTAATGTTGATTTATAATACGTATGATAGAAATGCGGAGTGAAATGTACTATTACATTTATTGCTCTGAAAATCTATAAAAAGGTAAAAAAACTTCATAAAAATTCCTATAGATATTTATTACTTCATTAATTTTATTTAAATTGTAACTTGTACAAAAAATTAATGTAGGCCATCTTTACAACTCTGCTTCCTATCCGCGAGCGCGAGGAATAAAATTTTCCTATTAATTCCATAAACATTTACATGTTTACCATATAAGATCAAACCATGACAAATGTCTTAAGGCCATATCTGTAGTACACCAAATACCCAATAATTACTCATTAAATCCAATTTTTTGTCACGGCTTTCCATACCAAACAGAATTTTCCCACTGTTCGATCCACTTCTCACACATTGCATTAAATTAAGTTTTCACTTCAAACAGAGTGGGTGGCTAATCACGAAATTATAGTCTGTAAAGCTTGTTTAGTACGAATTGAAAGTAACAATCAAGTTGAAAATGAGTCCGAGAATGTAGTTAAAACGTGATGATCTTCCCAAGTATTATATATCGAGTACAACGTTTAAAACAACATTATTATCGGAAATTATGTTGGTGTAATTGAAGATTGATGGGTGGACAGTTTGTGTTAGATTACTATTACTAACAGATAGGGATTTTATTCTTTAAGAAATATAAAATGTAAATATATTGTACCTACCGAAAACTTTCTTTTGCCGCTATAAATTTGAATTGCATAATTTTTGCATAAGAAAGTTGAATGGGTGCTACAAATTATCCTAGATGAAAAATGTTTTAGAATCTTGAAACACAACATAATCGAGACGATAAATTAAAAAAAAATCGCTAGGTGTGGACATAATTATTTTAAGGATTAAAAGTAAAGAAATATTTTCCTGTATATATGCAGAAATATGTGACGCATTTTATTACATAAAACCATCATAAACAAAATAGCTTAACGCTTTCTTGAGCTTTTTACCTAAAACTACCTGCTCAAATAATAATTAGCAAAATTATATAATACAGTTTATCTAATCTAAGCATTTATTTAGGTGCATACAATCAGATATAATAACAATTTTAGTTATGTATGTTTTTAAAAAACTTTTCATTCACAAATTATATGGTCTGACAGCTTTAATTGCACGATGAAACATAATTTAAACCATAACAAGACATTTATAAGTTTTCAACTAGTTAAAATGTGATATTATATGCTTTATTAAACTATAATTTTACAATAATGCAGATTCTGTCAAATACAAGTCATTTTGTTTCTTGCATCTATTAATATTTATTTGTCTACAAGAATACTTCTATTTATAGATAAATCTGAACAACTAAAAGTTGTTTAGTTTATGCTAGGTACATGAGTTACATCGGTTTATTTTCCATCGTATTGCGAGATATTAATTTCATTGACCATGGTCTACTCCACATAGGTATAACAATTTTTCACATAAACGTATCTTTCTTATAAATAGTTCATAAAGAGGTCAATTATTTTTATTGATATTTTTGGATGTCCCCAAGTTAAAAGAAACTGCTAAATTGCGCGATAGAAAAACCTCATAAACTTAGATAATTGATATATAAAGTTCATTATTTTATTGCTTAAATTGTTTAATCCTTGCAAGAATTGGATGATGTAGGTAGATTGAACAGATTTGTTTAAATATCATCTGCAAAAGATTTTAGTATTTCGTATCTAACACAACTTTATTATATCGCAATTTCACACGTTAAAAATGTAACTGTTAAAAACGCAAACAAAATGATTTGTTGTAAAGAAATCTTATTAAAATTAACAATCTTATTTTGTATTCTTATAGGTCCCATACAGTATACTAAATTAATTATTATTTTGCTATAAATGTATATTAGTTTGTTGAAATAAGTACCTACCTACAATCTAAAATTATTAATAGCCCCAAAACGTACCACAAATCATTTTATGAAACCCTTGCATTCAGTACTAACCACCTATAATTATTGAATTTTTTTGTGGATTCCATCACCTTATATGGAACTAATGGGTCAGACGTTGCGTTTTTGGTTTGGGGTACCATATGGTAGGTACTACATACCTGTCAGAGATTTAGTTATGCAATATTCACATCAACCTGTGCAAATTATTTTATGAACATTAAATAATAATACATTGAAAGAGTAAAATCAAGGGGTCAAGTACCTCTTAGTCTACTGATAAATTTACTATAGTAGTCATTACTTATTTAAATCATATTCAAATATCTCTATTAACATTTAATAGAAATTGGAATTTAATTAATTTACTAAAAGGAAGCAGTTGATTAATGTTTATTGTAACTACAGTGTAGAAAATATGCAAATTGACAATATGCAAATTGACAATATGTAGTTTACGAAGTAATGTAGTTTTATTGATACGGTTTATATCATTTTTAGATTGTAGCATATCTAAAAAAGTATTCATTTGAAATTGTAAAAGTTTGTCCTTTTACATTTTTTTGCAGGTTTAAATAAATAATTTATAAGTTGCAGCCTGTAAGTTTGTATGTTCAAAGTCCTAGCCCCAAAGTTAGATTTTTATTTGCTAATATCCTTGTAAATTAATTATCCGTCATATAAGGTTACCTTCAGTTTATATTGGTAGAACAATAGGAAATAAAATTTTTGTTATTACCGCGATTAGTTTGTAATGTTATAATATAATATACGTATTTATACTTCTATATCTTCACAATATTTTTTAAAGGCAGTGAATTGGCTATGGTAGTTTTTTCGGTACCTCATCACTCTCAAAATATAGTCTTGACTTTCAAATTTAGTCTGCATAGATATGGTAGATGAGGCGGTATTTTCCGATCAACTTTTTGGATCTAGCATAGTATACCTACGTTTTTTGCAAGTTTAAGAATTTTCGAACTGAACTAAAAATTGCCTCTTGTGTTTTTAATCGATCCGCCGCTTCCGCTAGTGTTTTCGATATCGATTAAAAAGTCTTAGAGCCCATTTTTAGTGTCTTAGATAATCTTATTTTACGATTAAAAGTTATATGTATTCCAATAATAATTAATAATTGTTTAATCAAATTAATGATCTAAAATATTTGGTTGGTAGATTTGTACTAGGAAACACGCATCAAATTTTAATAAGACATATTTAAATTTAAAGCTTTTCAGAATTTCGAAATTTTAATATCCTCTATTTTGAAAACGAAGCACTTTACCATTAGAAAACTGTTCATAGGCCAAGGAATAAAATTTTAATTTATTGTACCTAGGAATCAGGAAATCACCCTGTATATTATAAATTTCATTCAAGGAATTCTGAATAACTGTTATGGGCGCCACTAATAGAAAATTTAAATATAATCAGAATAAGCATTTAGAAATCGCAAACGTATAAGCCTACGTTTTAGCATCTCACCACTCACCTATTATTTTTTTATGAAAAGGACTACACAAAATTAGCGACTGTTTTTTTACAGGGGAAACAAAAAATGAAATTCATTTTATCAGTTAGGTATATATGTTTGGCATTGGAACTAGGATTAGGTTAGGTTAGGTCAAGACTATGTTGCACCATGTGCACTTGATGCTTGTGATTCTACCTATACAGTTAGGTCCTTTTTACAAAATTTTACCGAAGAACAATGACGCAGTTCTTAGATCTTAGAATGATTTATTTTTCTTACGATTATTACATCATAGGAGTATTATAAATTATTGAATCCTAAGGCCTCCACCTTCTGTATGTTAAAAAATTCAATATTTCTAAAAATATTGTAGTTCTGGTAACTCTAAATGACTACAGCCATTAAATTGATAACAGCTTATACCTCCATTTTCATAAACATAGTATTTCGTCAGTAGTTCACGCTATTTTAAAAAATAATGAATTTCGTAACTTTTACCTTAATTGAAAATATTGAAAAAACTGAGAAACACGTACTTTTTACTTTTCACTGGCTATTTTGGCTATAATGACGTCAAATAAGTGAAGTTAGATTACTTTTAAATATACCTACTTAGGTACAATTCAATCATTACAAAAGTAATTTTATTCAATAATTAAATTTTTTGTACACAGTCCCTAAAATAACTATTTTACGGACTCATTTCAGTCCGTAAAAAGGCTCTTTTCGGGACTATTTTTGTTTTACGGACTATTTTTATTTTACGGACTTATTTCAGTCTGGTTACTATGATAACATGTTATTTAAAATCCGAAGTTCACTATTTTTGAGAAATATTTGCTGTAATGACA
The DNA here is from genome assembly GCA_963942485.1 of Pediacus dermestoides. Taxonomy (NCBI): domain Eukaryota; kingdom Metazoa; phylum Arthropoda; class Insecta; order Coleoptera; family Cucujidae; genus Pediacus; species Pediacus dermestoides. The sequence continues at coordinate 31,818,738 of OZ012625.1, read as the reverse complement.
TTGACATAAATTGTATTATGTATATGATATGTCAATTACATATCATACATAATTAAAGGTTTGAATGTGTTTTAGGTGTTTTATGCCCGTTTGCATCGACAACATTTAAAATATAAGGGGAACTTAATTTCATAGTTACAATTATCAAAACGGTAGCAACAACTGTATTTAAGTTCTAGTTAAATTTAAGTTATATCGGTGCAATCGGCCATTAGGGACCTTTAACGAAAAAATATTGTTTGTAACACGTACCTAAATCAGTTTTTTGGGACTCATGTGCTATTCCTGACTCGGCTTCGCCTCGTCCGGAAACAGAGCATTTGTCCCAAAAAACTTGATTTTAGGTACTTGTTACAAAAATAACTATTTCCAAAACAAATGTCTCTTGTAGATTAGGATTTGTAAAAAAATATATGAAAATTAGTAAATAAACCAAAATGTGTATCAAAATTATAAAAACGTTATTCACGTGGCTTCCTAAAGTATTCATGCAGGGGAGAGTAGAAACTTATACCACTTCCTTTATATCCGTTTTAAGGGTTAAAATAGGAAGCAGGTGTTTAATTATGCTTTTGTCCTGTATGTACCTATTAAACACATGCCTCATTTCTACAGGTAAAAACGGTGCTATTTTTCTGTTGGAATTTTCGAGATGACGTAATCAGAATTAGGTTTATGGATTTTTAAATTTAAATTAAAATATAAATTTAGATTTCATGTATAACAAGTTGTAAAAATACTTTAATTTAATTTATACTTCAAATTTATTTTATTGGCAATTTCATAGAGGTTCACAAATGGCAAACAAGTTTTCATTACAGGAAGAAACATTTTTTTTAATACTTTACCGCATGAATTATGAAAAAAACCTTGAGGAGGTACTTTATGTCATAATGCCAACTTTCGTTTTTGACGATGACTTCTATTATTACCTTTGTAAAATGCATTTCAAATGTTAGTAAACAACTAACTATACAATCTTGCTTAATAGATTCCTTAATTTAATTACCGTAAATCCTAGGGGGGTTCTATTAATTCTTACCTTATTTTTATCGCCTAGTTGAATGGTTTATTTGTTATCTCAACTTATGATCTTATCATGAAGAAAATGGTAACGAAACTAAACAGAAAAGTTTGTATACACAACAACGCACTCTCACAAGGCCGGCAACAAAACAACCATTGCCGATATCCACTGTAACAAAACTAAAGTTCTCGATGCTGATCCAGTACCTGTGTACCTACTGCAGTCAGGTGAATGCTGTTCATATTCCCACTATTTTTTTTTACCTCCGTTGTTAAGTGGTGGATAGTTTTCGTAACAAAGGAAAAATGTGATTGAGATTTTATTGTAGTGATAATAGTTTATTTTCTTAAACTACTTTTGTATTTATATTATTTCGGTACTTCTTTTCGGATCAAGCATTTTTTATAGATTCACTTACAAATTTCGAGGATCTTTAAATCCAATTGGATATTTTGCAATCACCAATCATACGGTGAGTGTATACACAAAAGGAAAATATCGTATTTTAATTTAACCTAATTTCATAATGGAGATAGCTTAATAGTTATGAAAAAACTCTAGAATTTTGAAAAATTATGATGAGAATCCATTTAGCTTGTTTTAATTAAAATATCTCTAATATTTTCAAGTATTTGCAACTTACGGATATATAGAAACGAATATGTGTCCTTATTTTAAATGGAACCTTTAAGTTCTTATGTTACGTTCATAACGTCCAAAATGTTGAATAAAATTAACATATTTCCAATAGAAAAATCGAAATATTTGTCACTGACAAAAAACATTCGCCACTATTGGTCGAACGTTAAATTTATTCACTAATTAGGTGGTTGTGAACGTAGCTTTAGTATACGTACAATTTAGATTGTATGGAAAAATTGCAGACATACAGGTATTCGATGTGAATTTAACACGCGAAGTAAAATTATCATATGCAGGGTGTTTGCAATAATGAGTATGAGTAATTAAAGATTACTTTTTCGAAAATTTAAACTATGGACACTTTTTCAAATAGAGTCTCATCCTATTTTCAAATCCTCCACAATTTTTAAGTAAACTTTTGTACTTTTTTTCATTTTATACCTACTTATCTCAAATTTAGTACCTAATGAATGAGGAGTGATTCATCCGGTATACACAGGATGATTCAAATATACTGCAGAAGATTTCAGGGGGTGATGCATAAGATCATTCTAAGAAAAAAAATTCATATGAACATGCTTACCCGCTGAATTATAGCCCTTTAAATTTGGTACCGTGAAGAAGGTTCTTTTTATTATCTCCGAAACTGTTCAAGGTAAAATGATGAAATTCACCACATCCACTAATGTTTTTATGCTTAATAAGATAGAGTGTAAATCATTTTGAAATTTTCACCAGAGTTGGATCAGACGTGGGGGGTGGGGGTAAATAAAAAGCATTTTCGGACCCATGTTCATATCAACTTTTTTTCTTAGAATAATCTCAGGAATCACCCCATGAAATACTTTGCAGTATTTTTTAAATATTCTGTATACCGTATATGTCCCTAAATGGAGTTCACAAGAAGGAAAACTTTTCCTTTAATTTTATGAAACAATTTTATTTTTGAAACTTTTAAATAAAAGTGTTAATTAAAGGTCTGTGAGATTCAGAAATGTGGAAAGACCTCAACCTCAAAAGCAAATAAGTACATTTACTTGTAAAATTATTATTATTAATCAATTAATTAAATATTTAATGTGGTGTTAATTTTCAGTACTCGTATAACAAATTTCGTCTGTTTGTCTGAAGATAGACAAATTTTCGTAACACGGAACGAAGAAAGTATTCATAATTTGATCCTGGACGAGGAACACGAAGAAGATGAAATAACCTCCGAAGAGGTAAGGAAAATGACCTCAGATATGAAAAACGGAAAAGCTCCGAGATCAGGAGGAGTATCAGTAGAATTGATAAAATATGGACCTAAAGTGTTGTTTGAACCTCTAGCATACATATTCACCCTATTTCTTAGAGGACAAGAATTACCTTATGAATGGACGACCTCATATGAGTAATATTAATAAAAAAGGTGATAGAAAGGAATGCTCCAACTACCGAAAAATCAGCGTTAAAAGTACTCTGTCTAGAATACTAGAATATACGGCAAATTTATTAAACAACGTATAGAGCAAAAGTTTAACGACGTTGAAGAACAAAGTGGGTACAGGGGCAGATCCTGCGTGGATAGCTCTTTCACTTTAAGACAAGCTACCGAAAAAAGACTAGCGCATAATATGGAAACCCACATTGTCTACATAGACTTGACTAAAGCCTACGATAGTGTCCCCTAATAAAATTATGGAATACCTACTCGGAGTAAAAACAACACAAAATGGAGTGGCACTGACGAAATTATAAACAGAATAAGACAGGCACGAGCAGCCACAAGACAGTTAAACAGTGTTCTATGGAATAAAAATATCACAAAAGCCAATAAAATAAGAATATACATATAAAAATATCGTAGAAAGTATAGCAATCTATGGAGCCGAGCTTTGGGAAATTAGTCATGTATTGGAGCGATGGAAATTGATTTCTGGAGACGATGTTGCGAAAAAACTAGATTAGATAAAGTAAGAAACAGTGACTTTAGGGAAGAAATGGGCATCGACATTGATATTATAGTGACAATAGAAGTGAAACACTTGAAATGGTACCCACATGTTCAAAGAATGCCCGAAGATAGATGGCCAAGGAGGGTATCAAAGTGGACACCACCAAATAGAAGTAAGGAGAGAAGACCAAAACGCGCGTGGGACATAAAAGTAAAAGAAGCAATGGAAAAAAGAGGACTTAACAAATGAATATGTCAGCACAAAAGGCAGTGGAAACTAGGAGACGGCCACGAGGTGTAGACTAACTCGTTTATAAAAAAAATTACACTTTTGAAACTCAATGAAGAAAAACTGGTACAGGGTGGGCAAAATTCGATGTTTTTATAGGGTAACTTTTAAACCATAACAGATATTGAAAATCTGACCGCGCATCATCGAGCTCTTTTTTTGAGAAACCCTTGAGGGTGAAGTCAAATTTTAGCGATCGTCGTTTGTTATCGAGTTATGGCCGAAAATTCGATTTTTTGAGATTTCGATTTGAATCTATATTTCGGTTGTTTGTGAATTTAGAGAAATGGCGTTTGCACGTTCTTAAGGCACTTTTTTGATGCGAATGCTATAACGTTAACAGATTTTGAAAATATCTTTTTATTTTTAGGTTATGACATAAATTTTTATTTTTTTATATGGAAGTCATAGTGGGCGATCACTTTATTGAAAAGAGCATTTTTTTCTCTTTTCAAATATATATAATATGTAGGGGCTATTCCTTCAATTTCTTCTTGAAAAATAAAAAAATCTAAATTATTGGAATTAAATTTAAAAAAGTCTTATAATAAAAATGAAAATACAACAAACGACATACATATAAACACGACACTATCTAAAATTAATATCTATATAAAACAACTCAAAGAAAAGGTTCAAAATTACGTCTATTAACTACAATACACTTCATGACACTTCTGTGCGCATTCGAAATGTGAATATTTGACACGGAGTTAAGGCATTGCGTAAACTTGGCTTTGAGTTCTTCTGTATTTTTACTTTTACTTTTATATGAATTATCTTTAATATGTCCCCAAAGGTGTCAAATCAAGCAACCTTGGTGGTCATCTAACTGGCCCATTGGTAACAAACCAATTATATCTGAATTTTGAGTTAAGCAATTCTCTAGCTGATCTCGTATTATGAGGTGGTGCACCATCGTGTTGTAAGAAGAACTGACTTCTATCGCTGAACGATAAATTGTCCAAATATTCATCAACAATTTTCTCATTTAAATATTGGTAGTACCGTTCACCAGTTAGATTTCCCTCATAAATATTATATGCCAAAACTTGATGTTTTATTAAGGCACACCAAACACTAAAACCAAACCAACCCTGATTTTGGATCTCAATGGCGCGCCGAGGGTTCTCATCATGGCATTCGTCTACTGCGATAAATATGCGAAATACATATTATTAATTCCAAAAATTTAGATTTTTTAAGAAGAAATTGAAGGAATAGACCCTACATATTATATATATATATATATTTGAAAAGAGAAAAAAATGCTCTTTTCAATAAAGTGACAGCCCACTATGACTTCCATATAAAAAAATAAAAACATTTTTAAAATCTGTTAACGCCATTGCATTCTCCTCAAAAAAGTGCCTTAAGAACGTGCAAACGCCATTTCTCTAAATTCACAAACAACAGAAATATATATATATATATATATAATATAATAAATAAATAAAATAAATCGAAATCTCAAGAAATCGAATTTTCGTCCATAACTCGAAAACAAACGACGATCGCTAAATTTTGACTTCGCCATCAAGGGTTTGTCAAAAAAAGAGCTCGACGACGAGCGGTCAGATTTTCAATATCTCTTATGGTTTAAAAGTTACCCTATAAAAACATCGAATTTTGCCCACCCTGTACATGAAAATTTAAAATTTGGCCCCAGATGAAATTCTCAACAAATTTTTCACAAATAAAGGCGCTTGTTTTTTGCGTAGTTGCGTAGTATCGTTTTTCATATTTTTGAGCACCTGTATAACGTTCTAAAACTGATAATGGATGCCAGGACAAGCAAAATTTTTATAAATCAACATTTTTTGGTAAAGTTAAAAGTGAATTCAATCCGAGAGCTTACCAACTTCATAACATTTTTTTTAAACAGCTACAAACATATTTACTGGATATGGTAAGTGGTACTTTTACATGAAGTTCTTACGGTTTTAAATAAAAAAATTGAAATACATACACTAAAATACAGCTATAAAAATATTTCTTTATTTTGACCTATACTTAACATAAAATATAAAAGGCTTTTGTACTTAAATATGTAGGTATTACTGTTCTATAAACAGAAAAAAGTTCATCACAGTACACAAGCAACAGAACTGTTCACTTTCTTCTAGGTTTATTGAAGAGATTTAAATATTTTCCTCTTGTAACTTCTTTAGACTCATCAACACCAAGTTGATAAGCAATATCATGTAATTCTTTCACTTTTGTTATTAAAACGGAAGTAGGTAAAGCAGCTAGCTCTGAAAAATAACAGAATTTTCTTTGAATTTCGCAAGTAATATTAAATTATTTTATGAAAACACGGTTTTAAACTTACTAATAATTATTTCTTAGAATCTATAGAATGATATTCTGTAGAGATTTGGAATTTCCATTAGGTATTGATTTTGTAAAAAGGTCACAAATATTCTACGTCTTCTATGTCCCTCAAAACAGTTGGCTTGGCATTTTTTGTATTGTTTAATAGTAAATAAAATACTCTAGTTCAGTTTAAATCTGTTCCAAAACCGTCGTCAAAATTTCTGTGAAAGGTTTTTGGAATTGGACCAATGTCGTCCAAGCACTATACGTCATGTCATACAGATTCTGCCAAAACGGCAGGTAGGTTACTAATTTCAAATTTATCTAATCGATTCAAAATAAACTGTTTCATACATAATGTAAACACCTAAATATATTCTAGTGACCTCCAAATATTGATTTACAAATAGAACACAACCAAAATGTGTGTAATACTTGAAAACAAGTTACATAAAACATTAGTTAAAATAAAGAAACTTACGATGTAAATAGTTTTGGTCATCCACTGTAAGCTCTCTGGAATACGGAGATTTAGTCGCACTTTGTGGTGTCTGGAAACTATTTATAAAATCCGTAATACCTGGAACTAAAACGAAACACATTTTTCTCTAGAAAACTGTTTTTACGTAAAAAAATTACTTTTTTCTGGCCACAATTCCGGAGACGCTCTATCCATATTTTCCATGCTCAGCAAACTTTGTTCAAAATCAGCCAAGGTTTCTTGCTCCTCGGAGTCTGAAACAGACAACAAAATCAATTGTTTTTGACAGCCAGTACAAAAGACAGCCTACTCCGAAAAATACAACACATAAGTTTTTCCAACGCAAAACTTGTCTAAATGGTGGAACAGATCGTTTTAGTCTTTAGTTTTGGCAATATTTTTATGAACAATGTGGTTAAAGTTAAGAAATTTCAATAATTATTTACCTTGTTCAATGCTCCCGGGTTTCGTCGACGCCATCTTGCAATTGTACCAATATTAACGGCTAAAGTGAATTACCCCAAAAATTTAAATGTGGTGATAAAAACAGAATGGATAACGTCTCGCATTAACTTAAAGAACATACGTATGTGCTTTTAGTAAACACAAGTTGTGTTAATAATAATTGTAATGTAATTCACCACCAAACAAATTTAATATTGTTTCCGGACAAATAATTTCATAGAAATTCTGATGATTGGTGACACTGGATTGATGTTGGTAACATCGCAATGTATGACAGATGAGCCAACGTACACGCGCTGTTTGACTAAAGTCCCCAAAATCTGTTTCTAGTGTCTTGTCTCGTGACATATATAAATATAAAATTCCAAAAACTGTGAAAACAGCATGTTTAATATTACTTCCATTAAAGGATGCTAATACATTGGTACACAATTAAACAGTTTGTTTAAGGTACGCAACTTACTGTTTAACAAACCTATTACATCATTTGCTTTGCAGCCAATTTTTTCATTGATAAATTAGGTAAAACATTGTTGACTTTAGATAACAAATAAGTTATATTTCCAGAATGGGGCAAACATTATCTGAACCGGTAACAACCAAAGATACGGCATGCTGCCAAAATAGTCGATATCGTGTTGGTTCAAGTTGTATGCAGGGATGGCGTGTAAAAATGGAAGATTCACATACGCACATTTTGGCGCTTCCAGACGATCCAGAAGCCGCATATTTTGCTGTGTACGATGGCCATGGCGGGCCGAAAATCGCTGAATATGCAGGAAAACATTTACATAAATATATCGTCAATCGCAGTGAATACAAAGAGGGAAAAATTGCCGAGGCTATGAAACAAGCATTTTTAGAATTAGATAAAAATTTGTTAGATGAGGAGACGCTTAAGAACGAGCAGTCCGGCACCACTGCTGTCACAATCATTGTAAAAGACAAACACCTGTACTGTGCCAATGTTGGTGATTCCAGAGCTGTAGCCAGCATCAACGGGAAAGCTGAACCATTGTCTACAGACCATAAACCCAACAACACTGATGAATACTTTCGTATAACAGCTGCTGGTGGTTGGGTTGATTATGGTCGAGTAAAAGGTAATTTGGCCCTCTCCCGAGCCTTGGGCGACTTCTATTTCAAAAAGAGCGAAGACAAAGGACCCGAAGAACAAATGGTTACAGGTAAAATATCTTTTTATTTCGGAAAATCGCGGCTTATGCTAAAATGGCATTTAAAATGTGGTTTTTGTAAAAGATTTTGGCAAGAGAATTTGTTTAAAGTTGGGGAACGTGTTTTTTAGGCCATTTCAATCTAACCAGTGGAAACTGTAAGTATAGTAGTACAGGGTGGTCCAGTTACGGTGTCCTCGTTATTATCTCAGAAACTATTGGGCCCATGAAAAAAAGTTTTATACAGGGTGTTTTTGAAATACACTACCAAAAGTGAAACGGAGTCTCTGGGACTTTTAAGGAGGCGAATGGACCCTTTTATTTTTTTTACGATAAGAAAAAATAACCTCTGATCCCTTACTTATAAAACCAGAACGCCACTGATGAAAATACACGTAAAACTGATTGCGTTCGATTTCAATAAAAAGCCATGGTAACTAAAATTAAATCATTTTGAATAAATAGCCATAGTAACCATTAAAGTCAGAACTGACAAGTCGAAGGTCAATTCTGAGAGGTAGATTTTAAATTATGGTTCAAGCATCCAATAAATACGTAGTGAAATACATAATAATTTATTTATAAAAATTGTTCAAATTGCCGAACAACAATGAGAATTATGGGAATTAAAGACTATATTTCTTATGAAGGTTGCCTCATCTGTTGACAACAAATTTTCAACAAACTGTGGATCTTGATCATTTTTTTGCAATATCCATTCACAAAACCTGATCCTTCGGGGTAGATCTTCTTCTTTGAGTGCTTGTACACGCTGCAAATGGTAGGGATGAAGCCTCTGTTCTTTTAATGTTCTCCAAACAATAAATAGGGAAACACCAATTCTTTACGACAGTTTTCTTACGCTAATTCCGGGGATTTCTTCCACAGTATTTAATATATCAGGTTCAGCATCTAATACCCTTGCAGTTCTCTGTCGGCCTCTATATCTAGTTTGGGGACGATATTCACCGTTGTCTCTGAGATGCAGCACAGTGGTAGTAAATGTGTCGGGTACTACTCGTCTAGGAAATGCTTCTCTGTAGAGATGCGGTGCTTCACGAGCATTTCCCAGTGCTCTCCCATACATTAACACCATATCTGTCAATTCGGAATTTGTGTAAACCATTTAAAAAAAATATGGAAATTCAAAACTGACAATTATACGGTGACAATTTGAATTGTGTGACAGAAAAAATCACATCTACCTTTTATTCTTGTTACTAAACAACCAAAATAATTACTATTTGAATTATGTAGTTACCTTTAACCTAGTAGCGCACTGGAAATTTTGACCAAATTTTCGATTAATTTTAGTTCGAAAACGAAAACACTTTTATTCAAGGTTTTTTTTGTCAATGGCATCTATTTTTCATCACCTATTACCGTTCTTTTTTTGGTAGTGTATTTCAAAAACACCCTGTATAGAAGTTGTACAGTCTATAGCATTCTACATTTTTGAAAAAATAATACTTATACAGGGTGAGTCATTTTCATGTGGCGATATAAAGTTGCCTTTTTTTTAATGGAACACCCTGTGTTTTACCCCAAATTATGATTTTTCATCCAATTTACGATAAAAAATATATAAGGCTTAATATGTCTATTATTAATAGTTTCCAAGATATCCGAGAAAATATTTTGAAAAATAATATTGTATTATGTGGGTGTAGCTTCCACCAGGTGTGTTAGGGCAAGCTACTTTATTTGTTTCAATTACAAAAATACTCAACCAAAACATATTCTTTATTTAGTTAGTTTATAATAACAAATAAAATATTAAAAAAAATTTAACTATTTTCTCTATAAAATAATAGTTATTTGCCAAATACTACGACTTTTTCTCACATATGATATCAATTTAAAGTTTACTTGATATTTAAGACCAGAAATAAAATTTTCTAGCTAAAAAATAGAACTAACATTGCTCATATAAATAATCAGATATCATAGTATTTCCAGATATTTTCTCGAATATCTTGGAAACTATCAATAATAGGCATATTAAACCTTATATATTTTTTATCGTGAATTGGACGAGAAATTATAATTTTGGGTAAAATACAGGGTGTTCCATTTAAAAAAATGAAACTTTATATCGCCACATGAAAATGACGCACCCTGTATAAATAAATTTATTTAAAAAATGTAGCATGCTATAGACTGTACAACTTCAATATACAACTTTTTTTCCTGTGCCTAATTGTTTCTGAGATAATTACGAGGACACCGTAACTGGACCACCCTGTACATTTACTGAAAAAACCAAATTTTTTGGGCCATTTTTAGCAAAAGCCGCGATTCTAGACATTTACCTTTATTTCTATTCTCTCATTTACGACATTCTGCTTTAGCCTTACCAGAAGTGGAAGAGCGAACAATAACACCTGATTGGGAGTTCATAGTATTGGCTTGTGATGGTATTTGGGATGTATTAAACAACGAAGAGGTTGTGTCCTATATAAGAGAAAATATTGCAAACGGCCTAGAGCCAGAGGTTATATGTGAGAACTTGATGACTCGATGTCTAGCGCCTGACAGCCATATGATGGGTGTGGGGTGTGATAATATGACAGTGGTGATTGTGGGATTGCTCCACGATGAGCCCTACGAGAATCTGCAGGCTCGATGTGCTAAGAAAGTAGAGGATGCAGAGGATACTGAAATCGTTGGTACCGAACCTAATGAATAACACATGTGTTCTAAAAACTTGTAAATAAATTGTATATAATACTTTCTACATACAGTAAATTGTTTGAATGCTTATACCGAATCAAACCCTTACGTTATTTTTTTACTGCAGATCACCACATACATAGTAGCCATTATTAAATCGTTAGTTATAGAATGTGATGTAATAATTTATGTTTAATATTATACAATTGTTTTTTAGTAAGACTGTTTTTATGTAAAAGTGAAATATTACCAGATACTTGTTTGTTTGAATAGAATAAAATAGATTTCAAATTTTATCTTTTAATTTGTGCTTTTCTTCAACTTAATAACTTAGCCAATATTTGACTAAGTTTTTAAAGAACGGTATTTTTCAGTTCGACAGAAACATACATAAAAATACCGACCACTTTCACGTAAAACAAAAATATTAACGGCAAAATAAATATGTAGGTATTCAAAATGAAAGTAAAATTTATCGATGGCCAATCCATTTTTATTGATCGTACAGATAAACTGTTTCGGATTAAAAGCTATCATCAGATCATAAATGATAACTATTACAACTTAACACATTAAAAAGTTTAAATAGTAAAAGCGGAGACTGGATTAAAATTTAATGTAGAGAAATTTTTATATTTTCAACTTTCTTGATATTGCGGCCTACATTAAATTCTATACAAATTTAAAATAGTGCGGGATGCATCTGAACTAATCCCTATGGTGCAAAATTTTTGATGATTTAAGTTTTTAATTAAAAAAATATCAACATCATAGAATAACAGTTTTAATTCTATCAGAAATAAATCTACGCTGCTCTTGCCAGTTTGTTTTTCCATATTTTTTAGCACCTTGTATCTCTAACTTTTTCACATTTTTATTTGACTGCTTGTGAACTCAATCCGGTGTAATTGCAATCGAATCGTCATTCTTTCGGTTACGAGATTTTGATGGATTTACACGATTTGACAAAAATTTTCGAGGCCCACCATTGAATTGAGATCTTAAATATAAGTGATATAATCTGTGAAATGGAATGAAATTTGTTATGTAAATAGAATCTTACATTAAAACTGAAATCTTTCTGTTCCTGAACAAAACTGAAAAAAATGATTTTTGTAACTGTTTATGCTCTAAACTGTTATACATATGTATAAGAAAAACTTTTTTTTGGACATTTCATTTTATAGATATCATTAGGCATCAGGTCCTTAGGCCTCCAAATTTAATTTCTCGCTGAAAAATGCCTTAATACAAACGGATTTTTTTTGGAACTATTGGTTTGTATTTATTAAACTTTTTATTAATAATCTACTTGATTTTCATTATTTATTTCAAGTTGATTCTGGTCCTGATGATTTTTTCAAAAACGAAACTGAAATTTTCTGTCTTATAATGCAGAATATAAAAAGTTGTTGTAAGAATCTATTTATTGAATACAATCTAAAATAACCGAATTAGACACAGAAAAAATTAAAATTCGACTTTTTCAGTTTTTTTTTCACGATAAAAAGTTTTGATTATAGTCTCTTTTCATGCATTAAATTCCTCCAATTTTGTCCCATCAACCGACTGGCAGTCTCTTATAGTTTTCGAGATCATAGATAATAATAATAAGAGTTTCCAAGAACTTGTTTTACAAAATCTTTTAATAGTTATTTATATTATAAGTGGGATATGAACATCATTAACATAAGAGTCTGGAAATTGCAGAACGAGTCGTAGACGAGTTCTGTAATCAGACGAATATGTTAATGTGTGTATATCCCACGTGTAATATACAAGATTTTATCTTCTACCGTCCAAATAATTAAAAATGAATTTTGAATTTATCTCCAGCGACATTTGCTCAGTAGTTGTTGTCAAGTTGTCGTACTGGACTACCTAACCTAAGTTGTGTAAAAACTAGCCAGCGCTACACAACAATGAATTTGAATCATAAATTTTCAAATAATTAAACAATTTATACACCAAAAAATCTGGGACGTGGACCGTGTTATATTTATTATTAAAATATAAAACTAATTTATTATAAAATAAAACTAAATTTTTTTTCAGTTATCTAACGTGAAGTTAGGGTTTTTTCTAGGTAGATACGCTATTATAAAATTTTCCAGGTTTCAAAAAATCAAACTTAAGAGTATGAAGTGTCATTACTCAATGTTAATCACAAATTTTAAAGAATTAAACAATATATATTATATTATAATTAGACATTTACAAATATAAACTTTCCTATAAAGATACTAAATTGTAAAAATTGTGTTATAAATACTTGTAAGAAAGAATTTTCTTGTTGAAATTTCAGTGTGGTAATGATTTCTTTAAAACACATGTTGCGTAATAATCTGACTTACCTTACTCAAATTAATGTCAAATCAAGGCTATTATGAATTGGTAGTAGATAAAATTAATTATTTAGAAAGGTTTTCATTGTCTGTCGAAAAAAACTCAAATTCAACTAAAACAAAAATTTACTTGGAAAATAAAATTATACCAACAAATATTTACATTAACAAAATATATCAGTTCCAGTTCGCTTGGCATTATTTCTGGCTTCCTCGGCTGTAAGTTTTTCTTCCTTTGATGGCTCTAGTGGATTTCCGTCATTATCTAATTTTCCGTCTTTAAAATCTTGTACAATTTTTGAGGAATATACAACATGAAACAAATCTTCAGCTGTAAACTCTGATTGTACTACATCTGGGGTCCTATATGATACATATGGCTTTAGCTAAAAAACCAGCAATAAATATCAAATAATAAAAAATAGCGGGTAATCCAAAAAATCATATTAGAGCATGTGTTGCAAAAAGGGTTTATCTCTTATACAGGTTGGACGTTGTTCAAAGTTAAGTCGTCGCTATTTCTCCGTTAAAATTTAAATTACGAATCTTTCAAATAAGCAAACTAAAAGCATTTTTCCTCTAGTTATAATAGTGAAAACATGTTCATTTTACTATTTCGAAAATTACACTTTTTTAAATAAAAAACAATGTATATTTTTGCAACATGATAAATAAAATTCTGTATAAAAATCCTTTTTTGATAATAGGTAATTAAAATTCCGCGAATTATTTTCAAAAAACCCATGAGGTTATTTTATTATACAAACGGATTTATATATTGTAATTATTGTTATATTTCAATTTAATAAAAGCCGCGTTTCTTTTTTATTTTTTTTTTCATATAAACTAATTGCAGGAGGCAACTTACGGAAACATTTTTAACAAATTTAATAATTACTCCGAGTAGACATCGTTTATGTTCAAAATGGAATTTAACTTTTCGATTCAAAATAAACCAATCTTTCATCATGTATAAAATTTTTAACTGTTTTCAATACTAGTTTTCAAAATAAATTAAATAAAACGTGAACATAATGACTTATTTTTTCAAATTCCAAACTTCACACTAATAATTCTTTAAGGGTTAACACTATCAAAAAAATTACAAGATACTTTCGATCGCAGATCATCTCAGCTACAAATTGCATGTATAATTTTTTTTCGATAATCAAATAGTTTAGCTTCTTTTTATGCAACAGTGTTTCACTTTTTCAATCTACAATTTTCAATATTCAAGAGATGATGGCTCGAAAACTAACCTGGATTAGGGATAAAAAATTATACAGGACTATGTAGAATTTATTCAAGAATCACACCTAAAAATATTTCGTGTATACCCTGGGCACCCTGTATCCCTGTATACATTTTGATTTTGTCTACTCAAGCAACAGAAATCGTTCACCACAATATAAAAAATACATAGTAGGTATTTTTTTTAGTGAAATAAGAATTATTTGTGGTGGAGAGCTCAGACTAATCGAATTGAAAAGGAATAACTAAAACTAGGTAATGGTATAAATAGTACATCAATTTTTAACGTACCGTCAACCATCAGTGTTTTTCAAGTTAGAGAGGAAACACTGTTGGTTATTAATAACGTTTATTTTATGCTTGTTTCCACAAACGTGTGCTAAACTTATAAATAATTATTCTCTGATTAATTTGAATTTTATGGACTCCCATTGGTGAATCGCTAATCTGAATTTACTAAGTCAGCCAGCACAATAATAATTAGTGGTACAAACTTACGGGACAGTGGAGTGAATAGGGGCGCTGGGTGGGTAAAAAACGAGCGAAAGTAAACTGAAAATACGATAAATTTGGGTAGATATGAAATAATAAGGAACATGTAATAAAATAAAAACATTATAAATGTTTTTACGGGCAAGGAAAATGAAGTGGAAGCGATAGTAGCAAAAAAGTAGCGTAGGTGTACTCACAATAGGGTTGGGACATGACATTTTTTCCTACGTTTCTAAAACAATTTTTGAAAATGCTACAGCGTTTTGAAAACACCGAGTTTCAAAACGCTTCGATGACCTTGTAGAGAGCGCGTGACGTCACGATACTGTTGGGCCTCTACTACAGTAGGCAGCGAGCACGCGTTGTCGTCTTTGCTATTGTGAAAAGTGTTTTTCATACTGTAATTTTCAAAATGCCGACTCTAAAAATGAGTTATCGTTGGTGTTATGTGCCTGGTTGTGGAAACACAACAAGAAAAACACAGGAAAAGTTATATCAAACAAAATCCTAGCCTCATTTTTAATTAATTTTTAATTAATTTTAATTAATCAGCTATTTAACCATCTTCATATCATTTTCGTATTTGTATAATTAATTCTATCTTGACCACTGTAGTATCAGGTCGTATTATTTTGTCTTACTACACTCAGGTGCAATGAAAAAGGGCCACCTATCATTTTTTTCAAATTCGGCTCTATTTGCTTATTATTTTATAATATATAATCCAGGACTCCCTACTGGACCTTAAAAAAAGAAGGATATGGTACTTATTCTTGTGTTAAATGGACAATAAACATGTTAGAAAATTAAAAAAAAAAAACGTTCTGCTCCACATTTTCAAAATAAAACGAACTGCTGAATTAATAAACCACAAATCATTAACGTCTATCGTCTATCAATCACAACCTGCTGTTGGGCGCAGGCTATGAACGTGGACCGCTCAGAGTCCCAACAGTATCGTGACGTCACAACACTGAAATGCCATATCGAGCGGTTCGAGAATTTTTCGATTTTCAAAGTCATTTTTAACGAAAAATTGATGGCGAAAATTGTTTTTTTCAATGGTATTATTATTTTTAGTGACTAACCTCTATAATAGAAGTGGTTTTACACTGATTTTCCACATCATATCCCAACCATATTGTCGCAAATATTAGAGTCAGAGTCACAAATTGAAACAGGCACTTGAATAGCACTAGATGTGATGGTAAAGACATTTTTGTAAAAAATAAATAAAAACTATGCTAGACTATTAACAAAACGTTTAAACTTAATTCTAGTAGTAACCCTAGATGAGATAAAGTAGTAACAAAGAAATGGGAAACTGACTAACTGAGGGTAAATTGGAAAAATGCTTAATCAGTTATTTGCATAGTTATACAAACTATAAGTCTATAACTATAACTATAAGTCGAACCAATGGAAAACGAGCATTTTGTTTATATTATACTTTATGCTTCTAAAAGGGATTAAGAATGATCTCATCTAGACTAAGACTAATAGCGTTTTCGATTGGTAAAATGAGTGCGCACTGAGTGCAATTTCTGAAAAGGTGATTGGTGAAAAATATTTCACAAATTGAATTTGACCAATAGCATTGCACGAAATTGCACTCAGTACGCACTCATTTTACCAATCGAAAACGCTATAAGAATGACGAAATAGTAGTTTAATAAACAAGTGTGTTAATAAGAGCGATTAATAATCGAAACGATTTTAACGCGTGAGCGCAGCGAGCGCTTTAATGAGTCGAGATTATTAATCGCCGATAAACGCTCATGTTGATTACAATATTTTTTTGTCGATCGCTCTTTATTAGAATGAAAATAATCTAATTTTGTTCCATGGCAAAATCCAAATTCTGACATAATATGCAATAAGTCAAAATACCACTGACATAATTAATTAATTTCGGCAGGTGTCAGTTTCAAACAAAAGTTGTTCAAAATAAAAAGACTCTCCGAAAAGTTCATATGGTATTTTGTCATAAAGTCGCACGAGCACAAGTTATTAACAATTTATTGTTTTAATGTTTAAATTAACTCGAAAACGAAAAGTTTACATTTTACCAAAAAAAATTTCAAACGAAAGTTGTTCAAAATAAAAAGACTCTCCGAAAAGGTCATATGGTATTTTGTCATAAAGTTGCTCGGACAAAAGTTATTAACAATTTATTGTTTAAAATGCAATACCTCGAAAAGTGTACATTTTACCAAAAAAAAGTTTCAAACAAAAGTTGTGCAAAATAAAAAGACTCTCCTAAAATGTATGCTTTTTGGTTTGTTCCGTTTAAACAATAAATTGTTAATAACATTTGTTCGAGCGACTTTATGACAAAATACCATATGACCTTTTCGGAGAGTCTTTTTATTTTGCACAACTTTTGTTTGAAACTTTTTTTTATAAAATGTATACTTTTCGAGTTATTGCGTTTTAAACATTTAAACAATAAATTGTTAATAACTTCTGTCCGTGCGACTTTATGATAAAATATCATATGACCTTTTCGGAGAGTCATTTTATTTTGAACAACTTTTCGAGTTATTGAGTTTTAAACAATAAATTGTTAATAACTTTTGTTTGCACCACTTTATTGAAAAACGACGCACGGATTCGAATTCAGCGACCAAAAAACCTTCAGAAAACACTGCGTCGTCTCATCCCACTTTTACTTCCTACCTTTTGACCCCTAGCTGAAGGACTATATACCTATTAGTTAATTTTGCATTTATGATTTGTAATACCCACATCTACATCCGGCTTTTTTGGATCACCCTTTTGATTGTATTACCTTGAAATCTTTTAAATCTGGCACTACTAGTTCGGGTACTTTTTCAGGAATTAAAACAAATTTCTCCCCTTGATAGTATCCTACGTCTTTGACACCTAGTTCTAAAACGAAGAAAACAGGAGGTCGTACTAGTACAAATTTCGTAACTTACTGTGAACGGGTACATCGGGATCTGGGTTTTTCATTTGTTGCTGCTTAAATATTCGCGATCCACGTTTATTATATAACGGAAATTTACGAAAATTTCTTTTGCCATATTGCACAGCACTAGTGGAGATAGATCGTTTTATAAGTAAATTTACAAACGACATTTTGGTACCTAAATAAACACCTCTCCGAAAGTAGGGTTATGTTGTGGAGGGTGGGAGACGGAAAGAGAAGCTTGTAAAAGAGTGGCGCACAGCGGACAAGTCGCGCAACTATGAGAAAACTACGGTGCCTCGACAACTTAACAATCAGTTTAGTTTGGATTCACTTTTGAAGTGATTAGTGTGTTTGCGGCCTGCAATCGAAACCACTTATTTTGTTTCACCCCTTTTTTCTATAATTATTTGTGTTGTATGACACACTCATCGAGGATGGTGTTGGCCGAAAAAAACAGCGAAAACGCCAGAAATGGCAGAAGAAGTCGGGGGCCGAGTCCAAATGGCCATGTCCAAGCTGAATCTACAAGCGAAGAGGAGACTGCAGGTAAACGCTTTACTCCTCTGTATTAAACCAGTATTTGTTACACAAACCCACATCATTTGGATTGTGTTGTAATTGTACAGTTTTTTGTACTGTTTTGCATGTTGATTATGTGAGGGGGTGGTAACATGCTTTTGTAAATTACAGTACCGGTGGACAAAATAAGGGTTGGACGCGACTATCAAGCTGTATGCCCCGAATTGCAACCGGAACCACAAAGGAAACCCGAACTATTGACTGATAGAGCTTTGCTAGTCTGGTCACCTACAGATACAATCCCCGAAACAAAATGTAAGTTTTAATGACTAATGTCTTAGGCAAGGGTGAGGCCTCTGTTTACGTCCCCTTTCATTCGCAGTGGAAGACTACATCGTACTAGCTAAAGACAAATACGGATACAATGGAGAACAAGCGTTGGGGATGCTATTTTGGCATAAGCATGACTTGGAAAGAGCTGTTTTGGATCTGGCTAATTTCACACCGTTCCCAGATGAGTGGTCCGTAGAAGACAAAGTGCTCTTTGAACAAGCGTTTCAGTTCCACGGGAAAAGTTTTCATCGAATACGTCAAATGGTTAAATACCCTCACTGGATACCTTTTCTGTTTTAACAATATTGTGTTTCAGTTGCCCGATAAAAGTATAGCGAGTTTAGTTAAGTATTACTACAGTTGGAAGAAGACGAGGTCTCGTACAAGTCTCATGGACAAACAGGCCCGGAAGTTGAACACACCGAAGGAGGAGGGGGCGCCGTCCGAGGCCGGATCGGAAGCTGGTTCCAATGAGGAATCTGATCATGACGAAAAGGTAGGAAGCACATTTAATATTAAGACAGTAGAAAAAGTGGCTATCTTCAATTTTTTTTAAACATTTATTATGTTATCTTTTTTGTATGCATGAATTCAACGGCATGTGATTTTAGCATTTTTTTATTTTAAACGTTTTAGATTTGTCATTATTTTAATGTTTGTTTCGTTCAATAAAAAGAGCAGCCACTACTTGCATATAAATTCACTAACTTTAACTTTATCGAAATAATAGAACTTTGTAGGTGAATTAAACATATTTTTATTGAACGTTAATATAATGACTTGAAATTCGTAAAAGAAGAAAAATTAGGTTTCGTTATTTTCTGCAAAATGTTTTTTGTTATACTAAAATCAATTGACTGCATTTATACAGAAACTCATAAATTTTATATAAATATTTAATTTTTATTCCACACAAAAAAAATTACAGAGGATGAAAAGATGTAAAGGCATTATAATATACAGTACGGGGTAATTCTGAACGTGGGGTCGTTAGTGGTGCCTGAAAAATAATTAAAATATGCTTGGTCAGCATCCGAAATATGAAGTAGTAAAGTTGAAAATTTAAGTTGTTCAGTGTGGGGAATTTTGATACACGAAACAAAACACTATTTTTTTGACAGGTGTATGTTTTCAGTGTCGTTTTAGATCTGTAGAGCGGGTCTTAAGTTCCGTTTGTCATTGACCTGGGAAAAATCACATATTATGTATCCCTAGGACACAGAATAATTGTGCCTAGGGAAAAAAATGACACTGATAACATACACTTGTCAAAAAAATAGCGTCAAAAAAATACTCGTGACAGAAGCTCGGGCGCCTACTAAAGTTCTAGAACTTTAGCGCCTACGGCACCCTTGCACGTCACTCGTACCAACTACATCGATCTCATCAAAAATAGTCAACTTCTTCCCCTTGATACGAAATATACTATTTCCTATTCAGAAATTGAAATGCTTTATCAAAGTTATTAAATAAATTAACGAGTAAATTCGACATGCTTTTTTATTAGAAATTAATAAACAAGTAAAACAAATTTGTACATTCCATAAAAAAAATTCTTTAAAGTGACGAAGTTAAATTTCAAGTTCAGTTAGCTGACGACCAAGAATTTTGTAATTATTACCACTAGCCTAAAGTTTATACGCTATTTTCAATGACCCTGCTTGTATATTGTATTAGGTGGTACTTAATTTTTTCTTCTATTAATTTATATCCAATATTGGCAATTTGTTCTAAGTAATGTATTAAATATAAAAATAAAAAATATGTAATATAAGTTTCAATTATTGGATCTGTACAGATTTCCTAAATAAGGCACATAAATAACGTATAAATGTTTAAAAAGTTTTAGTTCTTCAGCTAGGCGTCAAATGGTAGGAAGTAAAAGTGGGATGAAACGACGCAGTGTTTTCTGAAGGTTTTTTGGTCCCTGAATCCGAATCCGTGCGTCATTTTTCAATAAAGTGATGCAAACAAAAGTTATTAACAATTTATTGTTTAAAACGCAATAACTCGAAAAGTATAGATTTTACCGAGCATTATACCAAAAAAAGTTTCAAACAAAAGTTGTTCAAAATAAAAAGACTCTCCGAAAAGATCATATGATATTTTGTCATAAAGTCGCACGGACAAAAGTTATTAACAATTTATTGTTTAAATGTTTAAAACGCAATAACTCGAAAAGTATACATTTTACCAAAAAAAGTTTCAAACAAAAGTTGTGCAAAATAAAAAGACTCTCCAAAAAGGTCATATGGTATTTTGTCATAAAGTCGCTCGAACAAATGTTATTAACAATTTATTGTTTAAAACCGAACAAACCAAAAAGCATACATTTTAGGAGAGTCTTTTTATTTTGCACAACTTTTGTTTGAATCTTTTTTTGGTAAAATGTT
Organism: Pediacus dermestoides; assembly: GCA_963942485.1. NCBI lineage: Eukaryota > Metazoa > Arthropoda > Insecta > Coleoptera > Cucujidae > Pediacus > Pediacus dermestoides. The sequence goes on along the minus strand of OZ012625.1, from coordinate 31,797,466 downwards.
CACTTTTCGAGTTATTACATTTTAATAATAATAATAATAATGTATTTATTTAGCATAGATGCTACATAAGAATTACAAATACATAAAAAATCGATAAATACATAAGAATTGGTTACAATTGCAATAAATTGTTAATAACTTTTGTCCGAGCAACTTTATGACAAAATACCATATGACCTTTTCGGAGAGTCTTTTTATTTTGAACAACTTTCGTTTGAAATTTTTTTTTGGTAAAATGTATACTTTTCGTTTTCGAGTTAATTTAAACATTAAACAATAAATTGTTAATAACTTTTGTCCGTGCGACTTTATGACAAAATACCATATGAACTTTTCGGAGAGTCTTTTTATTTTGAACAACTTTTGTTTGAAACTTTTTTTGGTAAAATGCTCGGTAAAATTTATACTTTTCGAGTTATTGCGTTTTAAACCATAAATTGTTAATAACTTTTGTTTGCACCACTTTATTGAAAAACGACGCATGGATTCGGATTCAGCGACCAAAAAACCTTCAGAAAACACTGCGTCGTCTCATCCCGCTTTTACTTCCTACTTTTGGACCCCTAGCTGAAGGACTATTTAATATATCTTGCGTAGTAAAATTTTCCTCTGAAACTATAGTCCAAATTTCAATTGTTTCTAGTTATATCCTTCGAAACATTTTCATAAATTAACTAAATGCAAATATTCACTTCAACACGGACTATCTATCTGATTTTAAATTTTTTAATTTTCAGATATCTGGCAAAATTCCGTCAAAATTGTTGTGGAACATGAAAAAATTTACAAAAAAAACATAGTATATTTTATGATGGGTATAGTTATTTCGGGTAGTTTTATGTAGTATGTAATCAACGATTTATTGTTTAAAAAGTTGCATACTAATTACCCCACCGAGTTTAGGATAAACAAACCCTATATAATTTTTTTTAATTTTATTTTTAGATGTAAACATTTATTTTACAGTTAATGTGTAATTATTGGATATAAATTAATAGTGGATGTTAAGTGAACTTAGAAAGCCGTATACTCAAAAATTCTTTCTCTGTAGAAGAGTGAATAGAATTCTTCGCAATATTAGAACTACAAAATGTTGTTGAATCAGGACAATGTGAACGTTTTTTAGAAATATTATGATTGTTTTGTATTTATACAAAATGGAATACTCCACAAGAGTTTTAATACATACTTTTTGAAAATTCAATAGAAATATTTTTATAGTTAGTAGTAGGATTTTTGACTGTTGTACATTATTTTTTGTGCTGTTTTGACAAAGCTTTATTTAAAATTTCGTATGTTATGACTTACTGTATGAAAAACTTTTATTCATCACGTTTGTAAAAAAGTTTTCTGTTTGGCGAATTTAAAATAATTCAGGGATATATTAAATAAATAAATTATTATGAAAAGCAGATTTTTCTTATAACAGGAAATGTATCTCTTTAATTTATGGGAATATTTTAATTTGTTATTATATGTACAGGACACCATGGTTTTTATTTGTTTATAAAGTTTTCTTTATTTTTACATTTATTAACAAAATACGAAATTTTTTTACTGAAAACTAATACTAAACAAGAATATTTCAGGCGCATTACATTAGTTTCTACATGTGCCGTGGGATCAAAGATTTAATGCAAGTGATTCATATATAAATTCATATCCGATTTCACAAATCTGTATTAAATTCATGAAAAAGTAATTTGTGATTTTGACGGATTCCTTTTTTGAAAAGTCGCTAATTCATTAAGTTTCAACTTTCAACCATAAGAAAAGTAAATACTACTTAAATATTTAATTAACGTTTGTGGAAGCGGACATACATTATTCGCCCTCAAGTTTTTAGATTTTTTTGTACTATAGCGTGGCAAGAATGAACAAACATATTTTTATGGACAGTATCAGTTTTTCACTAATATTCATAAAAACTTTTATGTGGAAGAAAACATTTCTATCTTGTATCAACTAAACGTTCTAGATAATCATAATATGTTACATTATTTTTATTTTGTTCATTTGATAATTAAAGACTTAATTATGAGTTTAAAATAAATACATGTGATAATTTTTATTTATGTTTCAAATCATTTTAAATTTAATAACTTTAAAAAATCCAAGCAGTCTACCTGAGTCCATAAAGTCTAAAATTATCGATGATTGAATTACCGAAGCTAGTGCCTCCTAACCAAATACAAGAATTAAGATCAGGAAGATGCAAAATATTTTATGGCTGTTAATTTTAAAATTCAAATACCATTAAACCTTTACGCAATCGGAGTTTTGTAATAATGTACTGGAGGTAACTATGAAAATGAAATGAATTTATTTTTTGTCATCCTAATACTGGATCTTCATATTGTACAAAGACTTTTCTAAAGTCATACTGTAGAGGATTGGTCTTACAGAAATGGACAATACATCGTGGTATTCGACGTAAAAGCGGCTCGCCTAACCGAACGGGCCAGGCCAGCGACGAGAACGCTACACAGGTAGTGAAACTTAGCTAAAGAATCGTTGCACGTTCATCGTCTTACCACGACATCATTATTTCATGTAACCTGGCTTTCCTACATTTATCTGTATCGTAAACTGCTTGCAGCTACAAGTATAGTTTGGATTAGTTTTAGTTTCTGGACTAATTGGACACTTTCTGTTTTTTTATCATTTGCAAGTCTTGCCTTCAACTCCTGAAGTAAAGAACAGGACCGTTTAAAGAATTACTAATCAGATAAGTGTCCTAGATGGTTTAGTAACCTCTTCCAATTTGCAACTAATATTGTTTTGCCTGCATGTTGCATTTTAATCATGCTAGCATCCGAACGCACCAATCAAAATATTGAAACCAACACTTACTCGTGTACCCCCTCCCTCAAATACAAATTATAAACACACGTACACTTAATGGTGTAGGTATTAATATATAGCACATACATACATACACAGGAATATGAGTAAAAACAACCAAAAATGCAAATTAATCCGTTTTGATGCTGGGAAATGGTCGGTATGATTGTTGTATGTGTGCAGGGTGAGGGTGGAGCGTGCTCTAACTGCGGCGTCGTCTGTACCGTCACACAGGTGACGACGAAGGGGACTCTGTGTAATTCCTGCTACCAACACTGGAGGTACGTATCACTGATTAGAAACAAAGAGAAACATGTTTGTTGTGTTTCTGTTCGAAGATGTGCGGTGGTTATGTCAAGACATTTGGGGTTTGGATGAGTTTGGCTGCAACAGGATGTAAGAGAACATTATCATTATAAATGAGAGTTTTCCATCGAAACGTTAAATATTTGAAAGAAATCACAACGGCTACTTCAGTGTTAGAGCATTACTTACTATGTATTACTATATTTTTTACTTAACTTTTACGTATTTTATCAGTTTTTGGAAGTGTAACTAAATTACTCAAATCTTATAGCAAAATTGATTTAGGTAGGTAGTTAGGTACTATTAAAACATTTTGGGATATCCGGTATCACCTTAGTTCTTGTGTATTCCTGAAATTTTGTGGCACAATTATACAGGGTGATTCGAAATTCGATGTAGATATTTTAAGGACGTATTGTTGGGATCAAAATAAGACTTTTTTTCAAATAAACATGTGTCCTAAAATGCACCCCCTCCGAGCTACAGCCACTGTAAGTTGCGTAAAAAAAACGATTATTTAAAATTGTGACTACAATAACGGATCAAATCTTCTGAAAATTGGCATGCCCCCCTTTTTTTAACCACTCTATTTATTTTTTGCTTTAAAAATTATGTAAACCCAGTTTTGGGGGAGTATGGAGGGGGGTCCACACTTGTATGTAGCTCGGAGGGGGTGCATTTTAGGACACATGTTTATTTGAAAAAAAAGTCTTATTTTGATCCCAACAATACGTCCTTAAAATATCTACATCGAATTTTGAATCACCCTGTATATTAATATTAGGTACTTATAATTGCTGTTTATAATTGACAATTGACCTAATTATCTACAAGATTGACACTATGGCCAAATTTTTGTCGAGGGTCATTGACAAAGCCCCGAACCGCAAAAATTCAACAAAATTTTCTTGTGCGTCACGTGATAAGTGTGATTTTTTATATCTTGGTCTCTACTAGTTGGATTTTAGTTTAGTTTATGTTATTTGGAAAAATATTTCAAACAACTTTTGTTTAAAACTTTTTTTGATAGCTCTTTTAACAAAAAAGTTATAAGCAAAAGACTGCTCTTTTTTAGGGGGTGAGTTTCTTCATTAAAAAATATATATTTTTCTATTACAATTATGAAAAAAATATTCAAACAAAATTTGTTGAGGTTGTTATTTCCTACAACTTTTATTTCAAGTATTTTTTGTGACTCAAAAATTACATAAAATAGAGGGCGCAATACACTGCACTTTTTTAGTGGGTGAGTTTTTTCAATAAAGTGTATGTATATGGTTTTCTATTACAATTACGAAAAAAATCTTTAAACAAAAGTTGTAGAGGATATTATTTCCTACAACTTTCATTTCGGGTATTTTTTTGTGAAACTAAAATTGCATGAGGTAGAGGGCGCAAAACACTGGTCTTTTTTACGGGGTGAGTTTTTCAATCAAATATACATAATAGGAATATACTTTACTATTACAATTAACAAAAAAATTAATAACGATGATTACGAAAAAACGCGAATTTTACCATTAGAAGAAATATTTCTTATGCGCAGTTGACTTTGGCGCTCTCTACCTCATGTACTTTTTGCGTCACAAAAAATATACGAAATGAAAGTTGTAGGAAATAAGATCCTCTACAACTTTTGTTTGAAGGTTTTTTCATTATTGCAATAGAAAAATATATAAGTATACAGGGTTATTCACCGAAACCGTTGGTTAGACATTTTAAAAGATGTAGTTAATATTTTTTTCTGAAAATTGGATTATAGCCTAAATAGCATATGGTCTCTTTATTTAAAATATTTTCAAGTCTCTATCTACTACTTCCGGTTACACCGGAAGTAGACCCTAACTTCGTTTTTTTAAATGGAACACCCTGTATATTACTACATTTTTAAATTCTACATTCAATTATAATAACATTTTATTAAAACAATTTTTCTCTAAAACATTTCGTTTAATAATTACAGGATGATTTTTTAAAAAATGTCCAAAAATGTGCTAATTTTCAAATTTTATTTTCTAGCCTTCTAATATTCAAATTGAAATGCGGTTTTGGCAAGATGTTAACAAAAGTCTACTACTTGCAATTTCCTCATTGTAACAGCTTAATGTTCTACAGGGGGTTTATAATTTAGGTGCCATTCAGAAAAAATCAAAACGGCATAACTCAATTTTTTCAAATGGAACACCCTGTATATCGAAACAAATTTGGATTATTCATTCAATTTAAAGGTAATTTTGTTGAATAAACTTTATACCCAACTCTTGCCGTTTTCGTGAAATATCAACTTTTATGGTACTTACACACAGTATAATGATTTAACAATAGAAGTTTTTTTTTAATTAATTTTTTATTAATGATTAACGTAACGATATTGTTTAAGATGCTTTACTGACAACATAGATTGCTTGATCCATTAATCGAATTGTTTGGCATAATTTTCAATATTACCAAAAAAAGGAAATTACACAAAAACGACAAGAGTTGGTTATAAAGTTTCTTCAACAAAATTACCTTTAAATTGAATAAATAATCCAAATTTGTTTCGATATACAGGGTGTTCCATTTGAAAAAATTGAGTTATGCCGTTTTGATTTTTTTCTGAATGGCACCTAAATTATAAACCCCCTGTAGAACATTAAGCTGTTACAATGAGGAAATTGCAAGTAGTAGACTTTTGTTAACATCTTGCCAAAGCCGCATTTCAATTTGAATATTAGAAGGCTAGAAAATAAAATTTGAAAATTAGCACATTTTTGGACTTTAAAAAAAAATCATCCTGTAATTATTAAACGAAATGCTTTAGAGAAAAGTTGTTTTAACAAAATGTTATTATAATTGAATGTAGAATTGCAAAATGTAGTAATATACAGGGTGTTCCATTTAAAAAAACGAAGTTAGTGTCTACTTCCGGTATAACCGGAAGTCGTAGAAACTTGAAAACATTTTAAATAAAGAGATCATATGCTATTTAGGCTACAACCCAATTTTCAGAAAAAAATATTAACTACATCTTTTAAAACGTCTAACCAACGGTTTCGGTGAATATCCCTGTATTTAATTGAAGAAACTCACCCCCTAAAGAAGGGCAGTATTTTGCTTATAACTTTTTTCTTTAAAGAGCTATCAAAAAAGGTTTCAAACAAAAGTTATTTGAAATATTTTTCTGAATAAATTAAAAAGAAATTCATTAAAATCCAACCAGTAGAAATCGAGATATAAAAAAATCCCCTTATCACGTGACGCACAAGGAAATTTTGTTGGATTTTTGCGGTTCGGAGCTTCATCAATGACCCTGACTTGCTTTCAAAAATTTGGCCATAATGTCAATTTTGCCATTTTTAATCTAATTTTACTGGGCTATAACCTGAATTAAAAAATCGGAAATACATTTAACTTATACTCCTATTATTTTTTGTACAATCAAAATTTAAAATCATGCACAATTCGAGAAAAAGACTGATGAATTTGATTTGATTCGATTCGAAACATTCTATAGTAGAATCAATTTATTTCGGAGACGTTGCATCCCTTCAAAATTTTACAAGGAAACTTAATTCTTCACTAATAATAAAATAGATAAAGAAAAAGTTCGCTTAGCTCAGTAGTGTATCTTTTCTTCTTGTTGAAATGTCTTCAACACCCCCATAGTTATAGTTCTGATTAGAATGTATGGTGAGAAGTGCAATAATGTTCGTAATATGTATTTACTTAGCTAATTTCATAACAGTATCTCAATTATTTTCGGATGTATGTACATAGAAAAACTGAAAATAATTTAAAATTTTTGCCTCAAAAACTAAGCAATTTAGTCTTGGTAAAAAAATGATCCATATCTTTAAAGGTTGGGGTTTTGGTTTTACTTTCATTCTTACAAGTCTTATGACAATCCATTTTGGAATGTTCTATCCATTTTCTGAGTTTCCCGATTAATGTTTAACCCAACCGGTATATGTATAGTGTAAGTAATAATCTCTCTATAGCTAATTAGCCAACAGTGGGATGCCATTCTAAATTTCGCGCTCCACCTATGTGGTGCATACTGAAAGTTAAGGTTCTATAACGGTTTTTTGTAAATGAAATTTAATCCTTTCAGTGTATTTTTCCCAACTTTAAATTTTATTGATATAACCACCGCACAGACATAAACCATAACCACCAATCGACAAATATTTCTTTACTTTTCGCCTTGTAGCTTTCTCCTCCCCCTCTTTCAAATTCAAATCATCACTTGACAAAATGTTTAGTTTTTTTTTTGTTTCGAATCTCTCATTCAAAATTATTGCACGAAGTAGTTATTCCCTTTTTATTTTGTTGTTCAACGTAATATTTAGTAGATATCCTCTCTAAAGCTTAACAACTTTTCACATAATTGGTGATGTATGTAGACGGACGGGGCTGTTGAGGCCCACATCAGGGCCGGCAGGCGGCAAGCGCGGTGCCCCTTTGGGGGCTCGTCATAAGCGCAAGCCTCCTCGTGGCATGTACATCAACCACGACGATCTAGCAGCGATGGCATCGGGCAACGCGGGTGTTCTAATGCTTAAGGCTATGGATCGGGAATTAGATTCCCTACAAAGACAAGTGAGTAGATCCCTTAACCCACCAAAAATCCAGCTTCGCTTTGCACAACATGTCACACTATCATCAGGTACCCTTATTTACACTTGGTTGTGTTTTGTTTGTATGTGCTTGCCTGTCTTTACGTGTTTACCATTAAAAAAGGGTTCTTCTGGTAGAGGTGCATGTATATGTTTTTTTTTAGTTTGATATTGTTTGGATGTATTATGTAGACATGCTTTCGTTGAGTGTTTATAAAGTATTCCTTATGTATGTGTCGTATATATTTTACTTTAGTTTAATAAAGTTTACCAAATACTCCTAAAACATTATAATCATTATAAAGCGGTACATATACGTATTTCACAAACGATTAGGTAGGTATGCTTATATAAAGTGCGGTCAATAGGAGTCGTAATCGCAAATTTTCCAACAGAAAATATTTTTTTTATTTAGTCGAATTTTAAAACCTTGCTAATTTTGATTTTATATTAGAAGAATGTATTGAATATACTTCTATAATATTTTTGTATGATTGTATGACCTGCTTTGTTTATGAATATTTCCTATTCTCATAAAGCACAAAAGTTAGACAGTTTTGATTTGTCATTTATTATTAAAATATAATACAGACATGTTTAAGATAGTTTACTTATATTGACGTAAATATAATATGAACCTAATGAGAAATGAAAAAATTTTGAACAGAAAATTTCTTGGCTATAAAAGATAATTTTTGTGGAAAAACTTCCGATTGCGCCTTCAACCATAAAACTAGACAGTTTTCACGAAGTATAAAATTTTACAAGAAACACTAATTGCAAATAGTTAATTACGTTTAAGCGAGGGCTATATTTAGATTATTAGTTACTTTATTGTTTTGTCCATTGAGACTCATTTAAACAAATTTCTCTGTTGTTTCAGATTCAACAAAACAAGCAACACCTTAGTTCAATGAAGCGAAAGCATTCAGATTCGATTGAGGATCTCCGTCCATCAAATGATAATTCCTCTCGTATTAACGCACGCTGGACAAACGAAGAGCTGCTGCTTGCAGTGCAGGGTGTTCGTAAATATGGCAAAGATTTCAAAAGTATAGCGGAAGTACTTGGAAATAAAACCGAACACCATATTCGTACTTTCTTTGTGAACTACCGGAAGAAGTACAACTTGGATAGTATTGTGAAGGAGTGGGAAAAGGATAATGGGCCTTTACCGGAAGAGTCAGATGTAAAAATGGAGACTGAAGACAATAACGATAATGATGTTATATGCATATCGCCGACGCCGATTGCGAAAAAGGAAATAAAGAATGGTAAAGTTGCTCAGATTGCGAAATGATAATTTTGTGTTCTATGTTAATTTTACATTTCCTTTTTATATATAAAGTTATCATTATGTTAACGTGTTTTGTTTTTCAATTAAAGACTTATACACAATCATGTACATATTAGATTAATTTGTATTTCATATTTTTTTACTACATCTTGTGTTCGATTTAAAACTGATATTATTGCAAGTTATGAATTGTAATTGTAATATTAATTTATGTTAATTTGCCAAAGATTTAAAGAATTACAGTGTTCTTTTAATCTAATTTCATAAACAGCTCATTTTTATTATTTCTTTAAAGAAGAAATTTGTTTTACAAATTATTTCATTTATCAACAGAATTAGTACAATATGAGAAACTCCATTTTATGAAATATTTATTTTCCGTAATTTTATTGTACCTACACGATTTGGATATCAAAGCTTTTTTAAATGCAATCAGCTGGTTACTTAGCACAATACTTTGATGTACACAGTTTTTTATACGAAGTCACAGCTGTACTCGTAGTATCGAAAAATATATTTTGCATATGAAATAGATTTGTGTAAATAGTCTTTGTTTTATATTTATACGTAGACAAAATTATAATGAAGTTTTAAAAACAAATTCCTCGCATGAGTATTAATGAACTAGTAAATATTAAAATATTATGTAAATAATCCATAATTTATTTTTTTCATACTACATTCAAACACATTTGTTTTGAACGTATAAAATAATTAGTTTTGGCAAACGACATTCTCCCGCAAATTTTCTGCCATACTATTTTTTATACATAGGCAATTTAGCAATATTTATTGTTTGTAGAATCATTATTTATGTTTTTTTAAATATGATTTTATTTTAGATACCATAGCCTGTAAGATGAATATCAGTAGACTAGTTTTATTGTACCAATTTAAAGTAATAAAAATTCCATGCTAAACCTTATACTCTTTATTTTTCTTAAAACACTCGTTTAGTTTTAAAAAAATCAGAATAAAACAATAGTTATAATATATTATACAGGGTCCGTCAAAACCTTGGCATTCTTCTATAAATTCGTTATGTTTAGAAATAGAAAAAAATTTTAAAGACAAAAATCAGAAATTTACTGCTCCATAACCTAAAATTATTTCCATTTATACAGGGTGTTTAATTACGGCTGGACAGCTACTTACTTCGTTATTTTAAATGGAACACACTGTATATTAATAGATTTTCAGATTTTACACGTAATTTTAGATGAAAAAGTGTGAAGGTTTCATATTTTTAAAATGAACGGTTTTCGAGATATTTACACTTTTAAAAAAGAATTCACAAAATTAGAGATTTCAAAAAACGCGTTTATTTTAGTTATACTTTGTAGTTTTTTAAAAATTATTTCAGAGTTCTAAAAAGTAAGGTCTAGGGAATATTGTGATACAAAAATCTGAAATTTATAGTATACAGGGTGTTTGCAATTGACCGTCAGTTTCCATTGACTTCAAACAACGAAAACTCATTTTCCCTATTCATTCCCTATACCTAAACTTAATATTTTAGGAGATATTTCAAATAATTTATATCGTATGCGAAATTCTATTCTATTTCTGACAACTTTTGTCTTTAAAATTTTTTTCTATTTCCAAACCTAACGAATTTATAGAAGAATGCCAGGGTTTTGACGGACCCTGTATACATTAAAACAATTTACATCTATTGTGCTTTGCTAGTTTTCCTGTTTTTCAATATACTAGCAATGAAAAACTCTCCAGCTTTATATGAACTTCTAACCAAAGGCCCACTTGCGACATATAAAAATCCCATTTCATTTCCAACTTTTTCCCAGTGTAAATATTTTTCTGGAGTTAAATACTCGATAACTTTTAAATGTCTCTTGGTGGGTTGCATATATTGTCCCAAAGTAACACAATCCACACCAACTGCACGTAAATCGGTTAAAGTTTGTTGTACTTCTTCATCTGTTTCACCCAGCCCCAACATAATTGATGATTTGGTGATTAGATTGGGATTAAATTTCTTGACACCTTCTAAAGTAGCCAAAGATTGCCTAAAATATATCAAGTGTAAATAAACTTTGCTTATAAGGAGGCATCGAATGAAAACCTGTATCTTGCCCTTCGGTCGCGAACGAAGGGTGTCAGGGATTCTACAGTTTCGATGTTGTGTGCGTAGACATCTAAACCACAATCCACGATGGTTTTTACTTGGTCTAAGTCGCCCCTAAAATCTGGCACCAAACATTCCACTAGTATTTCGTGGTTTCTGCAAAAAAGGTTTGGATATGTAGTCATTTCGATTCTGCATAACATACGGGAGAAGAAGTTGATAATAATCTGGTTTTCCTCAACTTACTGTCTTTTAATTTCTCGTACAGTTTCAGCAAAATGATTGGATCCCCCATCAGGCAAATCTACAATAATTACAGCAATTAACATCTATAAACATCGACAAAATACCGTAAATATTTTACCATCTCGATCAACTGAAGTTAATACCACGTAATCTAACCCCCAAGAGGCAATTGCTGTAGCTGTATTCACAGGCTCCTTTGGATCGGGCGCAGGGGGCGTTCTTGATGTTTTAATCGAACAAAACCGACAGCCTCTTGTGCAGGTATCTCCTAGTAACTACAAATTAGCGTCATAAGCTGCTTAATAAAAATATGAATAATTTACTAACCATAATTGTGGCTGTAGCTGTGCCATGTTCACCACCTCCCCAACACTCCCCAATATTAGGACAACGTGCCTCTTCGCACACCGTGTGCAAGTTCAATTTTCTTAGATCTTCCTTAAGTTTACTAAAGTTTTTTCCCGTTGGAATGGTACGTTTTAACCATGGGGGTAACCTCAATCTTTGGTCCTCACCTTTCTCCCGTTTTAACTTTCCCTCATATTGCTTCCAAGCTTCTTGATTATCATTTAATACGGGATTGGGATTGTTTATGAATTCCTGAAGACTTGGACCACTGGCTATTCGTTCTTTTAGGGTTTCCAAGTGGGATTTGTTTCTTAACCTCAAATTCTAAAATTGTATATGAGAGGGTTGGTTGATTCGTTGAAGATGGGAAGTTATGATGTGCACTTACATTTTTTGTGAAGTTTGTTACTGGAAATAGGAATTTTGAAGAGTACATTATGGTAAAATATTTGTTAAATAACTAATTCATTCAAGGAAAGGTCATCTTAATGTGACAGATCTACAAGATAACATTAATGGTCTGTTGCGCCATGTGCATTATAAAATAAGGAAAATGTTCACAATGTATTCAGAAATGTGTTAATTGTGTGCATTTCTTACTATTTTTATATTTGGATTGTTTTAGAAATTAATTTCAAAAAATTTTAATAATAGGCAAGTTCGAAACAAGAGTGTATTTATAGTTGCATAAGGTCTGTACAGGGTCTTTCACGCAAAAGTAACACCCCCCTTATTTTCTTACCTATATTGAGATATTTTAATTTTTCAAAATTCTATTTACTGTAGTTTTTTCTGAAGTTTTCAAATATGCCATCAAAACTTTTTTAACTTGAAAAATATACAGGGTGTGTTAAAAATGGCATTTTTTCTTATGGAACACCCTATATATTTTATATGAATCGATAGATCTTTTTAAGATGATTCCAAAAATATATATGACTTTGACATTTGGACCAAAAGTGGCGAAGATATTAAACGTCAAAATTGTAAACTTTGAGAAAATTAACATTTGTTTATTTTTACCTTTTAGGATATTTTGATTTTTTTTAATTGTATCTCCTTTATTCTACCTGTAAAGCCGGCTTCTGAGAACAGAAACGTGTCGCCAGCTACACTCCCCACTCTTGATTATTTGATGTCGCTGACCACAGTCGCTGGCGACTGATTTCACTGTATCTGCGACACTATTCAAAATTCAAAAACCAACGGTTTCTCGTCGTACTTATCCGTGGTACATAATTAACTTTTAAAAATTTATTTGGATAAAATGTCGAGTGATATGAACCTCCTTGTATTGTATTGGCTTTGGCGTAAAAGAAAACACGAGGAAAAAAGTATAAGACAAAGACATTTCTCTATTTCGTACGGAGTTAAGAACACGTCAAATTGTACTCCACTTTCGTGTTCTAATGTTACGATTATTATTTATATTATCATTATCATTCATTTTTAAATTTAAATAAAATACCATAACCTTACAAAACCAGCGACAGTAGTAATGTAGTTCGAATATTTCAACTTCACGCGACAGTACGAGTATGGCAAAGTAGGATTGAAAGAATTGAGGGGAATACACAAATACTCGAATTCTATTGGTTGACGAAGTGTAGCTGGCGACACGTTTCTGTTCTCAGAACCCAGCTTAAATGTCAACAAACTAGAACACAGCCAAGGACGTATAAAATAGAGGACAGAAAGATCCCCGGGGTGGGGGTTGAATTCGTGGGTCAAAAAGTGTTGCACGTTCAAATGGACTCAAGCGTACTTGATAGTTTCTACGCATGCGCCAGCAGTCAATAAGGCGCGTTATTGGTCAAGTTTTTGGTTTGGTTTGTCACTGTCATAGCAACTGGCAACGGATTTGTGCCTACACCCATCCGGGAGCTTTCCCTCCTCTATTTTTATATCTTCTTGAACACAGCTTAGTTTATAACTTTTTTTTAATTCATGGCAACCTGCGAATGTAGGAACATTAGGCAATCTTGTATAATTTATATTATTAATAAAATCATTTTGAATTAAAAATAGTTAATAGCATGGCATAAAAACACAGGTATGATCTCGCGCATGTTAGTTGGTGGAGACCCAATCGGAGCCATACCCCACAGTCGGCCATATTGCCCGCGATATTTGAAAGTCTGTCAGTGTCCAATTTACGAAAAATGGGATGCTAACCTTATATTATTAACTTTGACAGGGACCTTGTGACAAAAGTCCAAAATATAGTAGATTTAGTTTCATTTCTATAGATAGTAATAAGCTTAATTAACTCAAATTTTTTTAAATGTAATTTGTACTTACTTTAATTTATAAGAAATTTTTTTTTTGAGAAAATGTTTACTTATTTATGTCCAAAAACAAATCTCAAATCAGATACATACTTATTTCTGGACGGAATGAGTATTACTTTTATTATTATTATTTATTACTCCTATTATATTATGTAAATGATTATACAGGGATATTCACCGAAACCGTTGGTTACACGTTTTAAAAGATGTAATTAATATTTTTTTCTAAAAATTGGTTTATAGTCTAAATAGTATAAGATCTTTTTATTTAAAATATTTTCAAGTTTCTACGACTTCCGGTTGTACCGGAAGTAGACCCTAACTTCGTTTTTTTAAATGGAACACCCTGTATATTATTACATTTTTAAATTCTACATTCAATTATAATAACATTTTGTTAAAACAATTTTTCTTCAAAACATTTCGTTTAATAATTACAGGATGATTTTTTTTAAAATGTCCAAAAATGGTCTAACTTTCAAATTTTATTTTCTAGCCTTCTAATATTCAAATTAAAATGCGGTTTTTGGAAGATGTTAACAAAAGTGTACTACTTGCAATTTTTTCATTGCAACATCTCAATGTGCTACAGGGGGTTTATAATTTAGGTGCCATTCAGAAAAAAATCAAAACGGCAAAACTCATTTTTTTCAAATGGAACACCCTGTATATCGATACAAATTTGGATTATTTTCAATTTAAAGGTAATTTTGTTAAATAAACTTTACACCCAACTCTTGCCGTTTTCGTGAAATATAAATTTTTATGGTACTTACACTTAATATAATGATTAACAAGAGAAGTTTTTTTTTAATTAATTTTTTATTAATGATTAATGTAACGATATTGTTTAAGATGCTTTGCTGACAACATCGATTGCTTGATCCAATAATCGAATTGTTTGGCATAATTTTCAATATTACCAAAAAAACGAAATTTCACGAAAACAGCAAGAGTTGAGTATAAAGTTTATTCAACAAAATTACCTTTAATTTGAATGAATAATCCAAATTCGTATCGATATACAGGGTGTTCCATTTGAAAAAAATGAGTTATTCCTTTTTGATTTTTTTCTAAATGGCACCGAAATTATAAACCCCCTGTAGAACATTGAGCTGTTGCAATGAAGAAATTGCAAGTAGTACACTTTTGTTAACATTTTGCCAAAACCGCATTTCAATTTGAATATTAGAAGGCTACAAAATAAAATCTTAAAGTTAGTCCATTTTTGGACATTTTTTAAAATATCATCCTGTAACTATTAAACGAAATGCTTTAGAGAAAAATTGTTTTAACAAAATGTTATTATAATTGAATGTAGAATTTAAAAATGTAATAATATACAGGGTGTTCCATTTAAAACGAAGTTAGGGTCTACTTCCGGTATAACCGGAAGTCGTAGAAACTTGAAAATATTTTAAATAAAGAGGTCATATGCTATTTAGGGCACAACCCAATTTTCAGAAAAAAATATTAACTATATCTTTTAAAACGTCTAACCAACGGTTTCGGTGAATATCCCTGTATAGTATAATAATTTAGTACCTATATCGCGTATCTGTTATAAAATTCTTTAAAAACCTTACGGAAGATGTTCAGATCTTATTATATTAGATCAATCATTCTAATATAGAGATGCCATAATGAAAGGGTCGAATCAGTTAATAAAAAACAAGACGTAGTTACAACAGAATTTTAGATTATTCTAAATATTCAAATTGAAATTCTTTACAATTTTAAAAATATTTACTGTAACGAAGTCATTTTTCAGTTAACTAATTATTTATCAAATTGCAGAATTCTATAAAACCCCGGTCCGACTTTCCCGCCAGATAGCCCCGTCCTACAAAACTTCGTCCGCTCTCCCGTAGATGGCACAACTACAATTATAGGTCACCGCTCCTTTATCATTTGAAAACACCTATACCCCGATTTCCCGTTATAAGTCACCGCTGGACAGCAGCTAAAATCCCTTATAAGGAGCCCCAAAACCAGTACAGGACAGTTCCAAAAGTTCGAGAGTTCCGTCAGTTCAAAAACAGTTCGAACAATAATCCGCGAGTAAGTTAGTTAGTTAGTTCAGTTAGTTAGTTAAAGTGCCATCCGAAGTTATTACAAGTGAGTATACTGGTGATTCCTGAGGTAGACCGTATTTCTGCCGTCATATTTTCTGATTTGCTATGTTGTTTATGATATTGTGCCGACCCTACACTTCCGTCCTGTTTTAAACCTTGGCTCACTTGGGCGTCGGGCTTGCGGGCCATCCACCAGAAGTCATCTACTCCGTTCCTGCTCTAACCACTGGCTCACTAGGGCGTCGGGCTTGCGGGCCATCCACCAGGAGTCATCCTTATCCACATATATACCCGGAGAATATCATATCCAGCATCGCCAACGGACAATCCGACTGTCGAACCCGGAGCCTTGCGAGGAACCAGTGTCCTTATTTCCCGACCGTTTATAACCGCCATCAACCGTCCACACTGTCATACACCTACCCCCACTTGTTCCCCCCCGTTGATTTGAGTTCTGCCGTCACCCCCCCCCCCCGTATGGTTTTATCTTGTTTGCATATTATTGTTGATTTCCCGTTTTTGAATGCATTGTTAATTTCCTACTGAATATATTTGTTTATTTCTCCTGTTCAAACCTCTTGTTTTAATAACCCTCGTATAACACCATTTCCTGCAACCCGGTATATTCCATACCCCGAATTCCATACAATTAAAGCCTGTCTTGGAGTTCGCCGCCTTCCCAGTCAAGAAGATCTCACCCCTGGAGTACCGTATCTTCACTGCAGCTGCCCGAGGTGTTACGTGGAGTAAACCACACTAATAAATCTGGCGCCCGAGATCCCCTTTCCCCTTGATTAACCGCCTCCCCCACAAAAGTGCGTCACATTACATTGGTTCTGTCTATTAGATCAAGATTAAAACTATTATTAATTTTTATATTATTAATTAAAAAAATATATAATAAAAAATTATATTAAATTAGTCTTGAGCTATTTTTACCCCATTTGCTCTGAATAAATCTTCCTTCATTTCCTTAATCCATGTTAATTTTGGTTTTTCTTTTCTTCTTTTAGTTGCTGGTGTTTATTCTGTTATATCTACTTATAATTGTTTCTGTCGGTGCCCTCCATATACATGTTCCAGCCATTTTACCCTCTGTTGTTTGGTTTTTCTGATTATGTCTTCCTCTCCCAAAAGTTCTAGTATTTCTTGATTTGATCTGGCTCTATACTCATTCTCTCCTGTATGAATTGGCCCCAACATCCATCTCAATATTCTTCTCTCAGCTATACTCTTAGTTTCTCCTCGCCCTTCTTTGTTAAGGAGATAGGGATATTGCTTCTGTTGTGTACATCATCACTGGCCTAATAACAATAACGTCTTGTAGCTTATAATTTTTGTCCTTATTGTCAAGATCTTACTCTTTACAACAGATTTATTAGCATAATAGGTATGCTCTATTTGCAGCCGTAATTTCTTAGTTTATTTCTTGTATTCTTTCTCCCTTGCTCGTTACTGTAACTCCCAAATATTTAAATTGTTCAATTTCCTC